>CM046431.1:8082530-8405030 GCA_025506505.1 Flaveria sonorensis
CCTTGAATTATCTCTTTTGTCACACCCTCGCTAAAGCGGAAACACGAGGATGCGACGGACGGGATCGTCATAACACATTGGGGGTTCAAGAGAATATCTAAAGGTATTCTCCGTACATGGGTCATGACGTCGCCCGACACATAGGAACACATGTCAAGGATAGTCACTACCAGAACGTCATACCAAAATGCATAATCATACCAAAGCTCCATACAGAAACAAATCAACACAATTGTCAACAATAAAATCTCAAAATCCTCAAAATTACAATCCATAAAACCCAAAAATCCACAACATGTCCCAAAAGTCTCTTGAATGTCTAATGCTCCTAGTGGAGCGGTCTCGTCTAAGTCCACAGCCATACACCTAGACTTCATTACCTGAAAAGACATGCTCTAAAAAGGTCAACATACGTTGGTGAGTTCACAGGTTTATAAGTACAATTATTTTGCCGTGTATACATGTATAGAAAATTGTATGTGAAAGATACATAGCAGTCAAGATATCAACATAAGTACCAATGTAACCCAAGTCCAAGACATTCCAAAATTTGCACACAACTGGATTATATTCACCCAAGGGCAAGCCCCGGCCAAGTCGGTCTCGACTAGTATACCGACAACATGGGTGGGGGTGTCAACCCGTTAGTACTAACAATACCTCTCCATAACATCCAAGTACACAAGTTGAAGCACAAGCACAAGCACAAGCACAAGTACACACTCATGATTGAATATCAAGACTCATACCATGACCCAAACCACATACAATATTCCAAAAGAAATCAAACACGGCATAGTCCAAAACCATGAGCATGCTTTTCCCCCAAGTAAAATATATTAAAAAGGGGCCGTGAAACTCACCTTGAAAAGTCACAGTTCAAATTCCACAACACGCAGAGTAAGCCAAAAATATATAATACACAAAGGATTAATATATCACCAAATATCGATGACTATATGGGTGCAATCCTGTTAGTCCAGCCCTTAACACTAATCAAGGTTTTCCATCGTCACACTTATTAATTTAATTCTTTTAAAGAGTTTTAATCAATATTATATGCAAAACTTGTCTTAATTTAGACTATTTAATCCCAACCCTTATTTTTAAGTTTTAACAAAATAATTCAGCAAACATATCTGATTGCGCATCAGTCTTGTATAGGCTGTTAGGAGATCGACACGACCACGAAACATCACGTACGAGGTGTCATTTGAAAGAAGAGACATTAAATTAACTCCAGAAAAAGAATCAGGTTCATTTGACAAATATGAGTAAGTTATGACACGAAGAATAAACCAATCTGCTGCCCAGATTCGTCAGTTTTGACCTTCAGTTTTGTTTGCTACATTTGGAGGACCAAACGATGTCGAAACGACATGAAACCACTTGGTTAGTTAGAGGACTCATAGGGCTTAAATTTAGACCCAGAGTTTGCCCCAATTGGGTGTGTTCGACCAAGTTATCACACGAACAAGATGACCCATTTTTCTGACAGCAGCTGCCCAGATTGTTAGTTTCGTTGTTTCGATTTGTTCAACACATCAATACTTTCAAGGAACAATTCTAGTTATTTCAAAACGTTTTATAGGTCCAAATCTCGATTAAGGGCAGGTCATCCAAGATTACATCCCAATCTTTTAGATTCGATTACCATACAAGACCAAGGATTAGGGTTTTTACCAAATGGCGAATCCGACGATCGTAACGCTTAGATTCTCACGATCTAGCACCAAAAACTAGAAATGAAGATCATTAGATGAAGATTTCGAGTGTAGATGATAATTATCATCTATTTTGAGTGAAACAAGGATTAAACTTCATCAAACACGAATTTCGCTTACCGTATCTATGAAGACGAATGTATCTTGCTTGGTTCAAGGCTCTTGGGTGTTTTGATTATCAAAAGTCGATGGATGCTTGAGGATTTTCAGAAAATTCGAAGGTTAGAGGGGAAAAGAGAGAGTTTGGAGAAGGAGGTGGCTAGGGTTTCAAGTGGAAACAAGATTTTGTGCAAATGAGGCAAAAAGGGGAATACCCCCTTATTTGCTTGCGGCCGCAACAAGGGAGGGAAGAAGGGCCCTCGGGCCCTTGGCCTCTTGCGTAATCCGTCACGTCTCGAACCGTGTGTCGACTAATTTTTATGTTTCAAATTCCGCGCGCAATAACGGTTCCAACGAGCTATCACATGCCCTAGGATTTGGATAAATTATATTTTTAGAATCAAATTATGTTTATTTACCAGGCTTTAGGCAAAGCCCATGGATGTATAGTAAATTGGGTTAAGGTGAAGTTTCGTGTTTTACATTTTAGAAAACCTTCGATTGGGCTCAATACATAGGACCTCATACGGCGACAAGTCCACTAGTCACATCATGATATAGGCTCCAGGCCCATCATAAAACGTAGGCCCATTAGACCAAAATTTGGGCCCATCAAGAAAAGAACCATAAATCAAGACCTAGTCCAATAAAGACGAAAGTCAAAGTCAAAAGTCAAAATTCAAACTAAAGCCAAAGCCAACGTACCTATTTTGGTGACGGATGTCACAGTATCCCCCAGTTGAAAGAATTTCGTCCCGAAATTCAACTAGAGTCATCAACTGCACTGTCATCTGCAAATAGGTGAGGGTACTTAATCCTCATTCCGTCTTCCCTTTCCCAAGTAAACTCAGGGCCTCTCCTCGAGTTCCATCTTACCTTCACAATCGGGATCTTGCTACGTTTCAACATCTTTATTTCCCGGTCCATGATCTCTAATGGTTCTTCGACGAATCGAAGTTTTTCATCCACTTGAATTTCCTCGAGTGGCACATGTAGCGTCTCATCGGCGAGACACTTCTTGAGATTTGAAACATGAAACGTGTTATGTATGCCGTTCAACTCTTGTGGCAATTCCAGTCGATATGCAACAGGACCAATTCGTTCAATAATCTTGAACGGACCAACGTATCTCGGTGCTAACTTGCTCCTCTTGCCAAAACGAATAATGCCTTTCCAAGGCGACACTTTCAATAGAACATTATCTCCAACAGTGAACTCTAATGGCTTCCTTCGATTATCAGCATAACTTTTCTGACGGTCTTGGGCTGCCTTTAATCTATCCCTTATCTGAAACACCTTGTCGGTAGTCTCTTGTATAATCTCGGGTCCAATCATCTGACTTTCCCCGACCTCTGCCCAACACACCGGCGACCTGCACTTACGCCCATACAATGCCTCAAATGGGGCACATCCAATACTTGTATGGTAACTATTATTGTAAAAACTCCACCAATGGAAGGTGAGTGTCCCAGTTACCGCCAAAGTCAATCGTGCAAGCCCTCAGCATGTCTTCCAAGGTCTGAATCGTACGCTCACTTTGACCATCGGTCTGAGGGTGATAAGCAGTACTCATGTCAAGACGTGTCCCCAGTGACTTCTGTAAGCATTGCCAGAATCGGATGTGAATCGTGCGTCCCGATCAGATATGATTGACACGGGTACCCCATGTCTAGACACATCACTAGATAGATCCTTGCCAACTTTTCCATTTTGTAGTCTTCGCGTATAGCCAAGAAATGTGCAGATTTGGTCATTCGATCCACAATAACCCAAATCGTATCATGCCCACTACTAGTCCTTGGTAACTTTGTATAAAGTCCATCGTAATATTCTCCCACTTCCATTCAGGGATTTCAGGTTGCTGCAATAAACCTGATGGTCTTTGATGTTCTGCCTTAACCTTCGCACACGTTAAACACTTACTAACATATACCGCTATATCCCTCTTCATTCCGGGCCACCAGTATAAATCTCTAAGATCGTGGTACATTTTATCCGCACCAGGGTGTACCGAATACCTCGTCGTATGTGCCTCATCCAATACGATTTCCCGAACATTCCCCGTTATGGGTACCCAAATCCTACCCATAAGGTATAACCCTCCATCATCCTTTTGTTCGAACTGTCGGTCCAGTCCTCTCAACCCTTCACTCTGTACGTTTGTTTCCTTTATTGCTTCGACTTGAGCAGCAATAATATGAGTCTTAATATCCGAATGAATGGTCATTTGTAGGGCCCGGATGCGTATAGGTTTGACTCTTTCCTTTCGACTCAAAGCATCCGCTACTACGTTTGCTTTACCCGGGTGGTACCGGATTTCACAGTCGTAATCACTAAGCAATTCCATCCATCGACGCTGTCTCATGTTCAATTCCTTTTGGTCAAAAATGTGCTGGAGGCTCTTGTGGTCGGTATAAACGACACACTTTGTACCATACAAATAGTGCCTCCAGGTCTTAAGAGCAAAGACCACCGCGCCTAACTCCAGGTCATGGGTGGTGTAATTCTTCTCATGAATCTTAAGTTGTCGCGACGCGTATGCAATCACTTTATCTTTTTGCATGAGCACGCAACCTAAACCTTGATGCGATGCGTCACAATACACAACGAATCCGTCTGAACCCTTAGGGAGTGCCAATATCGGTGCATTACACAACTTATTTTTCAATGTATTAAATGCGTCCTCTTGTTTAGCACCCCATTCGAACTTCTTATCCTTCTGTGTCAATTGCGTAAGTGGTTGTGCAACCCTTGAGAAGTTCGCGATAAATCGCCTATAGTAACCTGCTAACCCAAGGAATTGTCTTATCTCTGAAGGCGTCTTAGGTGCCTCCCAGTTTTTAACTGCCTCGATCTTTCCAGGATCCACATGAATTCCTTTTTCATTCACTACATGCCCAAGAAATTTCACCTCTCGTAGCCAAAACTCACACTTGGAGAATTTGGCATAGAGCTTCTCTCTTCCAATAACTCCAAGATTGCTTTCAAGTGTCCCTTATGATCCTCCTTCGTCCTCGAATAGATCAAAATGTCGTCAATGAATACTATGACAAATTTATCCAGATAGGGTTTACACACCCTATTCATTAGATCCATAAATACCGCGGGTGCGTTTGTTAGCCCAAAAGGCATAACCAAGAATTCATAATGTCCATAACGCGTCCTAAAAGCCGTCTTTGGTATATCGTCCTCATGCACCCTCAACTGATGGTATCCGGAACGAAGATCAATCTTAGAAAAATAGGTCGCCCCTTGAAGTTGATCAAATAGATCATCTATCCTTGGCAAGGGGTAACGATTCTTAATAGTTAACTTGTTCAATTCTCGATAATCTATGCACATTCTGAAGGATCCATCCTTTTTCTTAACAAAAAGCACTGGCGCTCCCCATGGCGAATGGCTTGGTCGGATGAAACCCTTGTCTAGCAACTCCTGGAGCTGAGTAGACAGTTCTTGCATTTCGACGGGGCTAGTCGATAAGGTGCCTTAGCCACAGGCACTGCGTCTGGTATCAAATCAATTCGAAAATCTACCTGTCTTGGTGGTGGCAATCCTGTCAAATCATCCGGAAAACCTCTTGAAAATCCTGCACAATAGGTATGTCTTCGATCTTCAACTCCACCACTTTCATACCCATTATATATTCTTTCTTCACTTCTGGCTTCTCCCCATGAACTTCAAGTGTCTTGCCACATGGTAAGGGTATGCGCACAATCTTTTCGTTACAAATGATTTCGGCCCTATTCCCAGTTAACCAGTCCATACCCACCACTACGTCAAAACTTCCAAGCTCAAAAGGTATAAGATCTATTCTAAAAGCATGATCGTCCAAAGTTAAGGTGCAGTTCCGTATTATATCCCTAGTTTCTACTAGGTTACCGTTGGCCAATTCTACTACATAGCTTGATTCCATACAACTAGGGGTTATATCCATTAATTTCACAAACTCGGATGATACAAAACTATTATCGGCACCCGTATCAAATAAAACTGTAGCATAATGTTCATTTAAAGTAAACGTACCCGTCACCACTTGTGGTTCCTGGCGAGCGTCATTGGCACCGATTACAAACGCCCTTCCACGAGCCGGGTTACCATTGTTACCTTGTCTAGGATTTTCGCCAATCGCTAATGCTTGATTTTGGTTGTTATTTCTTGCATTCGGGTTGTCCACCCGTCCTGGTGCTCTGTTTAACTTTGGACAAGTATTACGGTAATGGTCTTGGCTCCCGCACTCAAACACGCGCGTGGTGCCCCCGCTGGTCTAGCCACATTGACCGGCACCGCTGGGTTCACGAGTGTCCTGCAATGCTTAGCTAAGTGCCCGACTTGCTGGCAAGCGTAGCACACAGTACATGGCACTGTAACTGGATGATGCCAGCCGCACTTGATGCACTTCGGATGAGTACCAACATAATCCTTCTTTGTAGGCGCCACAGCAACATATCCCTTCACCACCTTTGTTTTCTTATCCACTTTACTATTGGTAGATCTGCTTGACTCCCCAACATCCTTTCTCTTTTCTCCAGTCCTTCCCAAAACTCCAGTTCGCACCATTTCATCAGTCAAAGTGCCTGCTTTCAAAATTGCACTTTGTATGGTTGGGGGTGCCGCGGCCGTCACCATGCCACGAATCTGTGGTACCAGACCCCAGATGTACCGCTCAATTCTCTTCGACTCAGGTGTTACCAAGTGTGGCACCAGTTTTGCCAATTCATGAAACCGGTCGGTATATGCAGCATGACCCGACCCTACCATCGAATGGTTCCAAACTCGTGTTCCAACTTTTGCATTCATTCATAGGGCAATACTCCTCAGCTGCCAACGCCTTAAATTCAGCCCATGTCATGGCCACAGCTGCCTCTCTACCCCGAGCCTGAACTTGGGTGTTCCACCATGTCAATGCCTTTCCTACCAATGAACACGTTGCATACTTCACCTTCTGATTCTCAGCACAGTTACTGATATCCATCACAGTTTCCATCTTCTCAATCCAACGGGTCAAAGCGATAGCTCCGCCCTTTCCATCAAACTCCTTCGGTTTACAAGTTATGAATTCCTTGTAGGTACATCCAACCCTACCCTAGTACCATTCCCCACGACATTCACGTTCCCACCATCTCCAGCTTCCATCAACACCTCGCCGCCATTCGTTCCTTCTTCACCTCCATGATTGCCATTGTCCCCTTCATTCCCATTATCGTTCCCGTTTACTCCGCCAATACCGCCCCCATTGTTCAAGATGTTGTTACTCACTTGCGTAACAATAGTAGGATTAGCTCAGCTAATTGTTGAGCAATAATAGTGGCGATGTCTGGGTTACCAGCCCCATTATTTTCATTGTTTGTTCCACCTTGACCTCTTCCACCTATGGCTCCACCACGGCCACCAGCACCTATACCACGTCCCCGTCCCCTCGGGGCTGCACCTCCACGGGCCGAGCTGCGGGTAACTCTTTTTGGCGGCATGTTCTAAAAAAATAGGGCAACCCGTAAATAATTATAATCCAACATCGCATTAGTAATAAGGCTAGGAATTATTCCAGAAAATAGGCACTTATATGATAGCACTTAATTTGTCAATTCGACACCCATATTCCATAATAGAAATACTTAAATAATATCCAATCCTAATATCCATAACATTCCAATGTCAAAACTCAAAGTCAAAATATACTAATCCCAATAATCAACAGTCAAGATACTTAAAAAAAAAAATCATAAAAAGACTAATCAGTAGCAGTGTGGAGTGTCCCCAATTCAATTCTTCTTTTCACTCCACGAGCAGGAAGCAATGAGTCCGCCTGTCATACGTCGCGCGAACTCTCTCTTGCCCTTTAAGGCTGGAGGGGCAGGTATATTGCCACCATCATCGTGAATAGTGGTGGGGGCATAGCCACCTCCGTAACGGTCCTACATGGCTCTCACAGCTGCTGACAGACCTAGGGGAATCCGGTGGTGACCCATGAATATCTCTAACGTCCTTTGAATGAGGAAATGGGTCCCTCACTGCATGTGCTCTCCAGGGTGTTCCAAACCCATATGACCTAAAGCATCCCGTATAGACCTCGTCAACGGTCTATGTTCACGCACCGCTACTGCTTGCTTCACCAGCTTCGGCGGGCCAAGTGACGCCTCTTCATTCTCCGAATCAGACGAAATATCAATAATAGAAGGGGGAAAGGAATGAGTACCAGAAGTCATGGCCTAAAAGAATAAAAACATAAACCTTTTCTCAAAAAGGACAAGAAAAGAAAAAAAAGAAAGAAGCAACAAGACAATCCAAAACTCAAAACAATTACCACAAATATTCACATGTATAATGTACACATAATCCTATTATGCATACTACATGCGGGTACTTAGGTTATAGTCTAGGTCGAATAATCCACCTAATTCTCTATAAAATGGCTCTGATACCAATCTGTCACACCCTCGCTAAAGCGGAAACACGAGGATGCGACGGACGGGATCGTCATAACACATTGGGGTTCAAGAGAATATCTAAAGGTATTCTCCGTACATGGGTCATGACGTCGCCCGACACATAGGAACACATGTCAAGGATAGTCACTACCAGAACGTCATACCAAAATGCATAATCATACCAAAGCTCCATACAGAAACAAATCAACACAATTGTCAAACAATAAAATCTCAAAATCCTCAAAATTACAATCCATAAAACCCAAAAATCCACAACATGTCCCAAAGTCTCTTGAATGTCTAATGCTCCTAGTGGAGCGGTCTCGTCTAAGTCCACAGCCATACACCTAGACTTCATTACCTGAAAAGACATGCTCTAAAAAGGTCAACATACGTTGGTGAGTTCACAGGTTTATAAGTACAATTATTTTGCCGTGTATAACATGTATAGAAAATTGTATGTGAAAGAGATACATAGCAGTCAAGATATCAACATAAGTACCAATGTAACCCAAGTCCAAGACATTCCAAAATTTGCACACAACTGGATTATATTCACCCAAGGGCAAGCCCCGGCCAAGTCGGTCTCGACTAGTATACCGACAACATGGGTGGGGGTGTCAACCCGTTAGTACTAACAATACCTCTCCATAACATCCAAGTACACAAGTTGAAGCACAAGCACAAGCACAAGCACAAGTACACACTCATGATTGAATATCAAGACTCATACCATGACCCAAACCACATACAATATTCCAAAAGAAAATCAAACACGGCATAGTCCAAACCATGAGCATGCTTTTCCCCCAAGTAAAATATATTAAAAAGGGGCCGTGAAACTCACCTTGAAAGTCACAGTTCAAATTCCACAACACGCAGAGTAAGCACTAAAATATATAATACACAAAAGGATTAATATATCACAAATATCGATGACTAATATGGGTGCAATCCTGTTAGTCCAGCCCTTAACACTAATCAAGGTTTTCCATCGTCACACTTATTAATTTAATTCTTTTGTAAAGAGTTTTAATCAATATTATATGCAAAACTTGTCTTAATTTAGACTATTTAATCCCAACCCTTATTTTTAAGTTTAACAAAATAATTCAGCAAACATATCTGATTGCGCATCAGTCTTGTATAAGCTGTTAGGAGCTCGACACGACCACGAAACATCACGTACGAGGTGTCATTTGAAAGAAGAGACATTAAATTAACTCCAGAAAAAGAATCAGGTTCATTTGACAAAATATGAGTAAGTTATGACACGAAGAATAAAGACCAATCTGCTGCCCAGATTCGTCAGTTTTGACCTTCAGTTTTGTTTGCTACGTTTGGAGGACCAAACGATGTCGAAACGACATGAAACCACTTGGGTTAGTTAGAGGACTCATAGGGCTTAATTTAGACCCAGAGTTTGCCCCAATTGGGCGTGTTTCGACCAAGTTATCACACGAACAAGATGACCCATTTTTCTGACAGCAAGCTGCCCAGTTTGTTAGTTTCGTTGTTTCGATTTGTTCAACACATCAATACTTTCAAGGAACAATTCTAGTTATTTCAAAACGTTTTATAGGTCCAAAATCTCGATTAAGGGCAGGTCATCCAAGATTACATCCCAATCTTTTAGATTCGATTACCATACAAGACCAAGGATTAGGGTTTTTACCAAATGGCGAATCCGACGATCGTAACGCTTAGATTCTCACGATCTAGCACCAAAAACTAGAAATGAAAGATCATTAGATGAAGATTTCGAGTGTAGATGATAATTATCATCTATTTTGAGTGAAACAAGGATTAAACTTCATCAAACACGAATTTCGCTTACCGTATCTATGAAGACGAATGTATCTTGCTTGGTTCAAGGCTCTTGGGTGTTTTGATTATCAAAAGTCGATGGATGTTGAGGATTTTCAGAAAATTCGAAGGTTAGAGGGGAAAAGAGAGAGTTTGGAGAAGGAGGTGGCTAGGGTTTCAAGTGGAAATGAAGATTTTGTGCAAATGAGGCAAAACAAAGGGGAATACCCCCTTATTTGCTTGCGGCCGCAACAAGGGAGGGAAGAAGGGCCCTCGGGCCCTTGGCCCGTCTTGCGTAATCCGTCACGTCTCGAACCGTGTGTCGACTAATTTTTATGTTTTCAACTTCCGCGCGCAATAACGGTTCCAACGAGCTATCACATGCCCTAGGATTTGGATAAATTATATTTTTAGAATCAAATTATGTTTATTTACCAGGCTTTAGGCAAAGCCCATGGATGTATAGTAATTGGGTTAAGGTGAAGTTTCGTGTTTTACATTTTAGGAAAACCTTCGATTGGGCTCAATACATAGGACCTCATACGGCGACAAGTCCACTAGTCACATCATGATATAGGCTCCAGGCCCATCATAAAAACGTAGGCCCATTAGACCAAAATTTGGGCCCATCAAGAAAAGAACCATAAATCAAGACCTAGTCCAAATAAAGACGAAAGTCAAAGTCAAAAGTCAAAATTCAAACTAAAGCCAAAGCCAACGTACCTATTTTGGTGACGGATGTCACAGTATCCCCCAGTTGAAAGAATTTCGTCCCGAAATTCAACTAGAGTCATCAACTGCACTGTCATCTGCAAATAGGTGAGGGTACTTAATCCTCATTCCGTCTTCCCTTTCCCAAGTAAACTCAGGGCCTCTCCTCGAGTTCCATCTTACCTTCACAATCGGGATCTTGCTACGTTTCAACATCTTTATTTCCCGGTCCATGATCTCTAATGGTTCTTCGACGAATCGAAGTTTTTCATCCACTTGAATTTCCTCGAGTGGCACATGTAGCGTCTCATCGGCGAGACACTTCTTGAGATTTGAAACATGAAACGTGTTATGTATGCCGTTCAACTCTTGTGGCAATTCCAGTCGATATGCAACAGGACCAATTCGTTCAATAATCTTGAACGGACCAACGTATCTCGGTGCTAACTTGCTCCTCTTGCCAAAACGAATAATGCCTTTCCAAGGCGACACTTTCAATAGAACATTATCTCCAACAGTGAACTCTAATGGCTTCCTTCGATTATCAGCATAACTTTTCTGACGGTCTTGGGCTGCCTTTAATCTATCCCTTATCTGAAACACCTTGTCGGTAGTCTCTTGTATAATCTCGGGTCCAATCATCTGACTTTCCCCGACCTCTGCCCAACACACCGGCGACCTGCACTTACGCCCATACAATGCCTCAAATGGGCACATCCAATACTTGTATGGTAACTATTATTGTACGAAAACTCCACCAATGGAAGGTGAGTGTCCCAGTTACCGCCAAAGTCAATCGTGCAAGCCCTCAGCATGTCTTCCAAGGTCTGAATCGTACGCTCACTTTGACCATCGGTCTGAGGGTGATAAGCAGTACTCATGTCAAGACGTGTCCCCAGTGACTTCTGTAAGCATTGCCAGAATCGGGATGTGAATCGTGCGTCCCGATCAGATATGATTGACACGGGTACCCCATGTCTAGACACAATCTCACTAATATAGATCCTTGCCAACTTTTCCATTTTGTAGTCTTCGCGTATAGCCAAGAAATGTGCAGATTTGGTCATTCGATCCACAATAACCCAAATCGTATCATGCCCACTACTAGTCCTTGGTAACTTTGTAATAAAGTCCATCGTAATATTCTCCCACTTCCATTCAGGGATTTCAGGTTGCTGCAATAAACCTGATGGTCTTTGATGTTCTGCCTTAACCTTCGCACACGTTAAACACTTACTAACATATACCGCTATATCCCTCTTCATTCCGGGCCACCAGTATAAATCTCTAAGATCGTGGTACATTTTATCCGCACCAGGGTGTACCGAATACCTCGTCGTATGTGCCTCATCCAATACGATTTCCCGAACATTCCCCGTTATGGGTACCCAAATCCTACCCATAAGGTATAACCCTCCATCATCCTTTTGTTCGAACTGTCGGTCCAGTCCTCTCAACCCTTCACTCTGTACGTTTGTTTCCTTTATTGCTTCGACTTGAGCAGCAATAATATGAGTCTTAATATCCGAATGAATGGTCATTTGTAGGGCCCGGATGCGTATAGGTTTGACTCTTTCCTTTCGACTCAAAGCATCCGCTACTACGTTTGCTTTACCCGGGTGGTACCGGATTTCACAGTCGTAATCACTAAGCAATTCCATCCATCGACGCTGTCTCATGTTCAATTCCTTTTGGTCAAAAATGTGCTGGAGGCTCTTGTGGTCGGTATAAACGACACACTTTGTACCATACAAATAGTGCCTCCAGGTCTTAAGAGCAAAGACCACCGCGCCTAACTCCAGGTCATGGGTGGTGTAATTCTTCTCATGAATCTTAAGTTGTCGCGACGCGTATGCAATCACTTTATCTTTTTGCATGAGCACGCAACCTAAACCTTGATGCGATGCGTCACAATACACAACGAATCCGTCTGAACCCTTAGGGAGTGCCAATATCGGTGCATTACACAACTTATTTTTCAATGTATTAAATGCGTCCTCTTGTTTAGCACCCCATTCGAACTTCTTATCCTTCTGTGTCAATTGCGTAAGTGGTTGTGCAACCCTTGAGAAGTTCGCGATAAATCGCCTATAGTAACCTGCTAACCCAAGGAATTGTCTTATCTCTGAAGGCGTCTTAGGTGCCTCCCAGTTTTTAACTGCCTCGATCTTTCCAGGATCCACATGAATTCCTTTTTCATTCACTACATGCCCAAGAAATTTCACCTCTCGTAGCCAAAACTCACACTTGAGAATTTGGCATAGAGCTTCTCTCTTCCCATAACTCCAAGATTGCTTTCAAGTGTCCCTTATGATCCTCCTTCGTCCTCGAATATATCAAAATGTCGTCAATGAATACTATGACAAATTTATCCAGATAGGGTTTACACACCCTATTCATTAGATCCATAAATACCGCGGGTGCGTTTGTTAGCCCAAAAGGCATAACCAAGAATTCATAATGTCCATAACGCGTCCTAAAAGCCGTCTTTGGTATATCGTCCTCATGCACCCTCAACTGATGGTATCCGGAACGAAGATCAATCTTAGAAAAATAGGTCGCCCCTTGAAGTTGATCAAATAGATCATCTATCCTTGGCAAGGGGTAACGATTCTTAATAGTTAACTTGTTCAATTCTCGATAATCTATGCACATTCTGAAGGATCCATCCTTTTTCTTAACAAAAAGCACTGGCGCTCCCCATGGCGAATGGCTTGGTCGGATGAAACCCTTGTCTAGCAACTCCTGGAGCTGAGTAGACAGTTCTTGCATTTCCGACGGGGCTAGTCGATAAGGTGCCTTAGCCACAGGCACTGCGTCTGGTATCAAATCAATTCGAAAATCTACCTGTCTTGGTGGTGGCAATCCTGTCAAATCATCCGGAAAAACCTCTTGAAAATCCTGCACAATAGGTATGTCTTCGATCTTCAACTCCACCACTTTCATACCCATTATATATTCTTTCTTCACTTCTGGCTTCTCCCCATGAACTTCAAGTGTCTTGCCACATGGTAAGGGTATGCGCACAATCTTTTCGTTACAAATGATTTCGGCCTCCGAAGATCTACCACCAGCCATCTCTAAGCACTACAAGATTCAAACACCAACACGGTCATTCAAGGTAATAGCTCAGATTATGTCAAGTATAGTAAGTCCCTAATTACAGTGGCCAGTTGTGATTAGCCACTTACTTTACTCTTCATTCTCCAAGCATTTCCTATCATGACTACATCAGTATCTAAATCTACAAAGAACATATAATCCACATAGCACACGCGTATAGTTCCTTTTTATTAACCTTCATAAAATGTTTACATAAAACCTTTACCTGTAGGCATGTAGCAACTATGACTAGCATCCCTTTTCTTTTCATCCTATTCTCAGTTTAAGTTTTGGTTTAAAATAATTTAATCTAATTCTCTTAAACTTTGGCTCTGATACCAACTTGTAAGGCCCCGTTCCCTGGACCTTACAGTTGGTCAATCATCGCATAAAACTTTTAAAGCACATCATTCGCAGCTGAAATTTAAACTTTTCATTAACAATTAAAAACATGTCAAAACATCATATCATCTTGTTTACATTTCAAAAATTGTATTAATACAATATCATCTCAAAATATGGATGCCAGACTCAAAACATTCCTAGTAGCTTATGCATCCATGCCTCCACCTCCTCAGCATTAAACGGTTACCTGCCAACTATTATGCATACAAAAAGTCAGCAACGCTGAGTGAGTCCTAGTTTAATAAAAATAGTTTGCGTTACGTTAAAACATATCCTTTACCTTCGTTCGTGATCACACATCATACGTACAACTAGATAATAATTATTATCTCTCATCATCGTTCATCATTCGTACTTTCTTTCATTAATATCTTCCACCTTATCTAGATCCTGCCATACGCTATACCCCCACGTAAAGCAAAAGTCGATACTGTGCCGGGGTTTATAAGTAAACCCCCACGTCAAGCAAAAGCTGACACAGTACCAGGATACGCGACAAGGATCTTCTCACAACTCATACGCTATACCCCTACGTCAAGCAAAAAGCCGATACTGTGCCGGGGTTTATAAGTAAAGCCCTACGTCAAGCAAAAAGCCGATACTGGGTCGGGGTTTATAAGTAAACCCCCACGTCAAGCAAAAGCCAACACTGTACCGGGGTAAGCAACAAGGACTCCATCATTCATTACTTCCATTTTCATCATTCGTCATCTTTCACTTTCGTTACATAATACTTTACTTACGTACATAAGTATAACATACCACGTAAAGTCACATCATATACATAACATGGAACAACATCATCATCATAATAGCACACTATGCATACATATCATAAACAAACATAAGCCACCACAAGACATCATTTCTTAACACTTAAGCTCTACTTCCCAAAATTTCAGAAAATTTCTAAGTGTTCATAGCGCATGACTAGGCATACAGCTAACAACTTAAAATATTCTAAGTATCCACAGCGGACAGCAAAGGTTCATAGCGGACAGCCATAGTCCATAGCGGACGACCAAGGTCCCACAACAAACAGTTTAATGTCCACAGCGGACATCATGCTTAACATGTGCAATACATCAAACGTACTTCCAGTCCCCAACATCATTCTAACTTATACTAAGCATAGATCTAACATGTTACACACATGAAACATACTAAACATCATACAACAACTTAGAAATCATCTAAAAACATACATCAACTACACACAGTCATACATCATGGAAAAATTCATAGTCTGGTTTAGAAACCTTCTGTCCAGTATGCATAATAGCCCCAAACACATAGAAAACCAGTAAAAAAGGGGAATCTAGAACTCACCTTGAATTGCTTTCAAGTACAACACCTTAAACTCGAGAACCCACTTGAAGTTCCAGCACCTAAAACCCATGAAAATGAGCACTAAACACCAGAATCTCGGTCCAGAAACTCGAGCCCAGCAAAAACCGAGAAGAACACCTTGAAATCTTACCTTTTGAAGATTTTCTTCCACATTCTCTCACTAAAACCGGTTGAGAGCTTCTCTCTCTCTTCTTGTAGCCGAAATCAGATGTGTGGAAATGGAGGTGTGGGCAGCCATCCCCTGCTTTTTGAGCCCACTAGTGGCAAGTTTGCCACTTGCACACTTTAACCCCTTTTACTTTTGAAAAATGTTATCTTTTCTCTTTTTCTCTTCTTTTCCTTTCCTTTTTTATAAATTTCCGGGTGTTACATAAGGAACTAACATCTTTGTGTATTACAGTTTGTTTTTGTTAGTTCCCGACGATCATTCTGTAACATCCGGTTATTTTCGTGACCAAAACTCCGTTAGTTCCGTTAGTTTTGCCTACACGTTTTGTAAGTACACACTATGTGAATCCAGGGATAGTTCAGGAATTATTAGAATTGATTTGAACAAGTATTCATCGTGGAATTATCAATACTTGGTGTTTAATCTATTAATAATACTAAAATCAATCAATCAAACAAATAAAATAAGAATAATCAAGCTGAGAGAACTCAACAATGTTAATCGTAATGCTTTCTTGTTGCTATTGATGTTGCTAATCTTGAATACAATGCTTCAGATAATAATTGCTGATGATTCTAATGATTCTCAAATATTGTTATCTATGTTCTATGTTGTTGATCTTATATATATATAGAGATCTAATTCTGTTCTATTGCTAGCTATTTTGTTGCTATAATTAAGCTAATTAAACTTATCCAAATCCTCGCCATGTTTATCGGCTTAGGAATTTGAGATTTACAACGAATCTAATATGAATAAAGTTGTAGATGTGACGTGGAATATTCCTTGAATAATATGTATTCCATCGTCATTAATGTTGTTGTTGTTCTGCCACGTTGACTTGATGTTTACTTCTGAGTTAATTGGTCTTCCGCAAGGATTTACTCTTTCGCAGGTAGTCTGTCTTACGCAGGTACTGTACTTGTTCTTGTGCTTCCGCAGGACTTCTTTTCTTCTGCAGCAATCCCTCCACTAGCTTGTTCTTTTCTTGTTCAGCTGATGTTGTTCTTCCGTATGAGATCCACGAATGTACATTCTTCAGTTATGTTCCTGATAACATCTACGGAAGAACACTTTATTCATCCGTAGTTGTTCCAACACTTAAGTCAATTTTCCAAATTGACACCGTTTAATGTTTCCTGCACATTCACATATACATTCTGAGATATATTATATCATAGATGAATATATTAAATGAAGTGCAAAATAAATGTTATTTAATTCATAAACACAATTATAATCAAATATATTCATATTATATCATCAAAAACAATAATTACAATCATGATTACAAGAGTGATCTTTATCATCTAAACCTATACAAGAGATCTATCCCTAACAGTACTCCCCTTTAGGTTTAGACTCTAGTAATCAATGGTTTATTAACTTTAAGCTCATTCACTCTTGACAAAATCTTTGCTTTGAAGTAATCAGCAGTTTCTTGTTGATCTTCATACTTAATCTTGATCTGCCTTCGGCTCATCCTCTTTAGAGTTTTGTATTTTAAGCCCATGACATCCTCTTCAGTAGTGAGTGTTGCAACAACACTATTGTTTGACACCACCTCTAATTCGTCCTGTTCTGAAATTCTCAGTTCAGTGATTTGCTTTATTTATAATCCGATAAGTTGACCTGCTTCATACTTCCTCCTCTTACTAGCTTTGGCATGCAACTTATCTATGACTTGGATAAGATGTACGTATAAGCCCAAGTCATTCTAAGCAGTTTGATCTTGCAGCCTTGGAAAATATTTGTCGTACAGATAGGAGGTATAGCTTGGGTGCAGCAACTTTATTTCTATTGGGTCAAAAATTCTTATACTGACTGCTTTCCTTTGAGGATCATTCCTCGGCAGAACTAGTTCTTTATTCTTTTCTACATATCCCCAATCAGTAATAGGGAATGTAAACTGATTGCCTTCTATTGTTTTGACTGATGCATAAGCTTTGTCTTCAGCTCCAACTCTCGTTAAAAATTCTTCATCAACCAATAGAGATTTGGGCTGAGACTTCCTGAGCTTTCCCTTCATGTGCTCTGCATCAACAAGTCTTGCTTCCCTGAGAACATATCCCTTGAGCTTGTGCCTTAGTTTGGTCACAAGTTCTGAGAAGTCTCTACCTCTTGGACTTATGAGGTAATTGGTGATAGGAATGTTTTGTAGTGTATGAAGGTCTACATTTGGCAGGGCTAGTAAGAATTCTACTCGTGGGAAGTATTGCACCATGCCAGATGCCCTTTTAATCAGTGCACAGTCCCACTCACCATCATATTTCCAAGAAATTATTTGATGATCCTTTGCTTCTTCAGGCCTTGTGATGAGATCAAAGAATTGTATTAATGTACATTTTGCTCAGTGATCTCTCTTACAGTAGTGCCTAGAGGCCAGATCTTATATGGGACTAAATCTCTTGGCTCTCTGATCATTTTCTCCTTTCCCTTATGCATATCTTTGGCTTTGACCATGGTGGGTTTAGCAGGAGTTTGAACTGGTTGTTGATAGATAGGGTTGGGAGGTCCGGATCTGAATTTTACGCCAATGTCTAGCTCTACTTTCATAACATGATCCATCATAGCTCTGAGCTCTCCAACTGTTCTTCCTTTTAGCTCATGGGGCAGATAATTGTGGCTTTGCAGCCAGCATGTCATATTATACTTAGTGAGCTTGCTTGTTTCATAGTGTCCTAATTCCTTCCTGATCTTCTCCATAGCTTTGAATTTGGAGAATGTTTCATAAGTGCAGACTGGAAGCATCAGTCTTGCAGCATCAAATTCTTTTAAAGCTTCAATCATTTCTCTCATATTCATCTTCTCAACCAAGTCATATGGAAATCCATGATTGATTAACTGCATAAACATGGATGACTGTGGTCTTTCCTCTACTATGTCATCAAAAGTCAATAGCTTTTCTAGTTTGACTTCTTCAGACTCTTCCTTTATCAGCTCTTCCTATTCAGAGTCACTTTCTTCTACTTGTTTCTTCAATGGGGTTTAATGCTTTGTAGAATCCGGTTTAGCTCTTTTAGTTGATTCTCCAGATGCATCAGCTGTCTTCCTTAAGTATTTTCTTTTCCTGTTGTAGGTGATCAGTATTGAATCACTTTTTTTCTTTTCAGCTTCAGTCAACTTCTTCTTCAACCTTTCAATCTTATCATCTTTTAGTTTCAGTCTTTCAGCTTGTTCATCGGCCAAATCATTCAAAGCATCAATTACTTCATTATTCATCGCTGCATCTTTCCTCAGACTCTTCAATCTACTCTCCAGCTTCTCTATTAATTCATCTTTCTCATTCATTTCCTTCTTTAACCTTCTTAACTTTTCTAGCTTTTTGTTCCCTTTCAGTACAAGATTGTTGTATTCTGCCACCAAATAGCTTTTGCTTACATTGATTTCTTCTTCATTCAGGTCATTCTTATTGTAAGCAATGACATGAATGCAAGCACTCTCTTCTTGCTCAACTTCCTCTTCCTTATCTTTCTCTTTTACATCAATACACACTTCTTCTGTATCTTCATCATTAATAGCTTCATTAACATCCTCATCAAGGTGGAGTTCTTCTGTTGGTGTTGGGCTGTCAATGGGTTCAGTAGTAGTTGGTGAGATGGTTGGTTCAGTTGGTGGTAGAGGAGATATGGGCTTTATAGTAGCAGTATCAATTGATGTTATGGAGATTAGTGAGTGTTGGACTGAAGGTTGAGTCCCATCCTGACCAACTACTTCAGTAGAAGCAATGTTGATTGATATTGGTGATTGGCCAGGAGAGATGGGTTTAGTATTCTCACTTGAAGAAGTCAAGTGGATGGGTGATAGTGGTGGCTGTGATTCTTGTTGGGGTGATTTGGGTAAAGCATGTTGTGGTGTTTCAGGCTGGGAGTGTGTGGCAGATGGTGCTGATGAGCTTTCAGTTTGTGGTTCCTCAACCCACAGCAGCTCCTGAGGAATGTCCTCATTCTCATCTCGTACATGAGCAAACATCTCCACACCTCCTCCTTCATGCTGCCCTTTTAATTTGTTGAGAATGGATTTGTTTAAGTGGCTCTGTACACCTATATCACCTTCTCTTTCCACTTCGGGGATTTGTTCAATAATTATCAGTTGGAGGAACCGAGGGAAGATGAACATCTTGCTCTCCTTTTGCACTTGCACATGATCGCAAAGGCAGTTCATGATGTATTTTGCATAATTATAGGTTCTTCCTTCAAAGATTCCTATGATCCCAAATGAGATATGGCGTGAGAATCTATCTAACCCAGACTTTCGGTTGGAGATGCACTTGAGGTAAGTATGGCAGAGGAACCGGTAAGGCTTGCATAGCCTACCCTTCTTGATTTCTCCATGTTCATAGTCACCATCATATCCCATTAGATTGAATATCTTCTGGATGTATTCATGGTCGAATACATCCGGATGACCTTGTTCATCCTCTCCCAGTTCTAGGGCACTGCGGATTATTCCTTCGTTTACCCAAAGGGGTAAGTTCCCAATGGTCGCAGTGATCATGGTTCCTTCATCTCCTTCGACTATTGTAGCTGTATTCCAGAAATCTATCATGTGGGATAGATAGATGACTGAGTCAGCAGTCAGCGCATAGAAGAGTCGTGTTCTTCTAAGGTATCTTATGATGTCTCTGCATTCATCCTCCACATCTAGATTCAAAAATGCACGAACATTGTGGTCTTTTACGAACCGATTGGCCATTGTTTCAGTGGTGTTAGCCTAGTGTTCAATGTAGACGATGAAGAAGAGGGTTTTGGATGAAGGGGTTTTTAGGTCAGAGTGTTTTTAAAATGAATAGAAAGGCCAACGGTCAGAGTACCTTTTTTATACCTTTTCAGACAGGCTGTCTACCATGTGGGACCTATTTACATTTTTTTCACCCCTTCGAGGTTATTAACTATGCCTAATAAATAATTAATAGCAATCAGTGATCATATAATTAAGCAAAGTATAATATCCACGGAAATCATAGTTTTTCTGTTTCTTTCGTATATCTACGGAAGAGGACCTATTCTGTCTTCCGCAGAAGCATCTGCGGATGAATAGATTTCACTGTATCTACGAAAGATAGCTTCATGTCTTCCGTAGTACACCTTCGGTTCCAAAGGGAATTAATTGATTAGTTATACTGCTCAGATTAAGGGAATTAATTGATTAGTTATACTTACTCCTCCTAAATTTGTGATTAATCATCTACGGATGAGTTTATCAAAAATTTATACGAAGATCGCATGATCAGAGAGTGTGTAACTGAAAATCACATGAGTATAGTGTTCTATGGCAGGCAATTGGTTGAGAAACTAAGGATCATACTATAAATCAGACACATTCTTGCTTAGTTTGGTTGAGAGAAAAGCCTACTAGATCTAGTACAAATTGCAAATATGGTGATCCGCAGAAGTTCAACCTAGAGTGTATGTTGGGCATGTCCGGTTAGTTATCATGTTTTGGTAAGAATTAAAGATAAACAAGGATGAATGCATCATGCAAGGTGTATGAAAGTCTGTCTCCCAGATTGTGATCAATTCATCACATTATCACACATACCATGTTTCGTAGATTATAAGCTCTATCTTAAGATTTCTATGAAATCTTATTAATGCCTTTTATGAATGCTCTTTGAATACTATATAGTTGATCATTTAGGATTCTTTTGGGAGCAGTTCTTTTTGGGAACTTTTAATGATCAGCATCAGGTCACCAGGTCTTTACTTACGTAAAACAGAGGTGCCCTTTGACCCAGGTCTTTGCTTACGCAAAACAAAGGGTCATGATGCGCAATGATAGAGGTTATAAGGTGTTACAACATAGTAAGTGTGCATAAGTGATGAGTTGTGTACTTTCTGATGAGACTTACTTGTTAACTCCTCACAATGACTTATCCATACTAAGTCTTCTTGGCTTTATGTTGAGCATGAAATAGCTTATTTTCCACTCAGGATGAACCTATTCACATATTCAACACATCGGATCAGTAGATAGTTGATTGGGTTGCAGGCAGGATATATGTCATGTTTATAGCATACTATCATATCCATAGGTTATCAAAATCCTTACACATAAGTTTATGTTGTATCCTCATATGATCACAGTTAATGAGCCTATATACATGTTGTTAATGTTTTGAACTTATTCTAAGTTGATCATGCCTAATGATTCAATTAAGAACTTAAATCTTACTGAATCAAAGGCCTTAGTGAATAAATCAGCAAGCTGATTTGTTGTGTCCACTTTGATCAACTTAATTAGTCCCTTTTCTAAGTAGTCTTTTAGAAAATGGTATCTGATTTTTATATGCTTAGTTTTACTATGTTGGACTGGATTAGCAGTGATAAACATAGCAGCTGAATTGTCTATATATATTGGTGTCTGGAGAAAATTGTAACCATAATCAAGTAATTGATTTTGTAACCATAGAACCTGGGAGCAGCCTGCTGAAGGAGCTATGTGTTCGGCCTCAGCTGTGGATACTGAAACATTTGTTTGCTTTTTGCACTGCCAAGACACAAGTCTTGGTCCTATGAATTGACATCCTCCAGTTGTTGATTTTCTATTGTTGTTGCATCCTTCGTAGTCACTGTCTAAATAGGAGTAAAGCTTGAAGTCTCCTTCTTTGGGATACCAAAGTCCAAGTGATGGTTTCCCTTTGAGGTATCTGAATATTCTCTTTACTGCATTCAAGTGGGACTCCTTTGGTTCTGCTTGATACCTAGCACTCACAGACACAGCAAACATTATGTCAGGTCTACTAGCAGTTAAGTATATTAATTATCCTATCATAGATCTATATAATCATTGATCAATAGACTTCCCTGTTGGATCTGGTACAATTTTATCTATAGTAGATGCTGGTGTTTTGCATGATGCACAGTCTGCAAGGTTGTATTTCTTCAGTGTTTGAAGGATATACTTTTCTTGATTGATGAAGATGCCATCTGTTTTCTGATGAACTTGTAATCCTAAGAAGAAAGTTAATTCTCCCATTGAACTTATCTGAAACTCAGATTGCATTAAGGCTTCAAACTCTTCACAGTGTCTCTTGTTTGTTGATCCAAATATGATGTCATCAACATATACTTGAACAACTAAGAGATCTTGATGTTCATGTTTGAGGAAGAGTGTTTGGTCAATTGTTCCTCTCTTGTATCCATGTCTTAGGAGAAACTTGGATAGTGTTTCATACCATTTTCTTGGTGCTTGATGAAGTCCATATAAAACTTTATCAAGCTTGTACGCCCTGTGAGGGTAATCCGGATCTTCAAATCCTGGTGGTTGAGAAACATAGACCTCTTCATCAATGTTACCATATAAGAAGGCACACTTTACATCCATTTGGTAAAGTGTGAACTTCTTATATGATGCATATGCCAAAAACACTCTTATTGCCTCAATCCTTGCAACTGGTGCAAAGACTTCATCATAGTCTATGGCTTCCTCTTGTGTGTAGCCTTGAGCAATCGGCCTTGCTTTGTTTCTGATTATTATTCCCCTGTCATCTAGCTTATTTTTAAATAACCACCTTGTGCCAATGGGATATTGGCCTTCAGGGAGATCAACTAGATTCCACACCGTCTGTTTCCTGAATTGCTGAAGTTCTTCTTGCATTGCTTCAATCCAGCTGTTGTCTTTCAAGGCTTCTGTTATGTTGGGAGAAACTATTTGTGATAGAAAGCAGGAGAATAGACAAGTGTTTGTAGCTCCTCCTTGTCTTCTGGTAGTTCTGTTGTGAAGGTCACCTATCATGTTATCAATTGGGTGATACTTATGTGCTCTAACTATTGGTACATCATTAACTTTGATGGATGAATCCAGGTTTGTGATATTGGTTGTTGGATATGAGGTTAGTTGCGATGGAGAGTCAACAAAGTAGTTCATCTCATTTTTTGGTGCAACTGTCTGAGTTTCCACAGAAACATGTATGCCTTCCGGGATAGGTGACATGTCTTCCGTAGGGACTTGATCAGCTGTAGTTTCAGAGCAAGATATTTCTATGTGTGACAATGGTGTTGAATGGTTTTCTAATGTGGTTTGATTATTAGGGGATCTTAGTCCATCATCTGTAGGAGTAGGAACATCTACGGAAGTAGATGGTACTTCAGCTGATGTGCATGGTGTGAGGTCATCAGAAACATCTTTACTAGTTTGTGCAGATGCATCAAGATCAGTGTTACTTTGGTTCTCTATGGAAGTGACTCTAAGTGGGTCAGCTGTCAATGGTACACTCATATTTGGAGGACTATAAGGGTAACATGTATCAGCAGCACCTGTCATGTTAAGATAACCAGAGTTAAATGAGTTAGTTAATGCATCTATATCAAACAGCCAAGATGATCCTTTCACTGACTGTGGAAATAAGGATTCATCAAAGGATATATTAGGATTTTCTTCCACTATGTTATCATGTGGAATATAGACTCTATATGATTTAGATGTTGATGAGTAACCAACAAAGAAACCATCATAGGCTTTTTCAGCAAATTTTCCTAACTATTCTTTTGTGTTTAATACAGATACATGACACCCAAAAGCTTTAAGATATCCTATAAAAGGTTTCTTTTAAACAGAAGTTCATAGGGTGTTTTATTGTATTCTTTGACAATCAAAGTTCTGTTTTGAACAGTGCAGGTTGTATTCACAGCTTCTGCCCAAAATGTTATTGGCAGATGTGAGTCAACTAGCATTGTTTTTGCTGCTTCAATTAGAGTTTTGTTTCTCCTCTCAGCAACTCCATTTTGTTGAGGAGTTCTTGGAGCACTGAATTGCCTAGCTATGCCTTTATCCCTGCAAAATGAGTCTAAGACATAATTAACAAGTTCAGTTCCATTATCACTTCTCAGTATCTTGATTATCTTAGTGGTGAACTCTATTAAAATTTCTGATGTTTCACTTTTATGTTTTAAGAAATATACCCAAGTAAATCTAGTAAAATCATCAACAATCACCAAACAGTACTGTCTTTTACCAATGCTTAACACATTTGTAGGACCAAAAAGATCCATGTGCAGTAACTTTAGTGGTGTTGTGTTTGTGTTAATTGTTTTGGACTTATGTGATACTTTATGTTGTTTGCCTTTATAACATGATAAACAGTGATTAGATTAGTAAAATTCTTTCTTTGGAACCCCAATGACTAAGTCATTTTTCACCAATTTATTCATGTTCTTCATATTGGAATGAGCCATCCTTCTATGCCAGAGTTGAGCATCATCTTCTGATGATTTAGAGAACAGGCATGTTTCTTTGCTTGTTAGTGCTGTGTTGTTAATATCCAACACATAGGTGTTACCTTTTCTTGGTGCTTTAAGAAGGATCCAGTCTTCCAGAATTTTGAAACCTGGCTTAAGAATGTAGCAATCAGAGTTATCAAAGAAAGTAGTATAGTGTTGGTCACAGATTTGTGATACACTTAGTAAGTCAAACTGTAAGTTTTCACAAAAGTTAACTTTTTCAAACTTTAAAACTCCATTTGTTACCATTCCTTCACTAGTAATTTTACCTCCCTTCTTATCCCTACCAAATGCTACATATGAAGCATTCTTATGTTTGAAGTCCTGCAGGAGGGTGCAGTCTCCTGTCATATGTCTGGAACAGCCACTGTCAATATACCATTTGTTGTCAGCCCTCCTTGGATGTTTCTGTAAACAAAAATGAATTTAGTTAGACTTAGGAGCCCAAGCCTTGCTAGTCTTGGGCTTGACATTGTTATCTAATGTATCAACTTTCTCATGAATAAGACTTGAAGTTTCTAGATTAGCTGTACAGTCAGTTAATTCATTATGTTTAGTTTGGGGTGAGGATGTAATGGTTGATGAGGTTGAAGTGATGTCTTCTTGATTCATACTGACTTGGTTAGTCAATTTTGTTTGAGACTTCTTCTTTGATGTGGATGATGAGGAATTGCCAGAAAATGTTTCTGCATCCTTTGCTTTGGACTTAGGCACATCATTCCCTTTGTCTAAGTGATCAAAGAAGTTATTTTCTTCCTCAAGTGCTACCTGTTTGTGTGGTGCATTCTTTTGCACTTGTGATTTCTCTTTCTTATTCTTTAATTTCACCTCAGCAACTTTTTTGTCTTTCTTGGTAACTTTCTGGTTTTGTTGTTGTTTCTTTTGGTTTGAATCTCTATCATATTCAGAAGAGTATGAGTCTTACTCAGAGGTATCTACTTTATTTGTCTTGATGATCTTTGTTTTGTTCTTCTTGTTGAAGTAGCATTCCTTTGTAGTATGGTTGTTTTTATTGCATATTGCACAATATTTGTTGAAGTAACAATCTGAAGTCATGTGATTGTTCATGTTACATATTGAGCAATAGCTGCTGAAGTAGCATTCTTCTGTGCTGTGGTTGTGCTTGTCACACCATTTACAGTAAACTTCATCTTCACTTTCATTTTCATTCCTTCTCTTTTCCGCCTTCTTGCTCATCAGTTTTTGCTTCTTTAATTCCTTTTCAATTTTATTTGCTGATGAGTCTTTTCCTCTTCCAGACATGATATCAAGAGGTTCTTGTGTTGTATCTTTTGTGACCTTTTTCTTAGTCTGTTCTGATTTCTTCCGCAGATGATCTACGAAAGTTATGTTCTTTTCTCCTGATCCTCTTTTTGCTGACTTTTCTTTATTTAATTTATTGAATGCATGTATGCCTTCATTTAATTGCTCAATTCTTATGTGGATTGTCTTTAGCAGATTTCTTTGTTTTGGTGGATAGGGTAGTTTAAGTTCATTTAGTACCTTTGGAATTGAGTATTCTTTTAACACAATTTTATCCTTACCCAACCCAACATTATTAGTCTCATCCTCTTCATCTAAGTCATCACAGTTGTCATAATCAAATTCTAACAGCTCAGAATATGATGATCTAGATTCAGATGACTCATTATTATTAAGTTTATCTGATGACTCAGGTATGAAGTGATTAGATAAACTGTTGGTCATTGACTCAGGTAAAGGAATATAATTTTTGGTAACTGGTGGTGCAACTGCATGAAATCCCAATCCTGACTTGATTTTAGACTCAATACGAGAGTTTAACAGTTTCTCATAGTGTTGTGATGACAATTGGAATTTTTGCAGTTTCACCTCAGTAGATGCATGTTCTAACATAGATTTGGTTAAAGATGTAGTTAGATGCTCAACTTGTGCTTTTAGATTGTAATTTTCAGATACAAGTTTATCTAAATCCTTTTGTAAAGAATTAATTTTGACTTGATAAAGTTTGTGTTCTCTAATATGAGATTCATTTAAGAGTAAGGTTTCTTTTACTTTATCAGCCAATTGTTGAGCATGTGTTCTATATCTTTCTAGTTCATCTATGCAAGAAAAGGAACACGACCTTTCTCTTACCTCAGTGGCCATTGAGGGGACTTTGTTTTCCATATTGCCCATCAAAGCTTGGTTTTCAGCAAGTACTTCCTTCTCATACATGCTCCAATCACAAGTACCATCCTGCAAAATAATTAAACCAGTTTCTTTAGTGTTAGAGATACCTGTTGTATTGTTTGATGGGGATGCATTGGTTAATAGTGGTTGTGTGGAACTCCTTTGACTTGGCTGTCTTGAGTCAGTTGACTGCTGTTGGCCGTTATTGCACTCCCTTGAAAAGTGTCCAAACAGATTGCACTTAAAGCATCTCACTTTGGACTTATCTACACCAATTTTTGTTGTTCTTCCTCCAACAGACAATCCTTTGTTTCTTTTCATGTACATCTTGGCTCTATAGGCAATCATTGCCATTTTCCATTGCAGATCCACCTCTTCCACTTCATCAGGATGAAGTTCTTCTAGATCTTGTTGACAAAAGTAAGCGGGAGTCAAGGTGCTTCCTAGATAAGCCTGAAAGCTTGAACTGAAAGCTGCAAAGGCAGCTTTCTGTTCTTCAGTCTCTAGAACCAAAGTAATTGGTTCTGTTTGATTGCTATTCTTATTTCTTTTGGATTCATCAGCCTTTCCTTTTGTCTGTTTGTGCTGATTGCTTTGAGTTCTTGATTTTGAAGGCTTTGCTGCGTAGAAACTTGTTTCTCCTTCCTGTTCACCTTCATCACTGGAGTTGTTTTCATCTTCATTGCAGATGAATGCACTGCCAGAATTCTTCAGTTCTTTGAATTGATAAGGTGCTATAGGTGGCTTCACACTTTTGTTTCTTGTCTTTTCATCCAGCTCTAATGCTTCTACTTTTGCCACTAGAGTGTCTAGACCTATTGCTTTTAGATTAATAGTATTTTTAAACATGGACACAGTCTGTGTCTAGTTTTCAGGCAAAGAATAAAGCATCTTTTTATTCAATTCTTCATTGCTGTACTTAAGTTCAAGGATGTTCATCTCTGTAACAAGTTGCATGAATCTATGCAATTGTTGAGGGACTGACTCACCCGGAATACGATGGAATGTTTCATATTGTACACGGAGAGTATCCTTCTTTATACTTCTAATCTCGTCACTACCTTCACACAGAGTGTGTAGGATTTTCCATAACGAGTTAGCTGTTTTGTATGATTCACACCTGATCAAGAGTTCTTCAGGCAAAGCCATAGTAAGCATACTGTAGGCTTTGATGTCAATCTTGACTTTCTTGGCATCATCAGGTGATAGATTCTTTAAGCTGATGGGTTGATTATTATCCTTATAATCCGCTGCTAAGGCAGGTGGGATATATGGTCCTTCGGTAATCGAAGCCCATAAATCAGAATCGGTGTAATTAACATGATTCCTGAACCGGATTTTCCAGGTTTTAAAGTCAGATTTGTTTTCCAGTTTAGGAGGTTGATAAGCACCAACAACTGAGTTACTCATGTTATTTAATTTTGAAGAGCAGAGGTTTTGTTTTAAAACAGAATTCGATTAAACTTAATCAAAGCTAATAGATCAATTGATATGAATCAATGAGCACCAAGCTCTGATACCACCTGTGACTCCAGGGATCGTTCAGGAATTATCAGAATTGATTTGAACAAGTATTGATCGCGGAATTATCAATACTTGGTGTTTAATCTATTAATAATACTAAAATCAATCAATCAAACAAATAAAATAAGAATAATCAAGCCGAGAGAACTCAACAATGTTGATCGTAATGCTTTCTTGTTGCTATTAATGTTGCTGATCTTGAATACAATGCTTCAGATAATAATTGCTGATGATTCTAATGATTCTCAACTATTGTTATCTATGTTCTATGTTGTTGATCTTATATATATATATATAGAGATCTAATTCTGTTCTATTGCTAGCTATTTTGTTGCTATAATTAAGCTAATTAAACTTATCCAAATCCTCACCATGTTTATTGGCTTAGGAATTTGAGATTTACAACGAATCTAATATGAATAAAGTTGTAGATGTGACGTGGAATATTCCTTGAATAATATGTCTTCCATCATTATTAATGTTGTTGTTGTTCTGCCACGTTGACTTGTTGACTTGATGTTTACTTCTGAGTTAATTGGTCTTCCACGGGAATTTACTCTTCCGCAGGTACTGTACTTGTTTTTGTGCTTCCGCAGGAGTTCTTGTCTTTTGCAGCAATCCCTCCAGCAGCTTATTCTTTTCTTGTTCAGCTGATGTTGTTCTTCCGTATGAGATCCATGGATGTACATTCTTCAGTTATGTTCCTGAGAACATCTACGGAAGAACACTTTATTCATCCGCAGTTGTTCCAACACTTAAGTCAATTTTCCAAATTGACACAGTTTAATGTTTCTTGCACATTCACACATACATTCTGAAATATGTTATATCATAGATGAATATATTAAATGAAGTACAAAATAAATGTTATTTAATTCATAAACACAATTATAATCAAATATATTCATATTATATCATCAAAAACAATAATTACAATCATGATTACAAGAGTGATTTTTATCATCTAAACCTATACAAGAGATCTATCCCTAACACACTAGTTGTTCTTGAACGTTAATGACTCAATAAATAATTAATATTGGTTTAACTAATATTATCTTGATTAATAATTTTGATTATTATTATGTGATTATACGAATCAAGGTGTTACGTGTTATTTTATGATTTATGTTTCATTACATCGTTATGTGAATTTTATAATATTCATGAAAGATGACAATCACTTGAATAATATTTTAGTTGTTGGCTTATTAAACTCAAAAGTTTAAGAAAATAATTTATTAACTTTTAAAAGTGGGTTTTACAATTTATAAAATTAAAACGGGATTGGAAAGAAAAAAATGGGTGAGTATATATACAGAAAATAAAACCCTAATTCCCCCATAACCCCCTTGCGGCCGTAACCCTTCCCCACCCTCTCTCCCTTGTGATTTTGGATCTCAAACACATACACATTCACTTAATTTTGGTGCAATTCGATTAATACTACGTGATACAAGTTCAATTGTTGATCTACAACGTATATAAAGTAAGATTTTCATTAAGTTAACATTTTTTCATGAAAATTAATTCATGAACAAACCCTAGTTTAATCTTGCAATAAAACATAAAATTGATGATATTGGATGATGTTGTCGTGTTAATTTGATGTTATTATTGATGTTTTACGTACTTGTGCAAGAAAAACATTGTTTTAACGTTTGGTTCGTAACTTGTCCAAAGTGGAAACTTTAATTTCTATGAACTTTGGATTTTGTGATTTGATGATATATGTTGTATTCTAATGATTGTTATGAAATAGAATAAACATATAAATGATGATTTGATGATTATTTTGGTGAAATTTGGGTTATTGGATGTTACTTTCTCGAAGAGGAAACTTTATGAACGTGTTTGATAAATTTCAATGTTTTGAGCATGCATGTGACATTAGGATCATTCTAGATTGGTTGAGGGAATTGTTTATTGGTTTAAAATGTAATGGTTAGACCATATTGATGTTACTTTGGGAAATTGTATATTCAAGTGCTCATGTAGTTAATTGTTGATGTGATGATGTATCATGTGGGATTAATACAAGAAAATTAGGGTTTAATGTCATAATGATGATGTTTGATCAATATGGAATGCTTGGATTGTTTTGCTAGTATAATTCATGTTTGGAATATGATGATGAACATCATACAAGTATGTTATTCTAAGGCCCCTGCTTAGTAGGATTGATAGGATTTAGGATCTAAAGTATCAAGTTACTTCACGTGGCATGTAGTGAATGGTTAAAACCCTGTGTGATTAGGTTGCATGATAGTAACATAGGTAACTACTACTTGTGATATCTGAAGTGGTTTGTTATTTCCTGATTGTAAAGTATATGTTGGTTACTTGTTGGGATTCATATGTATTGTATGATAAGTTACGCTAGTATAATAATCTTGTTAAAGTTTAGGATTCATTATATGCTACATGTGAAAGATTTGAGTTAAACACAAGAATAATTGGATTGATTTTGCATAAATGAATATATTTTCACATAACATGTCCCTAACGGGTCAAACGGGTCTACTGGGTCAAACGGGTCATTATTTTCAAAACCAGTTAAATTAATAAGACTGATTGAATGCTTAGGGTTGTTAAACCGTCCTGTCTTGCACGTACTTATGTAATAACATATTCTAGGTAACCTGTGATGGGTTGTCTTTCCATCCTAGCCTTGGGGTTACATTATTCTTGGCAAATGTTTAAGGTGAGTTCACTGCCCCATTTTTAAATACGCCTTTTAGGGGAGAAAGTACTTACCCTTTTGAATTGTTGATTAAGAAAAATAGCAGAAAATATTGGGTACTACTACTAGGTCTGACAAGCCCCACCCATACGATTGGAGGTGTAGCAGGTGCAAGATTGTCCTAAACGGCTAATAACACATTGTCACGACTTGGTAAATCGTAACAGAAGGAAAATAAAACAATCCCGCTCAGCTTTGATCGGGAAAAACACTATTGTTATGCTTATGTATAGATTAGCAATGTAATACATTACATACTACTAATGTTGTTATAACTTAAATGCTTCTATTTACTTTCAATCTCATGAACTTACCAATTTTTTATTTACACTTTAGTATGTTTTTCTCAGGTTGCTAACCACCAGGTGCATGAAGGAGCATGACAAGAGTATTGCATTTTACAAACATTGGTTACGCATTACATTTTTAATTATGGTTCTGTGCGCAGGTGCATGAAGGAGCATGACACGAGTATTGCATTTTACAAACATTGGTTACGCATTACATTTTTAATTATGGTTTTGTGCGTATGTTTTGCGCATTTACATTCGTACATTATGGTTTTGAATGTTTAACTTACGCTTTCACAGTAATTTAAAACTTATAAACTCTGAGGTTTATTTTGAAAATTTATTCAAAGGTCGTTCAAAATAACTAATAACTTAAATTTGAGGGTGTGACAGATTCTTCTGTCATTTTAACTTTGGTTTTCTTCTTAAACCAAACATGATTAAACAAATAATCTAAATTTATTGAGATTGCCATCCTGTAAATCTTTAACTCTAATTATTTTGATGTAACCCCGCAAACAACACTCGTTTTTCCAGTCTCTTTTGGTCACAGTCTCTTTCTTGATTCTTTCACTTTATCGTACAAAGCTATACTCACAATTTTGATCTCTTTTGACTTTGACTTGAATAATCAATAAAGGAAACAATATAAAATAAATTCTTGTAAACTATTTTCTTTTTTTCGATGTGGTTTACAGACCACTTAATTATTCCTTTAGTGATTTTAATCTTTGTATTTACAAACACCAGATACCAATTTTTCACTTTCCGATTTTTGTTTCTGATATTGATCCGATTCTCCCTTTTATTTTTTGATCTTCAATCTTAATTCCAGTCGTTGCAGCAGGCTTGCGAATAGAACTCAGAGTGACACTTTAATTTTTGATGTATGAAGGTTTCTGAACATGTTACTAATTGGATTGATTCTCGGTTTCAGAACAGGGATTGATCAAAGATGTTGATGATCTGTAATCGATAGGCTTGTTTTAGATGGGATCTTCAGCACCGGTCTTGTTTGGTCGGCAATTTAAGGTGATCCTTAATTGATTGTTCTAGATTTGACTTTGATTTTTCAAAGCCTTCTTCTTTTTTGTTCTGAAACGATTATAATTTTCTGGCTTTCGTTGAATTAAAAGCATAATCGATTTGTTCTATTCTTACTTCTTAATTGATTTGTTCTGAATCTATTTATTTTTGGTTATTGTTTGAATCGATTTGTATCTAACAATGATCTGAGTACTATTTAGCAAATTTTCAGTTTTCTTGCCATAAGGATCAATGGAGATGGGGAAAAGAGGGCAATACTGTTTTTTCAGTTAAATATGTTAAAAACCTATGTGCTCAGAAAACCACACCGAGTGACTTTTATAGCTTTGTATGGAATTATTGGGTTATGAAATAAATGGAAAGTGAAAAATTATTATGTTTCTGAGTTCTTTTTAAGGAGGGAAATGGATGGAAACAAAAAAACGTTATGTTCCCGAGTTTTTTAAAAGAAGGAAATGGAAAGAAATGAAAGAAAATTTTTAATAATTTTTCCTTCTAACTTTCATTTCAAAATGGAAGAAAATGAAAAGAAATGAATTGAAACCCATAAAATTTAAATTTTTTTTTCATTTCATTCGAACTCTGTAACATGAAAATTTAAAATGTCTTTTTCTTTCTTTCTATTTTTTTTCTTTCCTTAATTTCTTTTATCTTCATTTCTTTTTTCTCGCTAATTTTCTTTCACTTCTTTTCTTTTCTTTTCTTTCATTTATTAAAGTCGGGAACACAACGTAAAGATGCTTGGACTCGCAGAAACATCCCCATACAATCACCCCTATGCCTCCTTTGCGAGGAGCAAGACGAAATTCTGGATCATGTTTTCATCTCCTGTAAAGTTGCTGATCATATTTGGAGCATTATTGGTCAATGGTGCAAAATACCACACATTTTTGCGTTCTCATTTAGAGAACTTTTGGAAGTTCATAACACAATTGACAGTGATGACTTAAAGAAGAGAGCGGTGTATTCTATCATCTTGGTATCCACTTGATGCATGTGGAAGCTTAGGAACAATGTTCCTTATAATAAAGAAAAAATTAGTATGTTAAAGCTCATCGGCAACATCAAAATATTGTAGGCTATGTGGGTTCGAAGCAAATCAAGAACCGTAAACTTGGATTCAAAGCTAAATGATTTGTTTGGTTTTGCTGCAGGTTATATTGGTGAAACATATTAATCGTATGCAATGTCTAATACGTGGGTTGTTTTCCTTCTTATTGTAATTTTGCTCCTGGTTTTAGCTTATTGTTAGCCTTTTTCTAATGATATTAGCCGTTAAAAAAGGATATACATATAATATATAATAAAGGTAGGTTGTAACAAATAAATGGGTGGTAAATTTTACACGAGGAAAAGTCGTGCTCCAAAATTTACGCAAATTTAGCCTAATTGTTCTCTTAAATCCTTGTTTAAGACAATTAAGGATAGAGCTCCATTGTTACCAGAAACCGATATTGTCAACTTATTAATTAGACATATTTTTTTTCTGGCGAGGAAGAAGGTACAAAGAAGCCAGGTTAAATGTTTTTGAAACGCAAGATGCTAAAATTAAAGTTTTAATATTTAAAGAAAGAAACAAACAAAAGAGGTGTAGATGATTTATAAAATAAGTCAAAAGTAAAGACAATGAAAAACGAGGCTATTTTTAACTTTAGATGGATACGTAGCCGAAACCCTAATAGTTAATCTCTAAATTTATCACCAGACACCGTTTACCTAACACTTTATTGTAATCGTTTGTTTCATCTATTATAATAAATTTTGTTAATATAAAATAGAAAATTTTTAAATAATTTAAACTTGTAATAGGTAATCCTTAATGCCAACACGCTAGAAAGTAGGGGTGTACATGGTCGGTTTGATTCAGTTTTAACTTAAAACCGAAACCAAAAACCGATATTTCGGTTTCTAGGTTTTTAAAACCGTTTGGTTTCGGTTTTTTCGGTTTTGGTTTTCGGTTTTCGGTTTTTCACTTCGGTTTTGGTTCGGTTTCGGTTTTTTCGGTTTTGTTTTTGGGCTTCAAATTTAAGAAAAAAAATTGGTTCAAAGTAATGAATTTAAGCTAAAACCCTTAGGGTTTTTGGGCTTCAAGGTTTTTTTAAAAATTTGGTTCAAAATAATGAATTTAAGCTAAAACCTTTAGACTTACATCATTTTGTTGATCTTAAAACATAATCTATAGATTCTTAAAATTACTTAACATTAAAATTAATTACAATTAATAAAATACAATAACAAAAAATTCAATAAATAATTTAATATACCAAACAAAAATGTTTAAAAATTATTCTCGAAACCTAAATATCTATCTATTTTAGATAGCATAAGTTAAATAAGTAATTTATAGGCTAGTCATGTTTATAAGTGTAAGAATACACCTCTAAATTTACAAGTTCAGTTTTATGGTTTCTGTTCGGTTTTTTCGATTTCTATTACAAGCAAAACCGAAACCAAACCGAAAAAATCAGTTTTTAAAAAATATCAAACCAAGCTGTCGGTTTCTTATTGGTTTCGGTTTTTTCGGTTCAGTTGCGTCGGTTATTTCGATTGCTGTTCGGTTACTTCGGTTTCTTGCACACCCCTACTAGAAAGTCGTGATCTGAAACCCTAATAATTCTAAACACAAAATGACGGTGATGTAACTCAACAACTGATCATTGATATTTTATTTATCTTTATTAGAACAACTTCTAATACTCTATTACCAGTCAGTTGAAAGATTTTACCTCTCAACATGTTACCATTTCAACTATCCTGAGAAGACATGATAATTTTATAAAGTATTTGAATTTTTTTTGTATGTTTGACTTTTGTATGTAGGAAACTTCAACAATGTGATATTTAGCTGCTAATTGGCTATAAACAAATAAATAAATAAAAAATGGATTGGCAGTCAGCAAATAGGCCCGTTTCTTGCGGGTCTAACCTCTATAATCTAAAAACTGACCTAAACGTTGAAGTTGAATTCTTCAAGTTGTTCGTTCATATATTGTCTATTTCTTATCTATTATAAAAATTTTATTTTTCTTATATTTTATAAAAAAATTATATAACAGGTTAAATAGCTAGATTCTGTGAGGAATTTATATTTCATTACCATTACCAATATTTTGCTGATATAACGATACATTAATTGATCATATTTAATAACTAATGGGTTTTGCTTGTGAGTTTGCTACGGATCCGTTTTTAATAAAATTTATATTAAAACGTAGTTAGAAATAAAAATGTCATCAATCCATAGTCGGAATTTAAAACTGATTATGTGATTGTGAAAATGTCTAAAAATTATAACAATTGACCCATGGGTACCGATCACACGTTGCCGGGCTATGTTTTAATTAAAATTTATATTAAAACGTGCGTAATTAAGTCGCTAACAGTGTACTTTTTCTTTTGGTGTGCAGTTATATAACAACTTCGTATGCATGCCTGAGATAATTTTTTCACTTCGTATGGCCACGCCCTATACATTGAGAGATTGATGCTCAAAACATAATCAAGAAACTACGAGAATCAATTAAACTCTTTTGTTTCAATAATAACACATAAGGTTATGCAACCGTTTACATCATACTCTTTGTAACTCTTCTTATATTTGCCGGGTCTCTATAAAGTGTATTATGCAATTTTGTAAATGAAAGTAGTTATGTATTGAGTACATCACTATTATATATACACCCAAACACACATATATATTCTTTTAGCTTAAATAAATAAATGAAGTCTTCTTCATAAATTAAAACCGGACACTAGTAGTAGTAAAATAATTTCTTAGGTGATGGCATGCAATTGGAGCATTGACATTTTTCCATATTTGATAATTGATGAAATATTGAACAAAAGAAAACGTATATACATACAAGTCAAACATTGATGCCCACCTCATTATAAGAACAGATCTACGTTGCTATATCTTCCTCATTTATAATTCTATTCAATTGATCATTCAATAGCACCAGTGAAATACTTTTGCCACAGAAAGCAGCCATGGAGGACGATCAGAGAAAAACAACCAAAATCAAGAAGGAAGACGCCGGAGATGATCCCCATGACAGTGAACAAGAGGTTGGTCTTTATATGATTCATTAAACATATAAAAATCATATTATTTGCTATTTTCTGTAATAGAAAGAAGTTATTCAATTGTTCTTACGTGCTTGAAGCTTTATCATGTTATATTTCTTACTTAATTTGTATGAGAAACTTACTATATTATGTGAAGATGAGTGTGACGTTCTTTGTAATATATCCTTTTCTTCTTCCATTTTCCTTTCTTACAACTTTAATTTTATGTGTCAATATAACAAATTAGTTTGCAATTGGAAGTATTTAAGGTCTTTATTTTTCAAGAACTCTTTTAGTTTTCAGGTCTGTGCATATATAATGATTATCACCTTTCATAAAAGAGAGAAAATTGAGTCTTTAAGGAATCAGAAGCTGAAATTTTCTTGTTAGTTTTATTATTTCTATATATATTGTTTAAAATTGAGTAGAAAAAAAAGGAGTTCCCGAAAAAATATGTTTATGATCCCTTGATTATCTCGGATCTTTTGGGCTATGTTTCAAAGTACAAGAATGATTTGTACAAAATACATATTAACATTTTTGATATTTTGACCAATGGAATGTCTTATTTAGACTTGTATTATTTCAAGATTCAATACATAACTCATCTTGGTTGATAAACATTGAAAATTTCAAGATCTATTTACTAATCTTTAAAAAGGTTGCGACTTTTTATATAGTTTAATAATTATTGAGTATGTGAATTTATTCAAGAGATAGAACACTATATTTGAAAAACTTGAGCCCTTTAAAGTGCGTGTTGGAGTTATATGTAACTCATGTCAGAAAATAAAATAGAAGTAAAACAGAAAAAAAATAATAACATAAAGTTCAACCAACTGATTTGACGTTGGTTTACACACAATTAAAATAAAAAATATATATATCCGAATACTCAAAATTATCTTTTTTTGACTTGAAATTAACAACCCATAAGAAGGTTATTAAACTTAATATATTAAGTTATCCTTACAGCAAAAATCCCAAGGGTAATAATGGGTTTTCCTAAAAAAAAAACCCTACCAAGCTATGAAAAGTCTAAAACATAAAGATGACGATCTTAATTTGTTACTCGTTATGTACTAGAATGCATAGGATGTAATATGAACTTGAATGTACGTCTATCATTCAATACATATGTATTATTAACAAACTCTCTTCATAGCGTATTGTTTGTTGATATAATCATGTGATCGTTCATAAGGGACTGGTTGTTAGTTTAAATATATGTCATCTGAACACTAGTCTCTAACTATATGCGAACTCAATCAATCAAAGTAATCCAAATAGCATAAGCCTACGTACCAACAACAATGCGGTAATATAAATATAACTGTGTGCGCTATAATTTTGCACGAATGTAGCTAAAATTAAATGGGTTTGAACTAATGCAGGATGAGAAGCAGATTGAGTTAATGAAAGCTGAAATGGGCAAGGTGAGGGAAGAAAACAAAAGGCTAAGGATGCACTTGGATCAGATCATGAAGGAATATCAAACACTTCAAAAGAAATTCCAAGATATTCTTCATCAACAACAAGAAGCTTCAACTGCGGTCACTACTGCAATCAACTATAACAATGAACCACAAATCAATAATGAGTCCGAGCTTGTTTCCCTTAGTCTTGGAAGAACATCATCAGTCGATCTGACCAAGAAAGATAAGAGATGTTCAACACCTCCTACTAAAACCACACAAGGGTTAGGTCTTGGGCTTGACTGCGGGAAATTTGACATCTCATCCACCACACAAGCTGAATCTTCGGTCAACCCGAGCCCGGATAATAGTTTGGATGAAGCTAAAAACGAAGATGGAGAGACTTGGACCCCTCAAAAACCTCAGACTCCAAAAAGGAGACAAGATGATCCTGAAGTGTCACAACAAACCCCTGCAAAGAAAACAAGGGTTTCTGTTAGGGTTCGTTGTGATACCCCAACGGTAACCATCAACATTATTCCCTTATGTTTTTGATATAATTGATATTAATTTGCAAGAGTTATTAAAAATAGAGTTTAAATTCTCAGATGAACGATGGATGTCAATGGAGAAAATATGGGCAAAAGATCGCGAAAGGAAATCCTTGTCCACGTGCATATTATCGTTGCACTGTGTCTACAACTTGCCCAGTGAGGAAACAGGTAAAATTTTCGAAGATAAAGGAAGAAGTAATGTAGTGTTCAAATTATGCTAGGGCAACTATTTGTTTTGCCAAATAAAATTTATTTTAAGTGTTAAGATTTGGTGCTAACATTAACATAAAACATTGATCTTGATCTAATTGTGTAGGTACAAAGATGTCCTCAAGATATGTCAATTTTGATCACCACATATGAAGGAACACATGACCATCCACTGCCTGTCTCCGCCACTGCCATGGCTTCCACCACCTCGGCTGCGGCCAATATGTTAGCATCAGGCTCCACAACATCCGGATCAAACTCAAACCCTAACCCTAACACCTCTTCTCACGGGCTAAACTTTTATCTCAACGAGAACTCAAAACTAAAGCCGATTTACTTACCACATTCTTCGATATCCCCCTCTCCCTCGTGCCCAACCGTCACACTTGATCTTACTTCAAACACATTTTCAACATTAGCACCTTACAACTTTCTATCATCACCCATGGCAAATATTTTCCCTCAAAAATACTCAACCACAAACCTAAACTTTAGCTCATTGGAGTCTAAAGCATTGCCAATTTCTTGGAGCAATGGGTCCCTCAACTATGAGAAAAATCAAATGGGGTCCCTCAACTTTGGATCAACACAACCTCAAGAAAACATTTATCATTATTTCATGCAAAATAAGCCCATAATTACAACAACAAACAACAATCAACATTCTCTACAACCAGACACAATTGAAGCTGCAACAAGAGCAATCACATCAGACCCTAACTTCCGATCAGCATTACAGGCGGCATTGAAGTCAATAATTGGTGATGGTGCGATGGTAAGTCAAGGCGGAGGGGACAAATCCAGGCAGAATATTAAACTAGGAGATACATTTCCATTGTTTTCGAGTTTTCCTTCAACTTCAAATGCGAATAAATGTTCATCAACAATCTACAACAAATCTATGGTGGCAACAACGATGAATTCGCAAGCTACAGGTTCGAATTCGTTACCAATTTCTAGCTCAAGGAGTAAATCTACTTCACCGGAAACTAGTAGAGACCATGTCGTATGATGGATATAATTAGGATTGTAGTGGATTCTTTTTTGTTGTATTTTTGTAAATTTTTTACTTTTACTGTTTTGAAATTGTCAATGATTGATGATCCGCAAAGATTAAAGTGTAATTAATTCATAAGCTTATGTATTGTAATTAACATTTTTTATACATATCGGCAAGGGGTGATGTATGTCAAAAGAAAATTGTGCAAGGTATATAATATGGTTATTACACTATTACAGTCATCATTAGTGGCTTATTTAACATACATGATAAAGAAATACAAGATGGTTCATTTGTCATGTTAGGCTCTTAAAACTATGATTGTTATTTTTATATGTATTTAATTGTTCATGTTTTAAAAAGTAAATGCATATTTAAGCTCCGAACATATTTCGTAAGAATGTTAATATGATAAATAATGTGTTCAGAATGGCTAAATTTCAATAAGTGTGGTCGTTTCTAGCTTTCGAAATATGCCAAATAGTCTTATAAATCTAGTATTTGAATGCTTTCTTGCAATCTGTTGGAACTGATAGTGGCACCTACGAAGTATTTTCGTATAAAATGTATATGGGTCAATCTATGTAAAACTTGCAAGTGGTTTGGAAGGACTCGAAGGAAACTTATGATAAAATAGATTGGTTAGTTGTTTTTAATTTGTATCAAAAGGTAATTCATTAACTCAAAAAGGATATTTGTTACGGTATATTATCATAAGCTTAACTTTATGTGGCAAAAACTTCATTAAATGCTTCAACATAACTTCCTTTTTCTACCTATCAAGCCTCAAAGTCGTTTAATGATTTCAAAGCATATTTAAGCTCGTTTAATTTTTTATGGATCTTAGACAATGTGTATCAATGAGTTGAAACAAATTTGTTAGCAGGGATTTTTGATGGAGACTTTGCCTCTTAAAGAGGAAGTCCTAGGCTCAAACCCAAGCAATGACGTAATATGGAGTAATTCAGTAGCAGGAGTATTATACCTTTGCCAGGGATCATCTTCCTACTCTTAAATAAGTTCTTTCAATTATATCTTGGGAAGAGCCACATAGGAACTCAAACTCTTTGTAAAAAGGACAAAATCAAAACAGTGGTTTTATTATGTCTAAATCTAATCAATATTTTGATCGTAGAAGAGGTTTAATAGACGTCATAATCTTAACCTAAAATGTACTCAGGTGTACCAAGTTGGACACACTATGCACAAATTCTTTGAGGTTGTTGGATATCCACCTGGGTTACAACAAAAAGCCAACAAAAAGTATGCCTAATTTATCCAAGAACTTGGTCATTAATAAATCTGATCATTCTTAATCTATTGTTGTACTTTAAAGCGCTCACTTTTGATTAAAATTGTTTGTTGATAGATCTATTAAATAGGAAACTTCGGGAACCTCTTAGTTTGAATGTATTAGGTAGTATATTTTAGGAGTGTTGATCGTATTGGATAACGAATTATTTGGATTTAAAAAGTTCATGATCCTATCAGAAATTAGATTCGATCCAGATAGGGGATATCTTTATCTGATGTGAATCTATCCAAATTTTATTTTGATAAATATTTCGAATAATTCGAATTTATCCAAACAATCCGAATAAACCAATTATAATTTTTAGTATTTTTTGATGTTTTTTTTTTTAATTTTTACATTTTACTAGTATAAAATCATATTAAAACATATAAAACTAGAAAATACAAATTTGTCTAAACACAAAATCAAAATTCAAACACAATAGGTATTGTATAAAACTTGAAGATTAAAATCTCTAATTTAGAATAATATTCGATTATTGTCTAATTGTTTAAAATTAGAGGATTAGAATGCTTCAAGACTTTTAAATATTGAGTTGAAAACATAATAGATAGGTGGGTAATAAGTATGAGGCTAGAAAATTAGTGGGATTCTTATTCCGTTTTAATGGATATATGAATAACCGAATAAAAAGAATTATGATATCTGAAATCTGATCCGAAATCCGAATAGGAAATTTGGATTCGGATAAGATTCAATCCGAATGTAAAGAATACACTTAAAGGCTGATGCAACCAAAGAACAATCAAAGAGCTCTCAGCATACACATGTGATGTCCTAGGAAAGTACTTCAGAAGATTTGATATAACTCAGTGAATTATACTAAGCATCAAATCTTCCGAGCCAAAAGACCGACTCTTCTAAATCTAAAGATGAAGTCTTTCGAAGTTTCAAAGACAAAGTCTTCCGAAGTCAAAGACTGATTTCTTCCGAATGCAGAGAAGACATGCTTTCTCTAACTTACGCTTGATAAACGCTAAACCATCTTTCCGCTACCATTTCTGAAGACTCACCAACCAGCATGGTTTGGTGAAAAGTCTATACTTTTGTCAACTGTAGATTAAGGTGTTGAGTCTGTCACTTTCCAACTATGTACTTTTATCTTTTTTGTATTAGATAAGGATGTGAGCAATGATATGTCATAGTCACTAGTCAAAATGGCAATCTGCCTTTTTGACTCTACATTGATCTTGTTGTTTAGATTAGTGTTTACAACTGGCCTTCAAAGTATGGCCGGCTGTAGGATACAGTATAAAGTATCTCAAGTACTTGTATTTAGAAATGTAAGCTTTGTAACACTTGTAAGAACTTGAGAGCAATATACAACATTCTTGAAAACCATATTATCTTGTTCTTGTTTTTGTTCTTTTACTTGTGTTCTTTGTTTCATCCTAACTAGTTCCCTATTTGATCTGCTAAGTGCTCTAAGTCTCTCCATCTTGTGAAACTGTTACGTTGACCACCCTTCAATAGTCGTGCAATTGATACCAGAGCATTCCAGGCTCTTGATTGTAAGATCTCACCATCTTAGATCTCTTCAGTTTCACAAAACACCTATCAACTCAAATGGCAGCTATCTCTAAGGCTGATATGGAAACTGGTACCATGATAAAGTCTCCACTGGTCACTCCCGATGACTTTAATACTTGGTGCCAATGTATGGAAGGGTTCATCAAGTCTCAAGACAGCAGGATGTGGAGATCTATTGTTAAAGGACCTCACATCCCAAGCACCTCTTTAGCCACTACTAGAGGTGGGATGATACAAAAGGAAATGGCTGACTACTCTAAAGAAGACTGGAAGAAAATAGTTGTAGATCAGAAAGCCATGACTGCTCTCCAAACTGCTCTTCCAAACTTCATATACAGAGGCTTTAAAAAGTGAAAAACTGCTAAGCAGCTCTGGGATACACTAAAGCTCATGTATGAGGGGTCTGAGGAAGCCAAGGAAAACAAGAAAGACATTATGAAGCAGGAGAACTTCACCTACAAGACAGGTGAAACCATGACTCAATAATAATTTAGTTATGTTAAGATTATGGATACTCTAATTGGTGTTGGAGTCAAGCTTGAGAATAGGGACATAGTGAGGAAGTTCATGTTCTCTCTTCCCAAACAATGGACCCACTACTGTGTGGCTATCAAGAGAACTGAGAACCTCTGCACTCTTACTCTTATGGAGCTATATGATATCCTTAGTGGTTACCAGATGGAGATGAACCTGTGAAATCCATCAAGCAACTCTTCCAATAATCAGCAGAGCTCACCCCTTCATATGGTTGAAAGGGATAGCAGAGAACCACATCATAATCTCATCTGCTTCCCTGATAACTCATAAAAGGGTCCTTTCATCACCTTCCTTAAGACACCAAGGGAGAGCTACATCCAAGGAAGCCCATTCCAAGATACAAGCTCTGCTCAAGCCTTTGTGTCTGTTGATGAAAGTTGCGGAAACTTTCTCTTCACTTTTGAAGACTTGGATTGCATTCATCTAGATGACATGGAGTACATGGAAATAGTCCAGCTAATGGCTTTCCTCACTCATAGAGCCAAGAAGTTATACAAGAGAACAGAAAGGAAGTTTCCAAGCAATATGGCCAGTAGAAAGTTTGGCTTGGATAAAAGCAAAGTGAAGTGTTACAACTGTAACCAAATGGGACACTTTGCTAGAGAGTGCAAGGCCAAGGACAAATGGTGGCCAGGCACAATCCAAACCAAACTACACTGATGCAGCTCCCAGAACTATAGGGATTGAACCTAGAGGCTCGGAAAATCAAATCCAGATTATAAAGATCAAGTCGCGCGAGAACCTAAAGTTGCCACGTGAAAACTATATCTTGCGCGAGAACTAGGAAGTCGCATGACTTCTTAGTTTAGTATAAATAGATGTTTTGTGATGTAATTTATAGAGGTTTTTTACTTTCCTGATTTCATACTCATTTATAACACTTTGATAGTCAGAGAGCAATAGAATTGAGAAGTTTATTTACATTCGTGTTCTTCATTTGCATTCTAATCCTATTCTGTGATGTTAACATTCTACATTCTCATCACGAGATCAATCTTATTTGTATTGTACTGATCCTTACAATTGGTATCAGAGCTTGGTATGCTCTAGATCGATTGTTTTTGAAGATTATAGAGTGTTTTTGAAGTATTCTTGAGCTCTGATTTGGTATTTGTTAAAGATCAACTTGAATTCTATTGTTTTTGATCATTTATGAAGATGTCGAAGGCTGTTATGAAGTTGATTGAAGATTTGGTGAAGTTCATATGATTAATTGAGCTTAATTCAATCAATTAGAGACAATTAGGATCAAGACTGAACCTAAATCGCTAATTGGAAGCTTAATCAATTAATTTTTGAACAAACAGATGATTGTTTGAAGCTGGAATCGCCGAAATTAAGAAATTTTGATCAGGCGAAAACTTAAGTTTCGCACGCGAAAAGTATCTACTCATGCGCAAAGTCTAAATTTCGCCAAAGTTTGTTGGAAAATCTGTTACAGAAGATTCCTTTCATGTGAAAAGTTGATCATTTTGCAAAATTATGTTACAAAAGTATCCGTGTGAAAAGTTTGTGTGAGAAGCTTGTGCGATTAGCTTTGTTCAAAACTATTTGCGCGAGAACCCTTTCTTTCGCGCGACAAATGTAAGTTTGAAGAATTTTTAAAAAAGGTTTGAATCCATAGTTTTCCAATGGCAAACTTAAAGCACATCACTACTACTCTTAATCTCGATAATGAGATTGGCACGAGCACAAAACCTCCTAGACTTCTCAGCGAAGAAGACTATCCCGAATGGGTTTATCGCTTTGAAAATCATGTTATTTACACCAAACACCGGATGATGCGGTCAATCAAACAAGGCTCGTATATCCCGGTGTATACCAATGAGAAAGGAGACTTGGTGCCAAAACCTAAACACCTCAGGGATGAGGATGACTTGAAGAAAATGGAGCTTGATGATAGAACATATGCTGCCATCACTATGGCACTTACTACTGAAATTGCTCAGAAGTTAAAGGATTTTAAAAGGGCAAAAGATTTATGGGATACTATGGAGGAGAAAATTATAGGAAATAAGGATATGAGGTAAAGTCGAAATGACATGTTAAACCAAAAGTTTAATATGTTTAATCACATACTTGGTGAAACCTTGGAGGCTGAAATGTCAAGGTTTGTAAAGCTGATAACGAAGATGAAAAGTGCAGGAATTACACTGGAGAACATCTCAGTAAACAAGAAGATGTTAAACTCACTACCTTACAGCTGGAACAATAATTGCACTAACATCAAGAGAACTAACGATTTGTTCACCTTGTCCCTCAGTGATCTAATCTCAACCATCAAATCTTATGAAATGGATGACAAGCAGAGAGCTGCTAATTACATCAAAACAATGGGAGCTGAAGCATCAGCCTTATATGCTAAAATGGCTAGTAATCCAAACTATTATGTGAGCTACTCCCAGTTGTGCCAACAAAAACAATTAGCCACTCCTGTTCATCCAAATGTCAAAGATCCATCCTTGCCTCAATTCCAAGTTTCTCATCAGAACCTTCACAATACAGCTCAATCTCAATCACAACCCCAGATTTACCCATAAAGTCAAACCACTCAACCTTCATAACAAGAATTGGTTGTAAACTCCCACCCTACTAAGCAAACCATTCAAATAGATGAAGAGCATCTGGCTCTATTCACCACTTTCATGAATAGTTTTGAAGCATTCATGTTGGAAGACTCAGTCCACCCAACATCTTAGTTGATGACTTGCAACAAGTTAATCCTGATGATATTGAAGAGAATGATATTAAGTATCAGATGGCTATGGTGGTATACCGTGCTAAAAATTTTGCCCGAAGAACTGGTAGAAAGATGTTTGGTCTGAACAACTCAAGCAAGATTGGGTTCGACAAATCAAGTTTGAGATGTTATAACTGTGACAAGCCTGATACTTTGCAAGAGAATGCACTGAAGGAAGGTCTAATCAAGCAAATAATGGAAAGAAGATGGTGACTGTGGAAGTGGAATTAAAGGGAGACAAAGCAAGTTCATCAAATAACAAAGCCCTAGTTTCTCAGACTAATGAAGAGTATGATTGGTCCGATCAGATGGAGATTCTAGATATCAAATTGTCTACAGCTTTGTTAGTAGAAATTCAAACTATCAAAGAACATGTTGGTAAAAATGTACTAGCTGAGTTTGTATCTGATGATCTAATGAATAAAGTGTTTGATGAAGAGGTAAAAGTTGAAGAGGCGCAAGTTGATGTGGTGCTTAATGAAAAAGCTATTGAGATTACTCCAGCTAATTTGAAGGTGAATGTTGAAGGAAGGAAAGAAGTTAATGAAAAAGCTATTGAGATTACTCCAGCTCATCAAACATCATTGAAAAGAAGAAGATTGAAGAAGTGAAAGAAAAGGCTATTGAGGTCACTCCGGCCAAGGTTGAAAAGACTGTGCTTGTCATTGAGGAAACTTTGACATCTGCTTGTGTAAAAACTGACAATGCTGTTGAGATTACTCCGGCACCAGAAGTAGTAGAAGAAAACATACTGAAAGCCTTTATGGTAAATGTCATACCTGAAGAGAAGAAAAAGGAAGAAGAGAGAAATGAGGTACATTCTAATCTTTATTCAAATACATGCATAGAAAAGATACAAAGATACAGAGTTCACAACGAACGCTTGATGTTAGAAATTGAAAAACTTCAGTATCAAGCTCGTAAATATAAAACTGATGAGAAAATTTTTAAAGAAAAGATAGAAGAGTTAAACAAATCGATTTAACAATCAAAATTGAATCTTCATGATAAAGAGTGTAATATAAAAGATTTAACATGTAACAATGAACTATTAGAAATAAATAAACTTAACAGTGAACTTTTATCTACAAAATTAACTATTGAAAAATTTGAGCTGTCCTCAAACATGGTTGAAGGTATAATCAAGTCTCAAATGACTCAGAAAATTAATGGTGAAAAAGGTGGCGTTGGTTATTCTAACGTTGCACCATCTATTAATCATGATTATACATGTTTGCCTTCATCAATTATCACTCCCGATGAAGAGACCTATGGATTAGGTTTTCAACTAAAGTCAGACTTAATATCTCCAGTCAATGTTTCATTGACTTTAGACCCTATCATAAAAAAACTAAAATTAAAATTAATCATGATAATTATTTTACAGTAAGTGTGAAGCAAGAAGGGTTGGTTGAAGAATGGGAAAGTGATGATGGAATAGATTTTCAGAGATATAAAAGTTGTAATGAAAATTTTTTATGTAATTCATCATCAGTTATCAATGAAATTTTAGATGTTCTTATTTATACAAATGATTGTTCACAAATGTCTAACAAACAAAAGAAACTGAAATCAAAAATATATTTTAAGGACAATGAAAGAAAACGAGTCATAACATCAGTATCTGACTTGCAAACTGATTTCAAGAACAGATTTGTTTCAAAAGACGACATTGATAAGGAAGATCATATTATTAAAGAAACAAATGCTAGTTTCTTTAAGAATAAGTCTCCTATTACTGCTACTTCTGTGAAACAAGATGTTTATAGATAAGGTATCAAAGACACTGGTCCCATTCCAGTACCTGCGATTTAAAAGGTTAAAGCTATAGTTCATGCCTCATCGGCTTCAGATATAAATAAAAAAGCTAGAAAAGATACCTCAATTCTTCTGGAATCATCTAGAATAATTCATAATGAAAGAGAGAAAAGAGAGACTGTTAAAGAATCGCAAGGCCAAAGAAATACTAAGACTAGATTCTATGATAACTGTGGAAGTTATCATAAACAGTTTGTGCAAAATACACAAGTATCAAATACATATCATAAAATGTGTTATTATGTATATGGCAAGCCAAATCATAAGGCTAGAAATTGTCATTATCAACATCAATTATCAAGCAAACAAAGATTTCACAATTTAATTTCAAATAATAGAAAATAATTCTTTTTAAATGCTAAATACAAAAGGAATTCACATCAGTCAAATTATTTTGTTGATAAAAACAATGATCAAATGAAAACAGATTTGAATAAAGAAAAGTCAAATGAGAAAACTTTACATGTTAATGATAGCAATTCTACTTCAATTCAGATCACTTTAGGGAAAATGGTTTCATGTCTGATCAAACCAATTCAAAAGTGAAAAATAAAAGCAATAAAATCTAAGCCTGTTATTATTGAAAAGGATATTTTAATGATAAAAGAGATATGATATTCAAGTCTGTATCATATTTGGATGAAAACAAAGTGCTCAAATCAACCATGGCTTGGGTTCCTAAACATGAATAAATTCATTCATATGTGCAAGAACAACCAAGGCAAGTTATAAATAATGTTGGCATGTTGACAGTGGTTGTTCAAGGCACATGACTGGTAATATATCTCTATTTAACAACATACAACCATATAATAGAGGATATGTTATATTTGCAGGAGATAAAGGCGGTAAGATTACAAAGAAAGGTACAGTGTCTAATGGTGTGTTAAGCTTTAAGGATGTTAATTTTATAGAGGAACTTAAACATAATTTGCTAAGTGTCTCTCAAATTTGTGAAAACGATATTCAACGCATTTCACTGATAAAGAATGTCTTATTCTAAAACCTGGCTTTGTAATTCTTGATGAATGGACTTTGTTGAGAAACCTGAGAGACAAAGAAACATATTTACTTGACATGAATGGTTCACATTCATTTGTAACTACGTCTTGTTTGTTGTCTAAATCCTCAGAAAGTGATTCAATGTTATGGCATAGTCGTCTTGGTCATGTAAACATTAAAAATATGAACAAGTTGGTTAGAGGAAATCATGTTGTATGCCTACCATTGAAAGAATTTCAACTTACTGAACATTGTCTGTCATGTTCGAAAGGAAAACAACATAAACTTCCTCATAAACCAGTTGCTCATACCAAAATTGACTCATTCTTCAACTGTTACACATAGATTTGTTTGGTCCTATTAGTGTTTTGAGTTTAGGATGTCGTGCATATTGTTTGGTTATTACTGATGATTTTTCCAGATTTACATGGGTTTCTTTTTAGCAACCAAAGATGAAACACCTTACTTACTTATAAAATTCTTGACTCTAGTGGAAAATCAGAGTAACTAAACCATCAAGTATAGTTGAAGTGAGAATGGATCAGAATTTTGCAATCACACATTGATTGAGTTTTGTGATTCAAAGGGGATAGCTAGACAATTTAGTTCCGCTGGAACTCCATAACAAAATGGAGTTGCTAAAAGACGAAACAGAACTTTAATTGAAGCTGCCAGAATAATGTTATCAGTAGCCAAATTACCGTCATTCTTTTGGGCTGAAGCTGTTAACATTGTATGTTATGTTCAGAATCATGTGTAATCAACAAACAACAAAATATGACTCCTTATGAAATCTTTTTCAAACATAAACCCAGAGTCAAATATTTCAAAACATTTGGATGTTGCTGTATATTGTTAAACACATCTGATTCTAAATCAAAAATTGATGAAAAAGCTGATGAATGATATTTCTTTGGATATTCAGCCAAAAAAGTTGCATACAAGGTTTATAATAAAAGAACTAAACAAACAATTGAGTCATTTGATATTGATTGGCATGAGTCTAACAAAACAGATGCAGGTTTAGCACCTTCATGGGTATATGATTATGCTTCATTATTTGAAACATTTAATCAATCATCAGTTATTTCTACATCTAATCCACCTTTGACATCATTAATTCAATATATTCTTGCTAATGAAGTTGACCCTATGTCATCTTCAACTACAGGAAGATCTTCAGACATGCCTTCTTTTTCAAATGTCACAACTGTTCCACACTCTGCTTTTGAATATGTTTTATCTCATTCTGATTCAGTTGTTGAACAAGCTCCACATGTTTCTGATCAAAGTTCTTCTTCTACTCAAATTAATCCAATTGATACAATTCAAGTTCCATTTAAAGATTTATCTGTTGATAATGATACTCTTCAAGAGGAAGATATTGTGTATCAACCTAAAGAAGGGAACAATGCTGAAGAACCAGTTGGCCATAGTCTAATTTAGACAAAGTTATTTCTGAAGATACCATTCCTCAGCTGAGAATTCATAAGAATCATCCAACAGAAGCAATCATTGGTCCGTTATCACAAGGTGTCCGCACTTGAAGTCAATCGGGCACAATAAATACATCCCTGTACTCATGTTTCCTTTTTTAAATTATGCCAAAGAACATTGAGATTGCATTAAAACAAAACAGTTGGGTTGAGGCTATGCAAGACGACCTGATGTAATTCAAGAAGCTCAATGTGTGGCATCTGTGTGAATTACCAAAGGGTAAGTTGCCGATTGGTACAAAATGGATATTCAGAAATAAAACGAATGAAAAAGATGTGATTGTACGCAACAAGGCCAGACTTGTTGTTCAAGTATTCTATCAAGTTGAAGGTCTTGATTATAAAGAAGTATATGCTCCTGTAGCAATACTAGAAGCTATACGCATCTTTCTAGCTTATGCTTCATACAAGAACTTCAAGGTGTATCAAATGGATGTCAAAACTGTATTCTTGTATGGCAAGATGAAAGAAGAAACCTATGTGTGTCAACCACCTGCTTTTGAAGATCTAGATCATCCAAATTATGTTTATAAGTTAGACAAATCTCTCTATGGCTTACATCAAGAACCTCCAGCTTGGTATGCCACCCTCATTGAACATGTTCTTGCAAATGGTTATACACAGGGTGCTATTGATGAAACCTTATTCTTACAAAAGACTGGTAATGATCTGATTCTTGTTCAAGTATATGTCGATGACATTACTTTTGGATCTACCAATGATGATTTATGCAAGGAATTTGAAGCTATGATTAAAAAGAAATTTGAGATGAGTTCTTTTGGAGAAATGTCATTTTTTTGGGTATCCAAGTTAAATGAAATGATAAGGGAATACTGATACATCAAGAAAAATATGTTCACAGTATCCTGGAAAGGTATAAATATAAAGACTCCAAGATTTCTCCAACTCCAATGGCTTCTCGTCCAACTTTAACTCCAGCTCTCATGGGTGAAGACATTGATAAGCATTTGTATCGATCAATGATTGGACCTCTAATGTATCTAACTGCCAACAGGCCAGTCATCGTGTTTCCTGTTTGTCAGTGTGCACATTATCAAAGTAATTCGAAGGAATCACACATGAAAGCTATCAAGCGAATTTTCAAATACCTCAAGGGTCAACCAACACTTGGCCTTTGGTATCCTAAAAATTCTGATTTCAATTTATATGCTTATACTGACAGTGATTATCCAGGATGTAACTTGGACAGAAAATCAACAATCGGTGGTTGTCAATTCCTTGGAAATAGGTTGATTTCTTGGCAATGCTAGAAGCAACAGACGGTATCCACATCCACAGTAGAGGCTGAATATGTGGCTGCATCAAGTTGTTGTTCTCAGATTGTTTGGATTCAACAACAACTTCTTGATTATGGCCATTATCTTTATGACATCAAAATTTTGTGTGACAACACTACAGTGATAAACATAGTAAAGAATCCGATCCAACACTCAAACACAAAACATATCAACATGCGCATGCATTTTATCTGTGATTGATTTGATCGAAAACTTATCCATTTGGAATCTATCTCAACAGATGACAACATTGCTAATTTGTTTACTAAGGCATTTGATCATTCCAGATTTGTTTTCTTGGTCCAATCTCTGGGAATGATTAACTTTGGTTAATAATTTTCCATAAAACCCTTTCAAAAATATTTTCATTTATTTTGGTTAAAATTGTAATTTTCTTTACAGATAATCACAATTTTAGGGGGAGAAAATTTAAAAATGTCTCGAAAAAGATTTTTGTTCTTAAAAAATTTGAAAATTTCTGGAAAAGATTTTTTTTCTTAGGGGGAGTAAAAGAAAATTTGCAAAAATATTTTGTTTTACATATTAAAAAAATTTAATTTTTCTAGGATAAATAGAAAATGATAGTACATTTCTTAATTTTGATTCATTACATCTTAAGGCATAAAAGAAACAACTTGGATTATGTTTGATATGTTGATAGGCTTGACTTGCAAGACTGAAAAGCACTATGATCTGTGATACACTTAAAGTAAACTCAAAATGATTGAAGTGGGTTACTTATCAAGGTTTTGTGGAAACACTGATTCCAAGCTAAAATAGACTGAGAGTTACAGTCTAGTTATACTTAAGCCAGTTACTATCTGATTCAGTGTTTTTCAGAAGAAATATGAAATATGTATATATAAATATCAAAATAAGAAAAAGGTATGAAAAGTAAAGACAAAAAGGGAAAATGAATATTATCAAAAAGAGCAAAAAGATGCCAAAAGGCCATATAGGAATAAAGATGCCAATGTGCACAATAATAAAAGATATGTCATAGACATACATACTATATGATAAATATCTTCCTTTTTGTGGATATATTTTGTAAGGTTTATACTTAAAGGCTGATGCAACCAAAGCATCCAAAGAGCTCTTAGCATGCATGCATGAAATACAGAGTAAAGTTACTTCAGAAGTTTTACACCACTCAAAGAAAATAAGCTAAGTGTAAAATCTTCCGAAGCCAAATAACAAAATCTTCCGAAGCCAAAGATGAAGTCTTCCAAAGCTTCAGAGACAAAGTCTTCTAAAGCCAAAGACTGATTTCTTCCAAAGACAGAGAAGCCATGCTTTCTCTGATCACCTATTGACAAAAGCTGAATAACTTTCCGCTGCCACTCTGAAGATTCACCAACTTAAATGAGTTGGTGAAAAGGTCCATGTTTTTTCAACTGTAGATTATGGTCGTTGGTCTGTAACTTTCTACGTCTGTACCTTTTATTCTTTTTGTAATAGATTAGGATGTGAGCTATGACATGTCATAGTCACTAGTCAAAAGGCAATCTGCCTTTTGACTCTACATTGATCTTGTTGTCTAGATTAGTGTATCCAGTTAGCCTTTAATGTATGGCCGGCTGTAAGATGTAGTATAAAGTGTCTCAAGTACTTGTATCTTTATGTATGCTTTGTAACACTTGTAAGAACTTGAGAGCAATATACATCATTCTTAAAAACCATATTTGAGTGTTCTTGTTCTTGTTCTTTTACTTGTGTTCTTTGTATCATCTAACCGGTTCACTATTTGATTTGTTAAGTGTTTCATTTCTCTCCACCTTATGAACTGTTGCATTGACCATCTTTCACCGGTCTTGTAATTGGTATCAGGGCGTTTCAGACTCATGATTGTAAGATCTTACCATCTTTGATCACTTCAGTTTCACAGAACACTTAAGAACTCAAATGGTAGCTCTTCCTAAAGCTAATATGGAAACTGGTACTATGACAAAGTCTTCACTTTTCACTCCTAGTGACTTTGATACTTGGTGCCAACGTATGGAAGGGTTTATCAAGTCTCAAGACAGCAGGATGTGGAGTTCTGTTGCGAAGGACCTCACATCCCAAGTACCTCTTCAGCTACTGCTGGAGGTGGGTTGATACCAAAAGAAATGGTTGACTATTCTGAAAAAGACTGGAAGAAGATTGACATAGATCGGAAGCCATGACCACCCTCCAAACTGCTCTTCGAAACTCTATATACAAAGTCTTCAAGAAGTGCAAGACTACCAGGCAGCTCTAGGATTCACTAAGGTTCATGTATGATGGGTCTGAGGAAGCTAAAGAGAACAAGAAAGACCTCTTGCAGTAGCAGTTTGAGAACTTCACCTACAAGATAGGTGAAACCATGACTCAACAATACTTTAGGTATGTTGAGATTGTGGACACTCTGACTAATATGGGAGTAAAACTTGAGAATAAGGACATAGTGAGGAAGTTCATGTTCTCTCTTCCCAGACAATGGACTCACTATTTTATGGCCATCAAGAGAACTGAGAACCTCTCTACCCTTACTCTCACAGAGCTATATGGTATCCTCAGTGGCTACTAGATGGAGATGAACATGCGAAATCCATCGAGCAGCTCTTCCAACAAAAGTGTCCTTTCATCACCTTCCCCGAGGCACCAAGGGAGAGCTACATCCAAGTAAGCCCATTCCAAGAGACAAGCTCTACACAAGCCTTTATGTCTACTAATGAAAGTTGTGGAAACTTTCTCTTCACCCTTGAAGACTTGGACTGTATCCATCTAGATGATCTGGAGTACATGGAAATATTCTAGCAGATGGCTCTTCTCACTCATAGGGCCAAGAAGTTCTAAAAGACGATAAGGAGAAAGTTTCCCAGCAATGTGGCTAGTGGAACATTTGGACTGGACAAAAGCAAAGTGATGTGTTATAATCGTAACCAGATGGGCCACTTTGCTAGAGAGTGCAAGGCACCAAGGACAAATGATGGCCAAGCACAACCCAGGCCAAACTACACTGATGCACCTCCAAGAACCGAGAAGCCAAGCCATCCCAAACAACATGCTGTTATTGCTGTTAAAGAATGAGGCTTTGAGTGGAGCTTTCAGGTGGAAGATGCCTCTCCAAACCAAGCATTGATGGCTGATCATGATGAAGATAAGGTATTGAAACATCTCTGTACCCCTGAATGCATTGCTAGAGTTAACATGTATAGGTACAGAGTAAAGTTACTTCGAAGTTTTACACCAATCAAAGGAAATAAGCTATGTGTAAAATCTTCCGAAGCCAAATGACAAAATCTTCTGAAGCCAAAGATGAAGTCTTCCGAAGCTTCAAAGATAAAGTCTTCCAAAGCCAAAGACTGATTTCTTCCAAAGACAGAGAAGACATGCTTTCTCTGATCACCTTTTGACAAAGGCTGAACAACTTTCCGCTACCACTCTGAAGACTCGCCAACTTATATGACTTGGCATGTAAGTCCTAAACGTCTTGCGAGGGCAAAACATAAGTCCGACTGGCAATTAATAAGTCATAAAACTTGTTAATATTCTGTGTTCAGAAACGTTTCTCAGGCTAGTTATGCTCTAAATAGATATTATAATAATTTTTTTTTTGAAAATGTTGATCAGAGGTAAAAGGTTTAAGTCAAATTGGGGTGACTTGAATTCTAAAAAGTGTCTTGAAGTTGGATAAGAGTTCTACAGGATTTTTAACTGTAAAATTCACAGATTTCATATAACTCAATCTAAACATGATAAAATCATAGACATGTGTCCAAGTAAATATTAAAGTCTAAGTTTAAAATGTACAAATATATTGGCAATCAACATAACCAGTCTTATTTAAATAAAGCTGGATGATGTTAATGATCGATTAAATAAGAAATATGAATCTATACTTGAAAATTTACCAAAAACATTTAAGTTATAAGTATAAAGAAAATATCCATTTTATATTAATGTTTGTTTTTGATTTACAAAATTGTACAAAATTAAGGGTTCTTGGATAATTATAAACATTTAATTAAACATACTTTTATTCATAACAAATCAAATGGTTTAACAGAATAAATAAATTTAAAAAAGTTAAAAAATTTAGAAGTTCAATGGAATTGAACTTCTTGAGTGCGAGAAGTTCAAATGGTGCGAAATGTGATGCGAGTAGTTGAACTAGTCGCATGCGAAAAGTACACAAAAGTGAAAAGTCATTGTGTGCGAAAACCCTAACTTCTCGCACGAGAAGTGCATCATTCGTACAAGAACTTTCTGATTTTCACTCTTAAAAATTCTAAGTGTTCCAACGTTATCATACTTGATATTATTGATCATTGCGGCCGTCCTTGATATTATAGTGATTGATAAGGTAGATTTATTGATTTTGATTGATTTTATGAATGTTTGATTCATGACCATTTGTTTTTGGACAAATGGATTAAAATTGAATAAAATTAACCATATGAAACCTTAATAATAACTTAATCGACAACAAATGAACATATTCTAACAGTTGAAACAATCTGAAATTGCTTAATTTGAAATTCTAAAATTCACAGAACTTGTCGTATGCGAAAAGTCTCTGAAAATGAACAGACATGAGAACTTTTGAATTTGCAAAGAACTTGTCGCATGGAAACTTTTCCCATGGAAAATTTGACTAGTCGTGCGAGAACTTGAGTTTTCACGCGAGAAGTTTATGTTTTTCAAAATTTTTTCTAAGTCTGAAATTCTGAAAATTTCATTGTGTACTTATACAAGTTTATGTAATTTTTCAAATGGCTAGACCAATGGGTTTTAATAAAAACCATAATGCAGTCGCTTATCTTGGAGATGTTCCAGAAGATAAAGCCCTATTCAGATCATTGATTGATGGACTTTAGACATCTAGGATCCATCATGATATTACTGGTAATCCCACTATCTACACAGATGTGGTTGATCAGTTCTGGCTGACAACAGCTAATGAGAGAGATGAACCATGTATATCAGCCACTTTTAAGGGCAAGAGGATTGTTATCACTGCTGAGGTGATTAACAGTGTTGTTCTACTGTTGGAGGATCAGCCCAATGCGCCAGTCAAGATAGATGATGATATGGGAAGGGATTGTTTGAAGAGGATGGGATATGATCACCGATATCCATCTCTAGAGAAGAAGTACTTACCTCCGTTCTGGAAGTACTTGTTTATATGGTGATTCATTGTCTCAGTAACCTAAAGGCTGGTATGGATAGCCTTAGTGTAGTCTTTGGATCTCTGTTGATATATCTTGTAGATGATATTCCATACAACATATCCAAAGCTATTTTTTCGAAGATGCAGATGAACGTCATAGCTACAGTAGGGAAGAAGTTTATTATGTACCCTTGGATTATACAGTTGATTGTGAATGCTGCTCACCCTAAGTTAGCTATATCTGATTCTTTTACCTATGTTTGAATGGTGATGAAGAAGGATATATTTACATATCTTATGGGAGCAAGAGGGAATGCGTGGGATGGATCACATTTTGCCAAACCTGGTAGATTTGCTGAGGATTATCAAGAAGAAGCACCACGACCTGAGTATATGGCACTTCAGACTGAACAAACTAGAACATCTACTAGAGTTTTTGATGATGTTCCTGAAAGCTATCAACCAGCTGGAATGTCTATAGATGCTGAGATTGACTTCTGGTTCAGTTTAGGGAGTGAGACTGATAGTGATCAGATAGGGAATGTCCCTTATGTATTTCAGGAACACCCTAGAGTGCAAGTAACTCTTACTAAACACATTGCTGAGGAACAAGATGCTGATTTCATTCCTGAGGATTCACCGTCAACTCAAAGGAGAGAGAAAAGAATGGCTAGGAAAACTGCAGAGAGTCCACATGGGAGGGGTAGAAGACGAGGAGTTTTGCATAAGCGTTGGACCCCAGTGACCACTGTGCCGAATGATGACGAAATGCCTGTGTCTGAGACTCCAGTCATAGCTAGTGAGGCTACACCTAAAGAGACTCCAGTGATTGTTACAGAGTCAACTACTATAACATCATTTGCCATGCCCACTGCTGATGATGTGTTGAGTACTCCTTCAAGAGATCAAGGGTTTGATGAGTCGGTAGGTATGGAAGATTTTATCAACACTCCTCCTACACAAAGAGAAGGTGCTAGTACTTCTACTAGTTCACCTACATCTGTTAGACTTGAGCAGAGAGTCAGTACCTTAGAGAGGGAGAAGTTGGAGAAAACACAGATTATTGATGATTTGCATAGGTAAATCTTTGATAAGGATGAGCGGATCAAGAATCTTGAACAACAACAACAATTCATATTCAGCTATGTTTAGATTCTAGAGCAGAACATCAGAGATCTCACTTCCCGTGTGCCATTTTTGTTTAGTCAACAACGAATCACAGAAGTTGGAGAATCAAGAGGACAATAAACTGTTGATCCTGAAGTTGCTCAAGATCCTTCAGGTACTACAGAGCATGATGTTCATCCTGTTGTTACCAAAAGGACAACAGAGACTGCTAATATTGATCAAGAGCCATCTATCACTACTTATACTTTGGCTACTGAGGATCTACATGTAGTTTATACTAGAGAGACATTTGTAGAGCCTAAACATGATGTACCAATCCCTGAGAATGATGATGATGATTTGGAATTGGTAGATTATGATTTTAGTGATGAAGAGGAGGTTGATGACGATGATGATGAAGATGATGATGGTGATGATGGTGATGATGGTGATAATGATAAGAAAGATGATAAGGATGATAAAAAGGATGATGATGATGATCAGTGCGGAGATATGGGCTCAGCTGCTGGTCCTTCTGGATCGTCGGGTACTGATAATGTCTCCGGACTAAGTCCCGATGACTCAGTTGACTATACACATCTAGATCCCGCTACTGAAGAAGCCTACGAGAGAGAATTCTATACTTTCCAACGAAAGATTATTGCTGAGGAGACAGATGAGGTTTTTGGTACATTTGAAGATTTGGATGAGATTATAGATACAGACATATTTAGGAATAGTTTTAAGGACTTATTCTCAGATATCTTGGTTGAAGAAGGGGAGATTGTTGGAGAGTCAAGTACTCGGGAAAAGACTGACAAGACAGCTGATAAAATGGGTCAAAGTGTTTTACGTCATGTCAGAAATCTTATAGTTGCTGCTCCTCCTCCACCAGCTTATATTCACACGCTGAGACATTGCAAACCTTTCACAAGGTACGAAAATTCAGAACCTATTATTAGTTGGGCGTATGACGAGGAAAAGAAGATGTATGATATCAAGTGAAGGGGTGGAGCAATAGAGTATTATCAAGACGAGCATGATTTCCATACACTCGGAGCATCAGATTTATATGCTATGGGTCATGTACCGTTTATTAACCTAAGCAACTACGGTAAAGGAAATGAGGAATATGATTTGGAGGCAGAGTAAGACTAACTTCAAAGATTTCAGGACTGCCAAATCCAAAATGATTGAAGATGAGACACGAATAGATCCTAATACAAACAAGCCAATAAAGATAACGGCCTATAAGCATCCAAGATACACGAGGAAGATCCCTATACATGCTCCTATGCCAGTTAACAGTTTGTCTAAACTAATGTGGTGGAGTTGTGAAAAGGAGAAGGGATATGCGTTGATACAACGTGTTGACATAGAATACCGTATCATCAACCTTGTGGATTTGTTCAAATTTGGAAGAGAAGATTTGATGAGGTTGCAGGCATGTCCAATTGTATCCGATAAATCTATTCATTTCATAGCAGGACAGTTCGGTTGGTTGATTATGAAGGCCCTGGACAGCAAGATGTATGCATATGGGGGCAGTTACAAGGTTGCAGACGTGGACTTCTAATGACATTGATTCTCCTATCCTAGGGGAGATTGTAGGGATTGAACCTAGAGGCTCAGAAAATCAAATCAAGAATATAAGTTCAAGTCGCGCGAGAACCTGAAGTTCCTACTCGAAAACTCTATCTCGCGCGAGAACTAGGAAGTTGTGTGAGAACTATGCGAGAAATTATTAGTTTAGTATAAATGGATGTTTTGTATGTAAGTTATAGAGCTTTTGTACTTTTTTGATTTCATACTCATTTGTAACACTTTTAAATGGATGTTTTGTATGTAAGTTATAGAGCAATAGAAATGAAAAGTTTATTTATATTCATGTTCTTCATTTACATTTCAATCCTACTCCGTGATGTTAACATTCTACATTATCGTCACGAGATCGATCTTATTTGTATTGTACTGATCCTTACAAGAACTGAGAAGCCAAGCCAATCTAAACAACATGTTGTTCTTGCTATTGAAGAAGGAGGCTTTGACTAGAGCTTTTAGGTAGATGATGCTTCTCGAAATCAAGCACTGATGGCTGATCATGAAGAAGCCAAGGTATTAGAACATCATTGTACTCTTGAAAGCATTGCTAAAGTTAATATTTACAGGTCCTACAACTTGGAAGTGAGATATGACCTTGAGTCCTTAAACATTTTAAAAGCTAATTTTAAAAGAGCAAAAAATGATTATAAACTTAAAATTGAAGATTTATAGAAAACTATTTCAACTATTAAGTATGAGCATACAAACTGCGGACTCAAATCAAAGATCTCATAACTAAGTTAACTGAATGATAGGCTGAGCTTGTGATCAGTAAAGCCAAGGCAACAAAATGTGTTCTTGAAGAAGAAACCTTCAAGAACATAATATTCTCATCCTTGCATGCAAAAGTTTGTTACAAAAACAGGCAGGGACTAGGGTCAAGTGAGATAGCTTCTCCACACACACTCCTATCTGTTAGATCTTCAAAGTGTGAAACTTGTCAAGATGAGCTGCCTCCTATTGATCCTATCCAAGAGAAGGATGAAGATGTAGAGGAGAAGGATGACAAAGTCTGCAAGGAAGAACTTGATAAGGGCAACCAAAATAATGTCAAAGAAAGCCCAAGAGATCAAGGCCACCTTTTACTCCAAGCAAAAGCAAGTTTTCATTTATGCTAGATTTGTAGTGGTAAAGACTGAAGACACAACAATGGACTCTTAGTTCATGTCCAAATCATCCTGGTCAAGAGATAAAGGTTTATAAAATATGCACCACTGCTGCACAGCTTGAACCATCTAGTTCCAAGAGCAAGTCTCATCCCAAAAAGCCTACTGCATCATCTGAGAAGATGAAGAAGGAAGTGGAAAGTGATCAAGCTCAGCCTCCAACTCAAAAGAAGACTCTCCAAAGCATGCAAACTGAATGCATCATGTGGGGTAGTACTTCTCATTTTGCCAAGGTTTGCATCTACAATCCCAAAAGTACTATCCACATGATCAAGAAGAAAACTTATGAGAAGAAGAAGAAGATATCTTTGGAAGGAAAATCTTTTCCTAAAGAAGCTAAGTGAAGAAGAAGATAAATGAAAACTTACCTTCGGAAGAAAATTTGATCTCCGAAGAAAGAAATGCTTCTGAAGTATTAAAGTCTACTGCAGTGGATGCAAAAGCTTCCAAAGGTCCAGTCTCCAAAACTTCCGAAGTTATCAAAACTTCTGAAGTGTTGAAGGCCAAGTCTAGTCTTCCAAAGATGGTGTGGAAGATGAAGGAAGGCCATGTGATGGAAAGTTGTTCATCAACAACAGCAAATGATCCTCAAAACATGCATATAGGATCGATTATTGTTTCATTATCTTCTTTTCACTTTGACAAGCCAAAGACCAACAAGGCTTGGGTTTCCAATGTAACAAACCATCTCTTTATATGTAGGAACATCTCAAGACCAATGGGAATGTATGGGTCATTAACGGTGGCTATTCCAGGCACATAACAAGCAATGGCTTTTTGCTCCAAAAGTTTGAGAAAATTGATGAAGGGCCAGTTGCTTTTGGAGGAGAATCAGGTGGTTACATTACTGGAAGGGGCAGGGGCACAAATGATAAGCTCAACATTGAGAAAGTAAATTTTGTTAAGGAGCTTAGGTACAATCTCTTGAGTATATCCCTATTTTGTGATCAGAGTCATAACATGCTCTTTACTGAGCATGAGTACATTGTCCTCAAGCCCAGGGTGGTCACTCCTAAAGAGCATATCCTGCTTAGAGCCCCCAAGAAAAGGAACATGTACAAGATGGATTTACAGGAAACATCTCCTTTAGGAGAAGTTTGTTGCTTTCTATCTAAAGCAAATAGTGATGAGTCTTTTCCTCTGGCATAAAAGAATATGCCGTGTAAACTTTAAGAACATGAATAAATTAGTTAAGAATAATTTAGTAACTGGAATGCCAAAGAAATAGTTTACCAGTGATGACCATTGTGTTGCATGCCTGAAAGGGAAGCAACACAAGGTGCCTCAAAAGCCAAAGGAAATGAACTCCATCACTACTCCCCTACACTTATTTCATATGGATCTCTTTGGCCCCACCAGTGTAATGAGTCTAGGAAGGACCTTATACTGTTTGGTGATCACAGATGAATTCATAAGATATACTTAGGTATTCTTTCTTAGAACTAAGGATGAGACCCCTAAGATCTTAAAGAGCTTCATTCTGAAAATTGAGAATCAATATGATCATAATGTCAAGATCATAAGATGTGATCCAGGAATTAAATTCAAGTACCAAATCCTTGATGCATTTTGTGATGAAAAGGGTATTACAAGGCAATATAATGCTCCCAGGACTCCTCAGCAAAACGGAGTTGCTGAGAGGAGAAACATGACACTTATTGAAGCTACAAGAGCCATATTATCTGATTCTAAACTGCCTATCACCTGCTGGGCAGAGGCACTCAACACTGGCTGCTATGTAGATAATAAAGTTTTAGTAGTCAGGACTCATGGTAAGACTCCTTATGAACTGTGGCACAAAAAGAGACCATTCATTGGTTTCCTTAGATCATTTGGATGTCTTTGAACCATCTTGAATACCAAGGATCAAAGAGCCTAATTTGCTATGAAATTAGATGATGGACATTTTAGTGGATACTCTTCCCAAGCTAAGGCTTATAGAGTATATAATCTCAGAACTAGAGTAGTTGAGGAGTCAGCCAATGTGACCTTCAATGAGAACACACCCAGTGTGAATGGTTCTGGTCTTGATTTACTGTTTGATCTTGACTTAGTTACCAACTATTTTAACAAATCTTATGAAGATGTTTCAAGATCTATAGGTACCTTATCTACAGGAGATTCTGATCCAAGATTTGAGCTGAGAAGACCAAGTATTCAAATTACTTCAGCTCCAGTGATAACTAGCCTGCAATTAGATATCCTGTCAACACAACCATGACAAATTCCTCAGTTGATTCATTTGAGGTGCCTATAAATTCTTGCATAGAGGCACATAACTCAAATGAAGGAATTTCCAATGATGTGACACACTCATTGGATCAAGTTTCTCTTGATAAGTTTGTTGATATGGTGGATGATATTCAAGCACAAGATCTGAATTTCACTAATTTAGATCTGTTCAACTAACTTACTATGATTCCTCAACTAAGAATCCACAAGTCACACCCTACCACAAACAGCATTGCAAATGTTGAGACAAGGGTGAGAACAAAAGGACGAACCCATGAAAAATTGTTTTTTCTTCATTCTTGTTTCTTGTCCCAAATTAAGCCCAAGAAGATTGATGAGGCTCTAAAGGATGGAAGTCTGGTTGAAGCAATGTAGGAGGAGCTACTTCAAATCAAGAGACAAAAGATCTAGAACTTATGTCCTCTTCCTCAAGGGAAGAATACTATAGGTACCAAGTGGCCATTTAGGAACAAGAAAGATGATAGAGGACTTGTCATCAAGAACAAGGCAAGACTAGTTGTTCAAGGGTATACACCAGAAGAAAGGATTGACTACGTAGATGTTTTTGCTCCTGTAGCAAGACTTGAAGCTATTAAGATATTCCTTGCCTTTGTTGCATCCAAGGATTTCAAGGTCTACCAACTTGATGTCAAGTGTGCTTTCCTATATGGGGTGATTGATGAGGAGGTGTATGTCAAACAACCACCTTGCTTTGCAGACCCAAATCATCTTGATTATGTCTGCAAGCTTGACAAAGATCTCTATGGGTTGCATCAAACTCCAAGGAAGTGGTATGAGACACTATCATAGTATCTCTGTCAGCATGGATACAAGAGGGGCACTATTAATGGAACACTCTTCATCAAAGGAATAGGAAATAACTTAATGCTGGTTCAAGTTTATGTAGATGACATTATTTTTTGGTCAACTAATCCAAAGCTCTACAAAGCCTTTGAGAAGCTGATGAAGAATAGATTTGAAATGAGTGCCATGGGGGAACTCAATTTCTTTCTAGGAATTCAAATGAAGCATGTTGACAAAGGCATCTTCATAAACCAATCAAAGTATGTGCTAGATATACTTACCAGATTTCATCTAACTGAGTGTAAGGTTGCTAAGACACCCATAGCCAGAAACCACTCTCTAGGACCAGATCTTGAGGGGGAGTGTGTTGATGAACATTTATACAGGGCTATGATTGAGTCTTTTATGTACCTCACAGCCAACAGGCCTGATATGATCTTTGCTATATGTATTTGTGCAAAATATCAAGCCAACCCCAAGATGTCACACCTAGTTGCTGTCAATAGTTCTCAGATATCTTAAAGGTGCTCCAGACTAGGCCTTTGGTATCCAAAGAATTCTAACTTCAATCTATATGCCTATACAGATAATGACTATGGTGGCTGCAATATGTCTGCAATATGTCTGCAAAGTCTACATCTGGGGCATGTCAATTTCATGGTGGAAGGATAGTCTCATGGCAATGCAAGAAACAAAACGGTATGTCTGCATCAACTGCTGAAGCTAAATACATTGCTGCTACAAGATGTTGTGCTCAAGTGCTTTGGATTCAAAATTAAATGCTAGACTATGTATTCAACTTCAAGGAGAATCGCATCCATATAGGCAACAACAGTGCTATCTCTATCATAGAGAATCCTGTGCAACATTCAAAGACATAACACATCAACATCATGTATCATTTGAGAAGAGATAATTTTGATAAAGGATTGATAAAACTGGTCAAAGTTAACCCAAATAAACGATATGCTGATCTGTTCACAAAAGCTTTTGATGAGCAGAGATTTAAGTACCTTATATCAGCTGCTAGGATGATTAACTTTAAGTAGATTTTCTTAAACTAAACTCAAGATTATTTTTAATATATGTGTCGTAAGTTTTCTATACCATCATCATATAAGCCCAGTTTATTTTGGAAGGAACTTTTCAAAATGATATTCCTTAAAATTATGAAAATTTTTGGATATGTTTTCTTTCGGAAGACATCAAATTGTCTTCGAAAGAAAGTTATGCCATCAAAACAAATAACTACTTCTGAGAAATTAACCTTCGAAAGAAATTCTGATATATCTTCCGAAGCTTATATTTGTCATCAAGTACTTATATGTATTGAATGACTATTTTCTTTCGAAAGCAATTAAGTCTCGAAAGCTTTATTCTCTCATTGAATAAAATTTATGATATTTGATATCTTCCGAAGCAAAAAAATTATCTAGGAAGTAAAAGTACTCTAAGTATTTTTCTTCTGAAGCAAAATTTTTGAAGGACCTAGGACTATCTTCCGAAGCCAAGTTGGCTTTGGATGTTTTCTCAAACCTTCCGCAGACAAATTACCTTCAGAAGATTTTAGACTTCCAAGAAAACTACCTTTTTGGGCACTTTTTCAGAGGTGGGACCGATATCCGGATTTCAATGTTAATCCTTTTGCATTAACTTTGTTTCAAATCCAACCAATATGAATATACCTCTAACGGTTCCCCCTCTTTCACTTTCTTCTTCAACTGAAAAAGTTCAAAACCTAAATTCACCCTTAAACTGCCTTTATTCATATCTTCCTTCACTTCTAAGCTACTCAAAAATGGCCAACCCTATCCGCGAAACCAACCGATTGTTCGATGCAGTTACACAGGCAACACAACCAACTTGCTCTGTGAACATCTGAGAAAGATCATGGTTTCTTAGATGTTTGCCGCTTCTTTTCAATCTCAAACTACTTCACTGCACTTACCATTGACCCTCCCTTGTACAAAGATCAACTTTTAGAGTTCTGGAGGACCTGCCAAGAGGTCATCTTGGATTGTGAGAAGGCATTGACTGCCACTGTGCAGGAGAAGACAATTTTCATCAATCCAGCCACCATCAACACTCATCTGAGGCTTGATGATGTAGAAGGCAATTTCTCCTTCCCCAAATCTACTATAAATAACTTATTCCAGCAGATGGGCGATGAAAGGGACTACTCAGTAAGAACCTTCAAAAAGGGTAAGGTCTCATCTCAGTAGAAGTACCTCTTCTATGTGGTGATCCACTCTCTACCTAACAAACATGGAGGGTTGGATCAAATTCCTGAGAACTTATCCTACATAGTCCTTGGAATGGTTCAAGGGGTCAAGTTCAGATTTTCTCAAGTTGTTTATACAAATCTGCTTGCTAAATTGGACTCCTTAGAGTATTACATGTTCCCTAGATATGTTCAACACATTCTTAATTGTGAACTGGGCTCACAGTTAAAGGCAACAGGTAACACTCTTAAACTGGGACAGATGAAGCTCGACTTTATTAAGACAATGAGAAAATCCACTATTGTCTTTTCAGGGGTAGAAACAGTCCTGGTCCCAAAAAAGTTAGAGCTCATTGCTCAAGGTGACAACTTGGCAACACAAGCCCATGTCGAACCCATACCTTCCATATCTACACCACCCAGACAACCAAAATCCCCATCACCTACCAAAGAAAATCCAAACGAACCCCTGCTCAGTCTACTCAGGTTGAGCAGGCCCTTCTATCACCACCCATGTAGGAAGTTACTTTGAGTCTCAAAACTCTAGTGATCAACCTTCAGGGGAAAGTTACCATCCCCAGCCTTTGGATCTCAACCAACCAATCCCAAACCTTGAATTCTATAATGATGAAGATATAGGCTTCAGTGAGTACAATGAGTCTCTCTTCTCCACCCCTTCTCAAGGAGAGATGAGTGATTTTGAATCACCTATATCTAGCTCACATCATCCACCCACAACTAAGGTGGACCTCCTTGAACATGTTCAAGAGGTCCATATGGAAGAGGCTCTCACTTATGAAAGTGATTACATCATTAAAACCTCAATCATGGCAACCTGGCCCATTGACACTTCACTTGAAGCTATCAGGGTGCAAGGGAAATTTAGCCGCCAAGAAACACTAGCTGGTGATAAGGAAGAAGACCTTGGTCCTATTCTCTCATCACCCCATGATTCTTCTGATGAAGATGAGTGTAGTTTGCAACTAGAGGTGCACCAACTGTCCAAAACATGCACCTATTTAGTTTCAAAGGTGAGACACCTGGAATCTCAAGTGGCTAGTTTACAAAGAAGGGTCAATGACCAGCAACTTGAGATAATCGATCTCAAGGGCATGTTAGTTGAGAGCCCCATCCAGAAGACTCAAACAGGGCCACAAGAACCTGTGGATGTGGTGGACCTAACCCTTAGCTCCCCTATGCAAGAGGTTGATGCTACCAAAAAGGGGGAGAAAGTCCTACCTACAATCACAAAACCTAAGAGTTCCTCTCAGTGTATGGACATGGATGACTCACCACCCTCACTTGCAGTTGTCCATACTCAACAACCTCCTCAGATCCATATTGACATGGTCTCACTCATTCAAAGCTTGTTTGAGGAGGGTATACCAAGGACAATGGCTACTCCATCTCACCTTGCTGTGAATCCAATAGTGGAATGGCGGTATGATGCTGAAAGAAGAGCCCTGGTAATATCTAGGTCTTAAGGACAACATGAAATCTTCAACTTCTACAACCTAAGATACTATAAGAGCACCTATTTAGTTGACCTCCCACTTGCCAACCCAAGTCAAAACAGGAAAGCTACAAGGTTAGCTGATAAGATTCAACAAAGGGTGCTTGAAAAGTTCAAGCTTCGTATATAGATAGAGGCTAGCAGGCAAGACTGTTGGTCAACTGGATGCTAAGGTGGACCCTAAGATTAGCTTCGTAGGGGAAACTTTGGCTGAAGGCCCAGTAATTGAGCATGTGAACCTTGAGACAGGAGCTAGTTCAACTCCCATTTCCCTTAGTGAGGCACTAGCTGGTGAAGGTGTCTCATAGCCTCTCTCTAGCCAGAGCTCAAGTCCAGCACCAACCAATGAAGGCCAAAGCTCTCTCCACCCTGAGTCACATAGGCTTGTGAGTGATAAAGGGAAGAGGAATATGACCTCTAAGGAGATTGAGGAGGAGAAGAGAGTTCAAGCAGGACCTTTTACTTCATGGAAGCTGCAATCAGGGCTGCCCCCAGGCCAAGCACTCAAGAAGATGAGTTAAGGGAGCTAGATTGAACTATTTAGGATCCAAGGACTACAATATTGATGAACTCAACTCTCTCCCCTTGGATGAACTAAATGAACTGGCTGACATTGAAGTGTCAAAGGAGAGGAGGGAAGCTGAGGATGCAGAATTGGTCCTCAAAATCAAGGAAGAAAAGAGGAGAAAAAGACTCTACAAAGTTCCTACCCTCTTCCCAATTCAAGAAAGTCTTGAGGCAGTGGATGTGGCTACTAAGCAACAAACGTAGGTAGGTAGGGAACAAGATAGGCAAAACATGATAACCTAATTGAGTGCCATGTTGGAATTGGTCTGCCCAAGACACATATTATAATTGATGTGGCTAGTACATTATGATCCAAGTTGGGTCATACCCAATAACAAGCTAGACAAACACCATAATATTTATTGTAAGATATGATCTAACAATTAAATATTAACACTTATGATATTTAGAAAATGGGTTTCTAAATATTTGCACTTGAGGAATAAATAAATTAATAAACTTGTAACTAGTGACATGTTACTTATTTTGTTACAAATAATTAAAACACAAAGAGGGGGGGGGGGCGAAAATTAGAGAGGGATTAACATCCCTTTTGAATTTTAAAAATGCCTTAAATGTTTCTTGGAACACTCCCTTTCCACTACCCAACCATTTCACATGCAATAGACCTCTAATCAAGAAAACTCTCCTCCCTCTCTCTCTTCTCTCTCTTGCTCTGGGCTGAAAAGGGAAAAGAAGAACAAGAACATTTCTTGTGGTGTGCAAGTGTATTCAATCCTAGCAAACTAAGGTGTTTTGGTTAGTAGCTTGAGGTATACAAGCTTGAGGCTTTCTCTTTTGAAGGCTAACCTTTCATACATCATCCCTTCCATTGCCATTACTTCCTGAAAGGTAGTATTTCTTGAAAACCCTCTATGGTTGTGATGTTTATAAGCATGTTTATTTCGTATATGGATCCGTGGTTTGGGTTTATGCTTATAAAATCGGTTTTTATATTCATCTTAATAACAAGATTTAAAACTATCTAATCCGCTGCGTTTTTCATATAAATGGGTTTATATGGCTTTGATAATCTTGTTAGAAACCCAATAATTGCATCAAGAGCCGCTTATACGGATACATGCTTCATTTATCTCAATTTTCGGGTTCATGGTGGGTTTCACCATATGGCCGAACCTTTTGGGTTGTTTGGTTTCCCCTACCTTTTCAAGGTTATTCTTTACATGCTTGTAATGATCTTGGAGGGTTATGTCATTTGGATGATTGGTTATTTTGGCTTGGACAAAAACCCGAAACCTTCAGTTTTCCTAGCCTTGGCCTAAAGTTTGGGATTGTAAAGGGGAACCATTTAGTTTTATATATCTTGCATATTTGGATGTGTATTGGATGTCATAACCTAGCCTTGGTCTTGTGTTTGGTTGGATGATTGTGTTTGGTTGGATGTTTGTGTTGGTTGTAATATTCTTTTATTTGGGTTTGTAATCTATTTATTTATTCATATTGGTTTGTAATAATAAGTAGATTAGTTGTATTTCTTTTACTAGAGAAAATTGTATTAGGATATATTTTTTTGTAAAATAAGATGCAAAAAAGTTATGTATTTGGTTTTGGACCTTAATGGACCTCATAGTCCAAAAATGAGATTCTAGCCCAATAACCAAAGTCCAAACTTGGAGGGCCATGGATGCTAGGAGCTGAAATTGAAGCCCATAAAGAATCCCTAAATAAAGTGGAGAAGTCACAACACAAAATGGACACAAGAGGCATTGGATGCGGGATCAAGTGGGAGTTCACCAACATATGGTTATGTTCATTTGGTCCCTTAGGAGAGACTTTTTGGCACACTTGTCCCGGTCAACAAGTGTGGCCAAATGTAGATGGCTATGGTTATGAACTTGTGGTTGATTATTTATGCTTGTATGGTTGTTTTATATTTTGTATTATCTTATTTGGATAATTGACAACTTAATATCAACAACTTGCATAAAATTGGTTTCTTAGAAATCATTAAGTAATAATATTGGTTTTATTAAAGGCTAATGTTTTCACAATGAAATGGGTTTTATTAAAGGAACTTTGAATATTGGTTTTCAAATTTAGTACCAGACATTTGAAAGCATGCAAATGTAAGGTACACAAATGGTTTTCCAAACTAGAATTTAGAAAACTAAAATCCCTTTTAAACAAGTCAAACACCATCCTTTTATACAACACTCAAAGCACTTGGAACTCGATGTGGGATAAAGGTCACCTAACCGCATTGGAGAAAACTTTTGTGTTTGAGGTGCGTTTACCATATTTGTGGGATAAAGGTCACCTAACCACTTATATGTGTAAATTCACATATGTGTGTAAGTAGGAAGACTTGATTTGGAAATCATCTGAATAGGGTCACCGAAGCATGGCGTACAAAGGTGTTGATGGGATAAAACATGCCAACTTAACATATGATGTTTAACCATTCCCATAAAACAAGAAATTGCAAAAGGGTTGCAATCGTCAAACATTGACTACCTTGTTAATTCAATAGTAGGATAAAGGTCACCTAACTACTATATGAAAATAACATTGGGTTCTAGGTTTTAATCATTAATTGTCTTAGAGACATAAAGGGTATTAACGATTAAAATTTTAAATAATATCGGAAATACTAATATTGAACTTTGTTAAAACTTGTAGATGGCCGCAATCAACAATCCACCTAACGCAATTATCCCACCCGTGCATAACCTATCTCTAAGAGCCATACTTAATAAGGATCGTCTTAATTATAACAATTTTATGGATTGGTATCGAAATTTGAGAATTGTTCTCAAACAATAAAAGAAATCCTACGTTTTGGACGATTCTATTCCCGATGAACCTAATAGTGACGATCAAGATGCCTATAACGATTGGATAAAACACACCGAGGATTCGGTGCAAGTTTCTTGCCTCATGTTGGGAACTATGATTCCCGAGATTCAAAAGGACTTTGAACATCATCGGGCATATGACATGATCACCCAACTTAAGGAAATGTTCCTTACTCAAGCTAGGGTGGAGCACTTTGAAGTGGTTCGAGCGCTTCATGCATGTCGTATGGAAGAAACCCAATCCGTTTCATCTTATTTGCTTAAAATGAAAAACCACATTGATCGACTTGAACGGCTAAATTGTCCCATCTCAAAAGTGTTAGCCACGGATTTGATCCTTAATGGTCTAACTAAAAGATTTGAGACTTTTGTCATGAATTACAACATGAATGGATGGGACAAGAGCATTGGTGAGCTTCACGCAATGCTCAAAATGGCTGAAACAGGAATGGGTAAAAGGGTTTTACCGGTTCTAACGATTAATGAAGGTGGAAATAAGAAGAGGCATCACCCGGAACCTAAGGCAAAGGTTGCAAAAGGCAAAGGGCACTTTAAGGGTAAGTTTAAAGGGAAGCCTAAAGCAGAACCACCCAAAACGAAGAAGCTAAAGGTTAGCTTGGAGATCCGTGCTTTGGTTGTAGTGAGATAGGACATTGGATGAGAAATTGTCCAACCTATCTCAAGGAGTTGAAAGAAAAGAGGGATGCGGGGCAAACCTCAGGTACAACTTTCATGATCCATATTGATCTAAATGTTATTTCTTCTAACACATGGGTATTAGATACCGGATGTGGAACTTATATTTGCAATTTATTGCAGGGGTTCAAAAGAAATAAAAATTTCAAGAAAGGAGATACAAGTCTTTTCATGGGCAAAGGAGAAAAAGTTGATGTCGAAGCCCAAGGAGACTACCTTTTGAAGCTTCCAAATGGTTTGGAAGTTGTTTTGAAAAACATTTTGTTTGCTCCTAGTTTGACTAGGAACATTATCTCCGTTTATCTTTTAAGACAATATGGTTATGATTTGAAGTTTGTTGACAATGGTATTTATGTTTTCATGAATGATGTGTTTTATTTTAAAGCTATGCCATATAATGGCATTTATGAATTAGTTCATGATAACACATCCTTTGATAACTCGTTGTACCAATCAAGCACCAAGAAACTCAAAATGGATTTGAGTAAGACATATCTTTGGCATTGTCGCCTTGGTCACATAAACAAAGATCGCATACATACACTTCAAAAGAATGGTCTTTTAGAATCAAGTGAAGATTCGTTTGATAAATGTGAGTCTTGTTTACAAGGAAAGATGACCAAGAAACCCTTTAGTAGAACTAATGAAAGGGTAAAAGACTTATTAGGTATCATACATTCAGATGTATGTGGCCCTTTTAAGACAATGACAAGAAATGGTGAAAGATACTTCATTACCTTTACTGATGATTATAGTCATTATGGGTTTGTGTACTTGTTAAGACACAAAGATGAAACCTTTGAAATGTTCAAAGTGTTCCAAAATAAAGTTGAAAATCAACTCAATAAAACAATCAAAGTACTTCGTTCTGATAGAGGAGGTGAATACCTTAGTGATGCTTTTCAAGATCATCTTAGGAGTTGTGGAATTATCTCGCAACTCACTCCACCCGGAACACCACAACATAATGGTGTGGCCGAAAGGAGGAATCGAACTCTATTGGATATGGTTTGATCTATGATGGCTAGAAGCACATTGCCTCTATCATTTTGGGGTTACGCATTGCTCTCGGCAGTCCGTATTCTAAATATGGCCCCAACCAAGAAAATGGACAAGACACCTTTTGAAATATGGCATGGAAGGGTTCCATCATTATCGTATTTAAAGGTATGGGGTTGTGAGGCTTATGTCAAGCGCAAACCCCAAAAAAAACTTGAAGTTCGATCCACTAAGTGTATTTTTGTAGGATATCCCAAGGAATCTATGGGATATTACTTCTACAACCCAACCGAGCAAAAGGTAATTATTGCTCTAAAGGCGGAGTTCTTGGAAACTAAGTTCCTTATGGAAGGAACTGATAGAACGGTGGAACTCGAGGAGGATCGAGAACCACAAACCGATACACAATTGGTTGATACTAGCACTCAACAAGAGGTTGTTGAGAATGATCAAGTGATTGATCAAGACACACAAAACGTTTGAAGATCTGGTAGAATTAGTAATCCACCCGAAAGATATGGATTTTTTGTGGATGGATGCTATGTGGTAGATTCAGATAAACCCACCACATACCATGATGTAATATCACAATCCGATTGTGACAAATGGCTTGAAGCTATGAACATAGAGATGCAATCCATGCATGACAACCAAGTATGGGACTTGGTTGCACCACCCCTCAACTCCAAACCGGTTGGAAGTAAGTGGGTTTTCAAGAAGAAAACCGATATGGATGGAAACTTGGATACTTACAAAGCAAGACTTGTAGCAAAAGGTTTTACTCAAACTCAAGGGGTTGATTATGATGAGAGCTTTTCACCCGTAGCAATGCTAAAGTCAATTAGGATATTATTTGCCATAGCTGCATATTATGACTATGAGATTTGGCAAATGGATGTTAAAACCGCTTTTCTAAATGGATATCTTGAAGAAGATGTCTATATGGTTCAACCCAAAAGTTTTGTCGATCCGCAACATCCTAATAAAGTATGCAAGTTAAAGAAATCAATCTATGGATTGAAACAAGCATCTAGAAGTTGGAATCACCGTTTTGATGATGAAGTCAAGATATTTGGATTCATCAAAAATGCTGATGAGGCTTGTGTCTATAAGAAAGCTAGTGGGAGCATTATTACTTTCTTAGTATTGTATGTTGATGACATACTATTGTTTGGAAATGACATTCCAACCATGGAAGGTGTAAAAACTGGCTTGGAAATTGTTTTTCCATCAAAGATCTTGGTGAAGCCGCCTACCTTTTGGGAATAAAGATCTATAAGGATAGATCCAGGCGGTTAATAGGTTTAAACCAAAGTGCATACATTGATAAAATCTTGAAAAGGTTCAAGATGGAAAACTCTAAGAAAGGTTTGGTGCCTATTCAAAGAGAACAGTATTGAGTTCGTCTCAATGTCCAAGCTCAAAGGATGAGTGTTGGACCAAAAGAACCAATGAGCCTGATCAGAAAAATCTTTAAGTCCCACGGACATTACAACAACTGAAGTAGTCTGCAACAGCTGAAGACATCAACTGATAACAAAGTCTGAAGTGAAAGAGCTGAAGACAAAGTCTAAAGTGAAAGAGCTGAAGACAAAGTCTGAAGTGAAAGAGCTGAAGACAAAGTCTGAAGTGAAAGAGCTGGAGACAAAGTCTGAAGTGAAAGAGCTGAAGACAAAGTCTGAAGTGAAAGAGCTGAAGACAAAGTCTGAAGTGAAAGAGCTGAAGACAATCTGAAGACAAAGTTTCAGATGTTGTCACAACAGCTGAAGAAGACCTCTTCAGTAGTTGATGGTTTCCTTTCAGTAGTTTTATGTTTATTGTAATCAGTACTTGTAGTTTCAGTAGTTTTAGTTTCATCTTGTACTTAGCACTCTGAGATGTTCTCAGTTGTTGTGAACATTCTCAGTAGTTTGCTTACTTTCAGTTGTTTGTAATAATTCTGTTAGATGTCACTATCAAGTGACATCAGCAGACGTCACATTCCTTTATATAAGGAATGTTGACCTAATTGTAAGGTGGGACGAGCAGCTATAGCAAACTTAGAAAAGCTTAGCAGCCGCCACACCGAAGCATTGTGCATAATGATATTATCCATTTTGAAGAAAACCCTCTTTCTCTATAACCGTGTACTGTTCCATTGAATATCTATTGTGTTCTTGCTATATTTGTCTAATTCTTGTTCTAATTCCGCTGCGATTCAACTCTAATTGATCAAACTTAGATCGCTGATCCTGACAAATGGTATCAGAGCAGGTTAATCATTGATCGGTTTAACAATTGATCATTGAAACTGCTATTTTGATATCTAAAGTTTGATCGAATTAGCATATTTGCAAGAATTGGTTATAGAGATTGGTCTTCTGCTGCTTCTGGTTAGTCAATTTGAGTTTCTTCTTGGTTCATATTGAGTTTGTTGTGTTTTTGTGCTAAATCTTTTGAAACTTGATTGAATTGGTTTGAATCTGAGAATGACTACTCCTTCTAATGACCCTCACAATACTGGCTCCTCAACCAAGCCTCCGATGCTGGTTAGGAGTGAGTATAACATATGGCAACGAAGAATGCTCCATCACCTGTCTGTTAACAGTTCAGGTTGTTGGACATCTGTGGTTCACGGTCCACACAAGCCTATGGTGAACAATCCGGAGACCAACCAAATGGTTCCGAAGAAGAAGGAGCAATACTCAGATGAAGATCGTAAACTGTTTGAGATTGATGCTAAAGCCCATGGAATTCTGGCCATGGCACTGCCTAATGAAATCTATTCTGGGCTTATGCATCATGAAACTGTCATGACCTCTGGAATGCTTTGAAGGAACAATTCGGAGGAACTGATGAGGTCTTAGCAAAAACAGAGAAATCCTCGCCCAACAATATGAGACATTCTCTCATAGGAAGGGTGAGACACTGACTCAACAGTTTGAGCGTTTCTCCTGCTTGATCTCTGAGCTGAAAATGGTCAAGCATGAGTATACTAACAGCCAGATGAACAACAGATTCCTCAGATCACTGCCTGAGAGATGGGACACATACACCATTGTCCTACGCTCCAGTGCAAATCTGGATAGCCTATCTCTCACCCAACTCCATGGGAAACTGCTTACATTTGAAAGAGAGATAGAGCAGAAAAGGAAACTGGCATCATCAGGAAAGCTCACTGATGACTTTGTACCAGGGAACACTGCCTTGGTCGGTCATGAGTCAGAATATGCTGGATCAGAAAGCCATTATGATGAGCATATAGATTTCTCTTCAAACAGTTCTGATCATGCATTTGTTGGTGTTGACAGTCATTCTGGGTGTAATAGTGATAATTTATGCTTTATCATGGATGATTTGATGGGTATTGCTGATGATGATTTAGAAGAGATGGATATTTTGAGCCAAATGGCCTTGATCAATATCAGATCTCAAAAGTTCTACAAGAGAACTGGTAGGAAATTTCCAGGACTCTCTGGCAAAACCAAAGTTGGTTTTGACAAGAGTAAGTTGAGGTGTCACAAATGCCACAGGCTTGGGCACTTTGCAAGAGAGTGTAGATCAACTGGATCTAACTCCTCTGCACCCTTTGTGACCTTTCCAAGCAATAGTTCACAAAACAAAGGGCAACATCCTGCTAGTTCTGGTCATCACTCACAACCTCAATCTCCTGCATATTTTGTCCCTCAGGGTCCAATGCCATATCCATATCCCTGCTATTACATGCCACAGCCAAATCCAGTTCAAGTTCCTATAGCACAACAACCTCAAGCCCTACCTGAGCCTCAACCATCTCCATCACAATCTCAACCTCATCACAGCTTCTTCACACCAGGAGTTGTTGACTGGAGCAGCTCACCAGATGATCTTTCTGGTTTCAATGAGCAATTATTTGCTGGTGCTGGTCAACATGGTGGTGAACATCCTTTTGGGAATCTTGCTCTCATGGCCCTGGAGTCTACTGAGGGTTCCTGCTCCGATGCATCATCTTCACAGGTAACCCAGGTATCTTCTGAGGCTAAAGCCAAGTTATGTTCTGAATCATGCATAGCTGCCTTTGTCTCTATTAGAGAGGCAAATGTAGCTTTAATCAATCAAAATCTTGAGCTTGAGAAAACTATTTCCAAAAGAAAAGCTGAGTATGAGTCTGTTCTTAATGACAAAGATGATGAGATTTACAAGCTTAAATGTCAACTTAATGATGAAAAGGCTAAGGTAGAGGTCATACTTGAGAACCACAGAAGTCTCAAAGAGACACTTGCAGCTACCCAAGTTGAGTGTGACCGCTGGGTAACATCCTGCAAGGGATTTGAAATGCTTCTCAGCAAGCAAACAGCTTCAAATGTGAAGTTTGGAATAGGTTACAATCATACTGCACCACCTACTGATTTTACTTCAAAATCAATAGTAAAATCTGAAGGTGAAAGTAATTTCCAAACCACATCATCATGTGATTCATCCTCAAATGATATATAAAATTGTCAAAATTAGAGGATGAAGTCAGTGTTAAGATCTCAGCAAATCAATTGCCTGATGGTTTAAATGCTGATAAACACATGAAGCTGAGCAATTCAGATGTTGTCCCTCAAAGTACTCCAAGTACTGAAGGGCAAGTCACAACATCTGAAAAGCATTTCAATCTGCTGAAATAAAAGGATTAACAACTGCTGAGGAATCTATCATACGGTCTTTCAGGACGGATAGAGAACAGCTGAAGAACAAGTCTTCAGTTGTTACCGATCCTTCAGTACTTAACACAAGTACTGAAAGGAGGAAAGTACTGAAGATCACACCTTCAGTAGTTTCCACTTCAGCAGTTGATCAATCCAAGATGAAGAATAAGCCATGTGAAATATGTGGTAAATTCAATCATCTATCTGATGAATGCTGGTACAAAAAGGTTCCAAACTCAACAGAGATAAGCTCATTAAAGAAGAGATTAATAAAATGAAAAATGAGTTTGAGACCAAGTTTGTACCACAGTCATCTCAAACTGATAAACCCAAGGCCTCGCCAACATCCAAAAAGAAGGATGGGGTTTATCAGAAAACAGCTGATAGTGTTCCTCATGATAAACATCAGACTAAGTCTGTGAATTTCAAGAAGGAGGAAATGGTGGGTCACAGGAACTCATCAAAAACAAGTACTGATGTGTCAAATGAGCTGAAGGCTTTAGCAACAAATCAGACACAACTTGTTATGATGGTTCAGCATTTGTTGGGGAGAGTTAACCAACTAGATGCACCTGTGATCAAACCACTGAAAAGGAAATCCAAGCCCAAATCTAAGAAATCCATTTCAGCACCATCTCCACCTTCATCAGCTGTTAATCATGAGAAACAAGTTATGGTTAAATCTGTTGATGAAAACAGACCCAAAACCAAAAAGGTTTGGGTCTCTAAAGCTAACTAGTTTCTTATGATAAATGCAGGGTTCTTCAGCATGCCAAAGAAGCATCTGGTATGTAGACAGTGGAGGATCTATGCATATGACTGGGAGCAGTTCTCTTCTTAATGACTACTCTCAAGGAAAGAAGGGATTTGTCTCATTTGGAAATGATGCTAAGGTTACATCATCGGGAAAGGATTTGTGTCAAATGGAGAAATCAGATTTGATGATGTTAACCATGTGGAGAATCTCAAGTATAATCTACTGAGTGTCAGTCAGATGTGTGATAAAGGGCATGTTGCACTTTTCACAAGCCAGAACTGCCGGATTCTGTCTTCCAAAGTTCTGAGGCTGATTGACAAGGTATTGGATGAACATACTCTCCTGAAGGCCAACAGGATAGGAAGAGTATATGCCTTGGATTTGTCAAAGAAGATTGATATAAAAGGTCATCCTTGCCTGTTCTCCAAGGCCTCTCCTCAGGAATCTAAACTGTGGCATAGAAGGCTGGGTCATGTTAATCTCAAAAACATGAATCAGCTGATCCACAATAGTTTAGTGAGAGGTCTACCAATAAAGGAGTTCCACTGTGATGAAACCTGCACTGCTTGTTTAAAAGGAAAACAACACAAAGTTTCATTCCCTCCTATAGAAGAACCAAAGTCCACTGCCTGCTTGCAATTACTGCACATGGATCTCTTTGGTCCTGTGAGAGTAATGAGCATGGCAAAGAAGAAATACTGTCTGGTAATTGTGGATGATTACTCCAGATTTGTATGGACCTTCTTCTTGCATTCAAAGGATGAGGCTGCTCAGACAATTATTAACTTTGTGTTGTATGTTGAGAAGCAGTATTCCCTATCAGTCAAGTGTATAAGAAGTGATAATGGAACTGAATTTAGAAACCATACACTTGATGATTTCTACCTTTCAAAAGGAATCAAGAGGCAGTATAGCATCCCAAGGACTCCAGAACAAAATGGAGTAGTGGAGAGAAAGAACAGGACCCTAATTGAAGCTGCAAGGTCCATGTTGGCTGACTCTGGTTTGCCACTGACCTTTTGGGCTGAAGCTGTCAACACAGCATGCTATGTGCAAAATAGAGCTTTAGTGAATCAGAGGTTGATGAAGACTCCTTATGAAGTTCTACATCATTTGGCTCCTCTAATTTCATTCTTCAGAGCATTTGGGTGTCCTTGTTACATTCTCAACACAAAGGATCAACTCCAAAAGTTTGATTCTAAGGTGGATGCAGGGTATTTTGTTGGGTATTCATCCACTTGCAAGGCTTACAGAGTGTTCAACTGCAGAACAAAGATGGTTGAAGAAACTTGCATGTGAAGTTCAATGAATCCCCTAAGGACAAAATTCCACAAAACCCTGTGGAGTTGTTTGATCTGGACATACTGCAATATGTTCCTTATCAGCCTCCAGCTGTTGCAGATCATGTGAATTCATCACCTTCTGCAGCTAGTCATCCATCTGGTGGTACTGATGTTGATGATGATCCCAGTACTCACCTATTCAAGTTTGTGATCAACTGCCTGAGTCTACTAAACTTGATGTTCCTGTAGCTTCAGTAGCACCATCCACAACAAATGCTGATGAGATTTTTGAATCCTCTATTCATTTGACTTGCCATCTAATACTTGGTTTCAAGAATCTGGATCAACATCTGTTGCTGCTGAGCGTGCTACAAACACTTGCACAGATCTCATAGTGTACCAAGAGCTGAAGAATCACCCAATGTCTCAAATCATTGGTGATATCAATGCTGGTGTCTCAACTAGAAGTCAATTGTCCAACTTCTGCTTCTATGCTCTCTTCATCAGTCAGCAAGAGCCAAAGAACTATCATATTGCATTAAGAGACAATGGATGGGTTGATGCCATGCAGCTTGAGCTTCTTCAGTTCAAAAAGCAGCAAGTGTGGGAACTGGTTCCTCTACCCCCAGGTAAGTGTGCAATAGGCACTAAATGGGTGTTTAGGAATAAAACAGATGAACATGGGCAAATTGTCAAGAACAAGGCCAGACTGGTTGTCCAGGGGTTTTCACAAGAAGAAGGTATCGATTATGATGAAACCTTTGCCCCTGTAGCCAGACTGGAGGCAATTAGATTGTTCTTAGCCTATGCTGCATTCCACAATCTTAAAGTTTTTCAAATGGATGTCAAAAGTGCATTTTTATATGGTAAAATAAAAGAAGAGGTTTATGTGTGTCAACCACCAGGTTTTGAGGATAATAAACATCCTGATTGGGTGTATAAACTTGATAAGGCTCTTTATGGGTTGAAACAAGCTCCTAGAGCCTGGTATGAAACACTGTCAAATTTTCTTCTTCAGAATAATTTCACTAGAGGCTCCATAGATAAAACTTTGTTCATTAAGAAAGTGGGTCAGCATAAGCTCCTTGTTCAAATTTATGTTGATGATATTATTTTTGCATCCTCTGATCCACAGTTGTGTGATGCATTTACAAAGTTGATGCAACAAAAATTCGAAATGAGTGCCATGGGAGAATTACAGTTCTTTCTAGGTTTGCAAATCAAACAAAAGGCTGATGGAACTTTCATTCATCAGTCAAAATACACAAAGAGTCTTTTGGAAAAGTTTGATTTACAAAACTGTAAGCCCTGTTCTACTCCTATGTGCAGCACCACACAACTGGATGCAGATCAGAAAGGTAAAGCTGTTGATGAAACACTTTACAGATGTATGATTGGGTCCTTGATGTACTTAACAGCTTCTAGACCAGATATTATGTTTGCAACTTGTGTTTGTGCTAGATTTCAGGCTGCTCCTAAAGAGTCTCATTTGATTGCAGTCAAGAGGATCTTTAGATATCTGCAAGGTACTCAATCTCTAGGTCTTTGGTATTCCACTGGGCACTCTTGCAAATTAGTTGCTTTTTCTGATAGTGACTATGCAGGGTGTAAAGTAACTAGAAAATCAACTTCTGGTGGATGTCAATTCCTAGGCAACTGTTTGGTTTCTTGGCAGAGTAAGAAACAAACATCTGTTGCTACATCCACTGCTGAAGCCGAGTACATTGCTGCTGCAAGTTGTACATCTCAGGTACTCTGGCTTCAGAATCAATTATTGGATTATGGCATTACAGAGACTAAGACTCCATTACTAATGGATAGTGCTTCAGCTCTTTGTATTGTCAAGAATCCAGTCCAGCACTCTAGGACCAAACATATTGAGATCAGACACCATTTTATTAGGGATTGTTTTGAAAAAGGTCTGATTGATCCAAAGTTTGTTCCTAGTGCTGATGAGCTTGCAGACATATTTACTAAGCCTTTGGACAGTTCAACTTTCCAAAACCTAGTGTTAAGGCTTGGTATGCTGCAGCTAGAATAAGTGACAACTACTGATGATCTCAGTCAACAAGTACTGATGAGCATTCGTATACTATTGTCACAAATAAGTACGATAAGTTCTTTTATCCTCAGTAGTTTTCATAACTACTGAAGACTAAATTACTTAAAAGTACTGAAGTACTCTATCTGTTGAAAAGAACTGATGTAGTTACAACTACTGATGTAAGTATAACAGATAAGTACTGATGACCAATGAAACATCTGAAAATCAGACAGTCTGATAAGTGTTGAGGTCAGAATGAAACAGCTGATGAGCTAAGAATTGACGACAACAGCTGATGAGAAACTTTTCTCTTCAGTTGTTTCTACAACTGCTGTTTCACTTCATACAACTGAAGCCAAAACCATGTCTTCAGTAGTTTCACAACTACTGATGACTAATACCAAGTCTTCAGTTGTTACTTCTGAAAGTTAAAACCAGGTCTTCAGTTGTTTTCAAACAACTGATGACAGCACCAACACTTTCAGTCGTTTTATATCAGCCTTTTTTTTTTACGCTATAAATACCTAAACCTAATTTCAAACGTTTCATTAGCCGTTTCATATCCTTTACTCTCTCAACAATGGCGACCATGAAACTCAAACCCAGACACAACTGTGTCGCCTACCTCTCGAAATCGGCCTTTTGGAACAAATTTGATAATGCCATCGATCTTATGGTAGATTACCAGTACCGAACCGCTTTTCTTCTGAATCCTACCATATACCCCGATTCCCTAAGCCAATTCTGGACCAACGTCTCTGTGCAAACTAGTGAGAATGATCGCCAAATCACTCTCCAGTCGTTGGTTAACCAGAAATAGGTGGTCATCACTCCAGACATCATTCGACAAACCCTAAATCTACATGATGCCACCTGCGTCACAGAATACCCGAAAGGCACAACTGATATGTCTTTCATCAATAACGGGTATGAAGGAGACTTAAGTGCTACCACCATTCTGAAGAAGCACTTCCATGATGCTGAACGTCTTATATTCCACATGGTGAATGTCTGCCTTGCACCAAAAACCTCCTCATGGGATCAGATGTCCTCCCGATGGCAACAGGTATTATACTCTATCTTTGAACGACAAAATCTAAATTTTTCTGAGATAGTTTTTATGGAACTAAAGGATCTGGCTTTGAAACCTGTGGCAAACAGATGGATATTATATCCCAGGTTTCTCATGGCCATAATTTTAAATCAGCTAAAATCAGACGGCCTTGTTGGCCTTGGAGTCCTGCTCCGGCTGTATTGCCTGAAGTATACTCCAGGCACAACTCTGACCCTACAATGAAAGGGGCTGCCCGGCTGCTAAAACCCAAGCAGCGGGAACCCACAGCCTCCACTTCCAGATCCAAAGTCCCCACCAAACCCAACACCAAAAAGCCCAAAAAGGCTACTCAGGGAGATGAGTCCCCTGAGGATGCCCCTGTAACACCAATACAGGAAACACTTACTGGTTCTAACCCCCCAGTAGTGTCAAAGACTCCACCAGCCCTAGCCGCTCAGGCATCCTCTCAACAGGATCCTGATGCAACCATAATTGGGGATACCACAATGCTGGAACCTATCTCAATTGAGAAGGTTACCATTGAAGAGCACCAGTCACCCCGGGTGCAATCTGCTTCAAACCTATCTCCACATGCAACCGCCCCTCAAAGCCCAACCATTATAGTTGCACAAGTGCTGAGTCAGCTGCATTCCTCTCCTCCTCCCCAGACACCAATTACAATGGGGAGAACCACAACAGCTGAGGAAGAGGACCAAAATGCTGCTGATAACCCACAGCACAGGGGTTATAATGTTCAATCTCCCGTGTAGAGGAGGAGGTTAGAACATCTGGTGAGGCTGCCACTTCTACTGATTCAGCAAATGAACAGGATGCAGTTGGTAACATCTCTAAGACCTCACCAGAGGCAACTGCCGATGAAGGACTCAGTCCTGAGGCAGGAAGTCCCCAGAACCAAGAACAAGGGGCACATGCTACAACTGATCTACACTCAGGGCATGTACATCCTGATTCAATCAGGAGGTCAGGTGATTCAGCAAAGACTGATGATGACCTGGGCTTTTTCTTTGATGTCTTAGCCCATAACACAATCCTTGAGGCTGAGGTGAGCAGACTCAAAGAACTGCTTGCCAAAATGTCTCAGGATCAAAGTCCATCTGCCCCAATAAACCCACAGATGGCACCTTCATCTGAAGGTTCACCAAACACTCAGCCACTACACTCAACTGAGTCACCAGCCACTGCTTTTGGCACCACCTCTCAGGGACAGAACCCCTCTGAGCAGATGGTTGCTACTTTTCAACATTCCTTACCTCTCATCACTCCCATCATCAATGAGATTGTGCATAAAGCCATTGACGAGAGGATCTCCTCAAATCTACAAACACTTGTTGATGATGCTGTGCAAAAGAAGCTTTCTGCCATTCAAACCCCTGAACCCAATGCACCCAAAAAGGGGGAGTCTAAGGCAGTGAAAGACAGAAAGAGAAAGAGAGTGGAAGATGAGAAACTACAAGAGAAAGAAAAGGAGTTAGAAAAGGAAAAACAGCTGATCACATACAAGAGAAAGAAAAGTGCTGAAACTCAAAAGCCTGATGAAGAGAAATCATTGGATGATCTGGTTAAAGAAGCTGATGAAGCTCACAGCAGATCAATGGACAAAATAATAGACCAACTCTTCAGACAGGGTTTTGATACAGCTACTTTAGACACTGAGATCAGAAGGCTGGAGATTAAAGAGATACAAGAGAGATGGGCCAGTTACAGTGTGATGGAAAGGGAGAGGTTGGAGATAATGATCAGGTTTATTGCAAAATACTTAGAAAGATCATTAATTGAGATTAAATCATGGACCAGAGACAGTATTCTGGCAATAACCACCAGAATCTGTGCTTCTGAAGCATTCAATAAAGGGTTGATTATCGAAGCCTTAGATGAAGCAGGTGCTGGGAAGAGATCTGATATGGCCAAGCTTTCCAAAGCCAAACTTACCACAAAAATGCTAGATCAGCCTTCCCAAACTCCCACTCAAAAACAACCAACCCCATAACTCTCCAAACCAATCCCTAAACCTAAACTTAAACCAACTCAACCTTCAAAACCAACTCCCTTACCCCAAAAACCACCTCAAACCACATCCAAGGATGCACCCAGAAGGAGGAGAAGGGTGTTGAGGATGGAAGAAGAAGAAGAAGAAGATGAAAGAAGACAGTCTGCCAATCTCTGCTGTTCTAAAAATACCTGAGCCCAGAAGTCAACAAATGATCACACCAAACTTTCAGAGGCAAATGGTGAAAGTTAAGATTGAAGAAGAAGAACAGCAGAAACAGCACGATGAGCAACTTTTGAAGATGGTTGAAAAGAGTTTCCTCAGTCATCATCTATACAAGCCATGAAGAAACACGCTCAAAGGCTGTATGCTCTCAGGTATACCTTTCAATATCAAAAGGAGAGAGTAAGGATTTGGCCAGACCCCAGGGTTAGTTCTAGAATTCATAAGAAATCCATACCAAGTAGATACAATGGCCAAGTGAGAAAGACCATAGATGCTGTTATTATGTTGGCCATTGTAGTCTCACCCTGGGAGATACTTGAAGACTTCAAGAGAGCCTACAAGTCAAAGATGACCCCTCAAACTCTAATGGAGAACAAAATGGTCAAGAAGGGGTTGTTATACAAGAGGCTTGAAGAGATCAAGAAAAATGAACTCCAGTTGTTATTAGAAGGGACTCACCCAGATGAATTTGCTTACAGAGAGATAACAACTGTTGAGTTGAAAAATGGAAAGACGTTAAAGTACCTATCAGAGTACTATGGCCCAGAGTTCTTCTTCGAAGGAGAAGCAGAAGAACTCACTAAGGAGGAACAAGTTGTTCTCCTTGAGGCCTACGTCAGAGAGTCTTATAGACTCATCAATGGGAAGTAGGTTTCATGGTTAGGATAACAGCTCTGTGTCCAGTTCCCCAAGACAGAGTTCCCTTCCATTCTTTGACATTCACATCTACTGAAACCTGTTCCCTGGCCTGTGCTTATCCGATATCTCTGAAGCTGATCAAGAGAGTATTTCTGCCAAGAATAAATGGGACCTCAATAAGCTTAAAGGTTTTGGCTGCATTGGTTCAGGGGGAGTTTGTTGGACCAAAAGAACCAATGAGCCTGATCAGAAAAACCTTTAAGTCCCACGGATATTACAACAACTGAAGTAGTCTGCAACAGCTGAAGACATCAACTGATAACAAAGTCTGAAGCGAAAGAGCTGAAGACAAAGTCTGAAGTGAAAGAGCTGAAGACAAAGTCTGAAGTGAAAGAGCTGAAGACAAAGTCTGAAGTGAAAGAGCTGAAGACAATGTCTGAAGTGAAAGAGCTAAAGACAAAGTATGAAGTGAAAGAGCTGAAGACAAAGTCTGAAGTGAAAGAGCTGAAGACAGTCTGAAGACAAAGTTTCAGATGTTGTCACAACAGCTGAAGAAGACCTCTTCAGTAGTTGTGATGGTTTCCTTTCAGTAGTTTTATGTTTATTGTAATCAGTACTTGTAGTTTCAGTAGTTTTAGTTTCATCTTGTACTTAGCACTCTGAGATGTTCTCAGTTGTTGTGAACATTCTCAGTAGTTTGCTTACTTTTAGTTGTTTGTAATAATTCTGTTAGATGTCACTATCAAGTGACATCAGCAGACGTCATATTCCTTTATATAAGGAATGTTGACCTAATTGTAAGGTGGGACGAGCAGCTATAGCAAACTTAGAAAAGCTTAGCAGCCGCCACACCGAAGCATTGTGCATAAATGATATTATCCATTTTGAAGAAAACCCTCTTTCTCTATAACCGTGTACTGTTCCATTGAATATCTATTGTGTTCTTGCTATATTTGTCTAATTCTTGTTCTAATTCCGCTGCGATTCAACTCTACTTGATCAAACTTAGATCGCTGATCCTGACAATGAGCAAGAAAGAATGAAAGGAATCGTATATGCATCAGCTATAGGATCCATCATGTATGCTATGATATGCACTAGACCGGATGTGTCATGCGCTTTGAGCATGACAAGAAGATACCAACAAAATCTGGGAAGTAGCCATTGGATGGCGGTTATGAGTATATTGAAATATCTTAGAAGGACTAAGGATATGTTTCTAATATATGGCTCTGGTGAGGAGGAACTCATTGTAAAGGGTTACATGGATGCAAGTTTTCAAACTGATCGAGATGATTCTCGATCACAATCGGGATATGATTTCATCATGAATGGTGGGGCAGTCTCTTGGAAGAGTGCAAAACAAGATGTTGTAGCATTGTCCACCACTGAAGCAGAATACATTGCCACCTCGTTGGCAGCTCAAGAAGCTGCGTGGATAAGAAAGTTCATCGCCTACCTAGTAGTGGTCCGTACCATTCAGGACCCTCTAGAGATCTTTTGTGTCAACGAGGGTGTGATTGCTCAAATCAAGGAACCCCGTGCGCATCAAAAGACAAGGCACATTGAGCGGAGATTCAACTACATAAGGGATGAAGTTGAAAAAGGAAAGATATGTATTAACAAATTTCACACAGATCAAAACATTGCGGATCCACTCACGAAGCTCCTTGAAAGGCCAAAGCATGAGGGTCATACTTATGCCTTAGGACTTCGATATTCTAGTGATTGGATTTGATCTATTTTGTATTTGGATATCAGAACAATTATTACTATGACTCATTCGTATGATTATGGTTTAATGAGTACGACTTTTGAGTTATATTCCATTTTAGCATGTTTAAATCTGTGAATAAGTTATTTATTCTAAATGTCTGTAGTCGGTCATATTTATGGGAAAAACTATGAAGGTAAGACTATCATGAACTTGGATTGGCATATATTCAGAGGATATGAACATAGAGCGAGGGTTTGCTGCCAAGGTTCATGGATGTTTATGGGATATAAATATTGGACTGACCCGCCCTCAAATATTACTACATGTAATCTTTCTGATAGATGATAAGTAGATTTGAGTAAAGGCGAATATCATAGTATCCTCAGACCTGAGATACATATTGGGTCTTGATATTCACCGAATATTATACTTTGACTTTTTCCTTTGCCGCTCTGTAACATGACAGTACATAAGGCTAAGATCAAGTGTAATACAAGATGATTGTGAGAGACGTACGTAGTCAAAAGGGGATTTGTCCCTCTTATTCGTTGAGAGTGAGATGTCTAAGGCCTGCTCAGTTAAATCAACAGAGAATGATCATTCTGTGTCTCTAGATTTAACATGACATCTGTGGCAAAAGGATAAATGATTGATTCACCTAAATCATTTCAAGTAAGGTACTTGAAAGGGATGATGTTATTGAATGGCACCTGCTCATATGTATTAGGGGTAGTAAACTGTTGTTAGGTGGTATTTACTACTTGCATCAATCTTCTATGTATCTTGTGCAAGTGGGAGATTGTTGGAATTGGTCTGCCCAAGACACATATTATAATTGATGTGGCTAGTACATTATGATCCATGTCGGTTCATATCCAATAACAAGCTAGACAAACACCATAATATTTATTGTAAGATATGATCTAACAATTAAATATTAACACTTATGATATTTAGAAAATGGGTTTTTAAATATTTGCACTTGAGGAATAAACAAATTAATAAACTTGTAACTAGTGGCATGTTACTTATTTTGTTACAAATAATTAAAACACAAAGAGGGGGGGTGGGGGGGGGGGGCAAAAATTAGAGAGGGATTAACATCCCTTTTGAATTTTAAAAATGCCTTAAATGTTTCTTGGAACACTCCCTTTTCACTACCCAACCATTTCACATGCAATAGACCTCTAATCAAGAAAACTCGCCTCCCTCTCTCTCTTCTCTCTCTTGCTCTCGGCTGAAAAGGGAAAAGAAGAACAAGAACATTTCTTGTGGTGTGCAAGTGTATTCAATCCTAGCAAACTAAGGTGTTTTGGTTAGTAGCTTGAGGTATACAAGCTTGAGGCTTTCTCTTTTGAAGGCTAACCTTTCATACATCATCCCTTCCATTGCCATTACTTCCTGAAAGGTAGTATTTCTTGAAAACCCTCTATGGTTGTGATGTTTATAAGCATGTTTATTTCGTATATGGATCCGTGGTTTGGGTTTATGCTTATAAAATAGGTTTTTATATTCATCTTAATAACAAGATTTAAAACTATTTAATCCGCTGCGTTTTTCATATAAATGGGTTTATATGGCTTTGATAATCTTGTTAGAAACCCAATAATGGCATCAAGAGCCGCTTATACCGATACATACTTCATTTATCTTAATTTTTGGGTTCATGGTGGGTTTCACCATATGGCCGAACCCTTTGGGTTGTTTGGTTTCCCCTACCTTTTCAAGGTTATTCTTTACATGCTTGTAATGATCTTGAAGGGTTATGTCATTTGGATGATTGGTTATTTTGGTTTGGACAAAAACCCGAAACCTTCGGTTTTCCTAGCCTTGGCCTAAAGTTTGGGGTTGTAAAGGGGAACCATTTAGTTTTATATATCTTGCATATTTGGATGTGTATTGGATGTCATAACCTAGCCTTGGTCTTGTGTTTGGTTGGATGCTTGTGTTTGGTTGGATGTTTGTGTTGGTTGTAATATTCTTTTATTTGGGTTTGTAATCTATTTATTTATTCATATTGGTTTGTAATAATAAGATATGATCTAACAATTAAATATTAACACTTATGATATTTAGAAAATGGGTTTCTAAATATTTGCACTTGAGGAATAAATAAATTATATGGATAATTTATTTATAGAGTTTATCTTATGATATTATTTAAGTTGGTTAAATAATGTATATATGATAATGGTTATGAGATATTGCATGTAAATTATATCATGTTAATGTGTTACATGTTTTAATAAACTTGTAACTAGTGACATGTTACTTAGTTTGTTACAAATAATAAAAACACAAAGGGGGGGGGGGCGAAAATTATAGAGGGATTAACATCCCTTTTGAATTTTAAAAATGCCTTAAATGTTTCTTGGTACACTCCCTTTCCACTACCCAACGATTTCACATGCAATAGACCTCTAATCAAGAAAACTCTCCTCCCTCTCTCTCTTCTCTCTCTTGCTCTCGGCTGAAAAGGGAAAAGAAGAACAAGAACATTTCTTGTGGTTTGCAAGTGTATTCAATCCTAGCAAACTAAGGTGTTTTGGTTAGTAGCTTGAGGTATACAAGCTTGAGGCTTTCTCTTTTGAAGGCTAACCTTTCATACATCATCCCTTCCATTGCCATTACTTCCTGAAAGGTAGTATTTCTTGAAAACCCTCTATGGTTGTGATGTTGATAAGCATGTTTATTTCGTATATGGATCCGTGGTTTGGGTTTATGTTTATAAAGTCGTTTTTTATATTCATCTTGATAACAAGAGTTAAAACTATCTAATCCGTTGCGTTTTTCATATAAATGGGTTTATATGGCTTTGATAATCTTGTTAGAAACCTAGCATGCCACAGATCTTTATCAGGCAGCATACCTTCTTCCCTTACCATATGAATATATTAAGTTTGAATACCTCAAGTAGCTTGAGCAACAAGTGCTAAAAGAGCAAAAAGCTGCTAAGAAGAAGATGAGGGAAGAGGCTGCAAGGTCAAGAGCCACCATCAGAGCAAATCTAAAGAACTCTGCTGATAGAAAAAAGATGGTGAGCTTCTTGAAGCAGTATGGATTCTCTGAAAGGAGACTTGGTCCAATGTCTCTATCCACTATGGATGAGCACATTAGAGTGATCAAGCAGAATATCAAAAGGGGTGAGATGGTTGACTTGTATTTTCCACCAAGTCAGGCTGCACCTGAAGCTGAGGTCAAGGTTGAACCTCAGGAGATAACACAACATGGACTAAGTGCTGCATCACAAACAACTTCTTCTTCTGATTCAAAGAAGGGTCCTGATCCTTTTCCTTCTGAACCTGTGAAGAACAAGGACCCAACTGAGAAGGACAAACAAGAACAATCTGGTACTGCATGCAAGTCCTCTCAGTTAAAGTTTAAAAAGAGGAAAAGGATGGCCATAAGAAGAGACAACAAGAAGAAGAAGTCCAAAGCATCTACCTCTGCACCTCAGGATGGGTCAGAACATCCTGAGGGTGATCAAGAAGAGGCTGCTCAACAAAGTCCATTCATAGTAGAGTCTCTTGCTGCTAAGAGACCCATCTTATCTTGGGTGTATGCTACTAACCAAGATAGATGGTATGTCACTAGAGATCAAGCAAATCAAGACATTTACTTCTGGCAAAACATTCTTGATCCCACTCTACATGATCTTTATGGTATGAGGAGATACTTTAAGAGTCTGAGAAATTCTGACCAGCTAATGATAAAGGGAATGGTCTTGATTCTGATGAGGGTTATCAACAGATAAAGATCAAGACTCAAAGGTATTTTTAGTTTTGTTAGCATCAACCTAGGGGGAGTTTGTAAGGAATACACTTAAAGGCTAATGCAACCAAAGAACAATCAAAGAGCTCTCAGCCTACACATGTGAAATATTCTAAGTATCAAATCTTTCGAAGCCAAAAGACCAATTCTTCCAAAGCTAAAGATGAAGTCTTCCCGAAGCTTTAAATATAAAGTCTTCCAAAGCCAAAGACTGGTTTCTTCCAAAGACATGGAAGACATGCTTTCTCTGACTTATTTTGACAAAAGCTGAACCACCTTTTCGCTGCCATTTCTGAAGACTCACCAACCAGCATGGTTTGGTGAAAAGTCCATACTTTTGTTAAATGTAGATTAAGGTGTTGAGTCTATAACTTTCCAACTATGTACTTTTATCCTTTTTGTATTAGATATGGATGTGAGCTATGGTATGTCATAGTCACTAGTCAAAAAGGCAATTTGCCTTATTGACTTTACATTGATCTTATTATCTAGATTAGTGTTTCCAGCTAGCTTTCAAAGTATGGTCGGTTGTAGGATGTAGTATAAAGTATCTCAAGTACTTATATTTTGGAATGTAAGCTTTATAACACTTGTAAGAACTTTAGAGCAATATACAATATTTTTGAAAACCATATTATCTTGTCCTTTTACTCGTATTCTTTGTTTCATCCTAATTGGTTCCCTATTAGATCTGCTAAGTGTTCTAAGTCGCTCCATCTTATGAAACTGTTGCATTGACCACCCTTCAACGGTCCAGCACCGAATATCCGAATGATTCAAACCAGTTTTCACTATTACAAAACTAGGCATTTGCAACCACTTTTCCGGTTGTAATACGATTGCAGTTGCCCTCTTGCAACCGTGTTGAGACAGAAAATGCAATGAGAAAAACACACATGTCAAATGCCCTATTACCATCATTTTTCAACTTCTTTTGTATTTGTGACCATGACTAGTGTCACAACTATTACGACTACTTTGCCGCTACCTGTTTTCCAACCATTTTGCGACCAACCATTTTTGTGGCCGCGGCCTTGTGCGACCATTTTGCGACCACAGCTTTTTGCGACCATGGCCTTTTGTAGTTGTTTTGCGACCACAACCTTTTACGATCACCGCCATGATCGGATGGTGAAAGTTCAATGTTTAGATGCTTTATTTTTTTATTTTATGTATCCGTTCATGGGAAATAGAGTTACCTCTTGAGATATTCTTGTGTTTGTAGGTTAAACGTGAAGTATACAAAAAGTTGGAAGAAACTGGGTGAAAATTGGAGCTCGAGAGGTGAAGACATTTTAAAGTGAAGTTGCAAGACAATTGTAATTTAGAATGAACATAACTTGAGCTAGGAAAAGAGTTACGAGACCCATGACCTGTTGACGAGAAGATCTCAAAATGTTACACAGGAAAATTAAGGCTGTACAGGGGGTGGCACCACTAACGACTCTATAGGCTCCACTGATTCTGGGGCCCATGTTTTGGTGGAATTTAACCTAATTTGAGAGGTTTTGAAGGGAGATTAACCCTAATACGAAATTTACCTCTTATATGAAACATTCTTGGACGAAAAAGCTTCTATCTTTCACCATTCCGACATCAAGATAATCTGAATTCACATAATCAATAACAATTGTGTCGAAGAATCGATGATGATGCAAGGCTAAATCAATTATGATTCACTTCGTGGGATGAGTTTGTGCAAGCTTTCATTTTTCTTAGTTTGTAACTTTTATTTGAGATTGGATCTTGAAAATTTTAAGTTTTATTGGATTCAATTCATGATTTGATTATTTAAACGATTTGGTTATATTAAACCTAATTTTAATTTCTGATATCCTTGGTTTTCTTTGATCACTGTGTGATGATTGTTAGAATTAGGGTTACATAATTGAATTGGTGACTGTGTGAATGAAGTGCTTTTAAGGGTGATTCCCTAAGAATTTGCTGCGAATTCGACACCGTTCTTACCATTTACTATTAAGGGTGATTAGTAACTATTTAATTAATATTTTTGACTGATCACACAACATCGATCAAAATAGCACCGTTACCGGGGAATCGTTGTGCTTAATGTTAGTAATAGTTATTTGTTTTTAAAAAAAATCCATGAAAAATCAAAAATATTTTCTTTTTTTTTTGTTTTTAGTTTATTTGTTATTTTTGTCATCAGATTATGCGGGTATTTGCTTTTGGTTTGCAGGTAGTTACTCTATCCGAAGAAAGAAGTTTATTAGCTAAGGCTGGTAGGATCCTATGAAGGTTTTGCAAAACACAAGAAAGCATTCCTCTTAGCAATATGAATAACTCATGTAATCAAGGTATTTCACCCAATCAGCCTCCTCCACAAAGGGAACAACCTTTGGGTGATTTTCCTCCCCCACTATTCCCATAACAGAATGTTTCACAACCACAACAACAAGCTCCACCATTTAACCCAGTTCAAGGAAACCCTATGCCTCAACCACCACAATTCTAAGTGGTTGAAAATCCTCATTTATATCCACAACCTAATCAACCCATTCAGCAAGAACCAGTTAGAAATGTTAACTATGAGGCTCCTAGAAATCCTTTAGTTCACTTCAATCAATCAAACTCTAGCTGGAATGATGGTGTTAATGTTGGAGAAGACATAAGGGACCGGGTATCAAATTGGGATGATGGAATCGAGCATGGAAATCCAAATGCTTAATATGGAAGGGGAGATGAAGATGGATTTGGCAACCAATGAATCAATACTTCACCCCAATCTTTCAAATGGCTAATCAAGGTAGACTAAGAGGCATGAGGCAACCAATGAATCAATATCCTTAACTAGGTTTTCCTCAACATCATGATGGTGTTCCCAAGTCCATCATCGTTCTCCGATCTAAGGAGTTAAAAGCCATTTCAGATCTCAAATTGTAGTTAACTCATCTCCAATAGTAAGTCCTGTTACACATGGTAGATACTTTGAAGTGAGACCATAAGGCTGAAACATGTTGCCATCTTTCTATGGTACAGGAACTGAGGAACCTTACCTTCATATTTTTTAATTTGAAGCGGTATGTGGAATAATTGGAGGACAAGGGTTTACACCTGATCAAGTCAAGTTAGAATTGTTCCTATTCACATTGAAGGATGCTGTAAAATAGTGGTTCTTATCTATGCTATCTGTAAGTATCTTTACATGGGAGGATATGCAATAACAATGCTTAGAAGAATGTTACACACCTCAATGAACAAGTGATGCAAGATCTAATATTTGGAATTTCCAACAACAACCGAGCGAGCTTTTCTATGTGGAGTGGAAAAAATTTAAGAAATTGTTAAGGAATTTCCCATCATGGTATTCCATAATGGGATTAATCAGTGCGTTTTATGATAGTCTATCCACTGATGACATCTAGGATGTGAATTCCACCACAGGCCAAACATTTCTTTCCATTTATGTGTAAGTAGATTGGGAATTCTTAGAGAAGATGGCGGTAAACTAAAAAAGGCAAGCCCAATCTAATAGGAAAAAGAAACATGTCGTTGTCTGACCTGTAGGTACTACTAATGCCGATAAGAGGTTAGAACAGTTAGAAAGAGCCAATCAAATGTCAGAACATCAATTGACGAGTTTGAATTGCAATAGAAGAAATGTGGAACCACATGGCGGTCAATATTTTCCCGTATGTGAAGGATGTGGCGATTTGGGACATGCAATCATGGATTGTCCATTATAATTGGGTCGAGTAGTGGAAGAGGTCAACCAAGTATATGGTGATCGAAAGGAATATGATATGAATTCTAATACATATCATCCATGTTTGCGTAACCATCCCAATTTTAAGTATGGTAACACATCTAACCAACTAATCCTCATTTTAGGTACCAAACCAAGGAGGTCACCAATACAAAGGAGGCTCTAACAACTAATCAAAAGTATTGTTAACCAAGGAGGCTCAAACAACTCATCAGAAGTACTGGACTTCCTCAGAGAGATTAAGAAGGACAATGAGGTATGAGACAAAAGAGTGGAGGCATTAGCTAAGAAAGTTAGGAAAATAGTAGAAGAGATGACATAATTGAGAAGAAATCCAGGAACATTTCCTTACGACACCATTATCAATCCTCAACATCAAACTGCAGGACAGTTAAAAAGGGACTTTGCACTTAGTTAACACACTTAGGAGGATCTTTAGGATCACTTAACAATTCAAATGGGGAACTTAGAACTTTAAACAGATGATACAATGCACAACACAAGTAAAGTAAGAGCAAGAACACAAGAAATAATTTTCAAGGAAGTAGTATATTGCTTCTTAGTTCTATTACAGGTATTTGCACTGATCTTTTTGAAATACAAGAACCTTTGACTCTTTATACTAAACCTACAACCGTCAATATGCAAAAAGACAGTTGGATGTGACTAATCTAGACAACAAGATCAGCCTAAAGTCAAAAGGCAGATTGCCTTTTGACTAGTGATTATGACAGGCCATAGCTTACTAACTTTCCTATTACAAAAAGCCAAAAAAAAAACAAATACAGAAACTTGCAGATAGAGACCTTATCTAGTTTATCATAAAGCATGGAAGTTTCACCAACTTATGATAGTTGGTGAACCACCAGAGCATGCAGCGGACAGGAGGTTGCTTTATGATAAAGTTGACAGAAAAAGTGTCTTTTCTCTCTTTTCTAAAGTAATCAGTCTTATCTTTATTCAGCTTCGGAAGACTTTGTCTTGAGAGCTTCGGAAGACTTCATCTTTAACCTTCGGAACAGTTGAGTCTTTGGCTTTGGAAGATTTGACACTTAGTGTAAAGTTTCCTCAGTAGTTTCTTCTGAACATTGGCTTCGGAAGATTTTACACTTAGCATTTTACTTGAGTGTGTAAGACTTCCAAAGCTAGTTCTTCTTTGTTCCTTAGTGCATGTTGGAAGACTTGGTTGTTTTGGTATCCTTTGGTTGCATTAGCCTCATAACCTCAGAGGTTCCTACACAAACATCTGGCGCAAGGAACACAAAGGGTGCAAACATCAGCCATCTGGTAAAACGTATGACAACAAAGTTGTCTCTCCACCATGCTAATAGGGAAGTAGCTCATAGTCAGTTTGAGGGTGGAACTAGAAATCAACGGATAGAATCGCTGTTTTAGAAAGGTGTGGTTAAGGATCTTGGTGAGGATGGAAAAAGTGTTGATGAGTGTAAGCCGGAAGTAGATCTAATTAAGAAATATAAAAGAGTAACTATTCAAGACTCATAAAAACTAGTGTCTATTAACGAATTACCTAAGGTTAAGGGCAAGGATATAGAGGTCAATACCATTCCTTATCCAAAAGCCTTAGAAGATCTTGAAAAATCAAAGATTTCAAACAAAAGAGGTCGTCAATAGGAAGAAATGTGGGAAATTTTCAAACAAGTTAAACTTAACATTCCCTTAATTGATGCAATTAAATAGGTTTCGGATTATCCATAATACCTTAAAGACATGTGTACTAAAAAATGACATAACAAATTCCCAAAAATGCTTAAATTGAGGGGTTTAAAGGGGGATTAACCCTAATATAATATTTAACTCTTTACACAGTGTTCTTGGATGGAAAAGCTTCTATCTTTCACCATTCCAAAGCATTCTAACATCAAGATAATCCAAATTCACATGATCAATTACAATTATGTCAAAGAATCAATGATGATGCAAGGCTAAATCAATTGTGATTCACTTTGAAGGACAACTTTGTGCAAGTTTTCAATTTTCTTAGTATGTAACTTATATTTGAGATTGGATATTGAACCTTTTATTTTCTATTGGATTCAATTCATGATTTGATTATCTAAATGATTTTGTTTAGTTAAACCTAATTTTAATTTTCTATAACCTTGATTCCCTTTAATCATTGTGTGATTGATTGTTAGAATTAGGGTTACATAAGTCAAATTGGTGACTGTGTGAATGAAGTCCTTTATGCTTTAATCTATGTTTGTCACTTTGATCTTATCATATGTAAGTCACCATTAATGACTTCTCAAGAGATTTTCTCCAAGATTGTTGAAAACCTAAACTTTTATTTCGTCAATTTAATTATTTTTCAAATAAATTCATAAAATAGTTTACTTTTCAATGTTTAATGTTATTAGGTTAATTGTTATAAGCACTTTCTTGTGATCCCCTGTGGATTCGACACCCTTCTTACCTTTTACTTTAAAGGGTGATTAGGCACTCTTTGATTAATATTTTGGACCACACGATATTGCGCAGGCTATGTGTGACCAAACACTCATTAAGGTTTCACTAGATGAAGCTTAATATGGAAGGAAATGCAGAACACATATCTCTTTTAGTGAAGGGAGGGTCAATTATCTAGACCTAAATTTATCTTGGAACAAAAGAAAAGATAAAACAAATTAAGAATGAAAAGTGCACAAGATAGAAAAAGAGCTACGCAGATCATAGAAGAAGGCTTGTAGAGCTCCAAATAGGGGACAAGGTGATGATGAAAGATGACCAATGAATGGAGTATTTCAGTTAAGAAATACAAAAACATAGGCCACATATGTTGGACCACTTGAAATAACGACTCGAGTTGGGCTAGTGGCTTATATATTTAAAACTTTCTGAAAAACTCAATGGGGTAGATGACAAGTTTCATGTATTAAACTTTAAGAAGTACTTAATTAGTATGTGAAGCATAAGAGATACTGCTCAAGAATATGTAGATAAATGAGTAGGTAAACTTCATAAAAGAACGTCTTGCAAGTCGAAGATATACACATTGGGAAGTTATGTGTACAAAAGTACTTTTCGTAAAGTTAAAATGGATTGCAACATGGTCTTGAGTATCATGGGAGTTGGAAAAAGAGATGGAACAGAAATATCCTTATCTCTTTAAGAAAGAATAACTTTTGAGAATGAAATTTTTTTAGGAAGGGGTAAGAGGTAGGGAAGGATCTGACAACTCACAGAAAAATAGAAAATGAAACGAAAAGAAATAAGAAAAGAACAATATTAAAGGACGATGGTCCAATTTGGGCCAATAATTAGGGGCAGAGGATTTGACCACCTTGTGTTAAGTAGGTTAATGATAAGTCTTGGGTGTTCACACATGGAAGCATGAAATGGACATGGTTATAGATCATAACTCTGGTACTTACAGTTTGTAAGCATGAGGCGGTCCTTAGATAAGCCGTCCCAGGCCATGACATTTTTATACTATGGTCCGTAAGGATGGCTAATCCAACCTATAACAAGAAAGGATGAGTGTTAGCCATTTCTCATAATTCTAATATCATTATCTTATTTGTAAATTTTTATTAATTTTCCATGCTATAAGCCAATACATAGTACCAAGAACCTCAGGGATGCTCTCTACTTTCTAAGTTTAAGTTATAGTTAAGTTTTAGTTTAGAAATATGGTTTAGGGTTATAACAAGGTTTCACATTAGGAGATGTGACCTAGTCTATCCATGGAATAAGTTCTATAAACCTGATCTTAGTAATGACCAATTAGCACCTTGTAAATTCCATATTCATTAGTCATCATCTTAAGTACACATGAGTTCTAAATATGATAAGAAGACCTCTAAATGATAACACAAACTCTAATGAGTTATCATGACTGTATTTGAAACCATCATTGTTTACTTATTATGTCTAAATCCAATAGTTAAAAATGATTGCTGAAATATGCACGGGTCAATAAGGGTATGTTTGGAACCTTATATGCTAAATGGAGTGTGTTGAACTGGCTTTAGTAGGATTAAGGTGTCACATATGCATTATAAGAAATTCTTATACTCACTTGATAGTCGAAGGGGTATGACAAGCCCATAGCATATGGTTATGGTAAACAAGGGAAGACACTATGCCTAAGGACCCAAATATCACAACTCAAATTGTGTATGTATAATTATAATGCAGTTTATAAAGTCTTATCATAAGCTTACTAGCAATAGTAGCCATCATTTGATGTGAAATTTTAGAGGTAACATCCTGAATTTTAGGTTAAAAATTAGTTTAAAAAATTATAGAGAAGGTTAAGGTTTTGAAGAAAGAAGGTGTCAAAGTGAAAGTTTAATGACATAAATATGGGTATAAAAGAAAACAATCACCTCCTTCTTCTTTTTCTTATGATAGAAGTCATCAAAAACCTCTTAAGATAAAGAGTTACAGGCTCTAAAGAGAGAAAGTGAACATTCAAGCTACCAATATGGATTTTCTTATGTATTTGAATAGATTTATGCTAGATCAATGCTTAGACATGATTATAGATTGTTTAAATGATGAAGTCGACATATTTACGTGTGCATGACGTAGATCTAGGTTCATATTCATCTCAGGTTAGGGTTTACTTGAAGATCATCAAAAACGTGAATTTCGAACCCCATTTTCGCTTATTTTACGATGTGTTAGGTATGCATATCATGATAGTATTATTATAAAAGTATGAAATAAAATTTAAAATAAAATATAAGTAAGACCTTCTTATAATTTAATAGTTAGAAAATTATTAGAATAGAAAGTTTATATCTTAGATATTTAATTATAAAAAAACATTATCCTTTAATCCAAGAGAGTCTGAAAACAAATTATGACTTTACAAGAAGTCAGCACATGAGAATGTAAGTTACTTGTTTATTATTTATTGTAATAAGAAGATTTCATTCCTACTAACTTTCTCATTCTTTTTGATCACTCAAAAGATATACTTCCATGTCATATTTTCTAGGTTGGAATGATCACCTTCTAAAACAGGTAGTTTTGGTTTTGATGTACTCAAATGCTACTCTTCAACCCTTTTTGCATTCCGCCTTTGTAGTGTTACCATTCTTTGTTTTGATATACATATGTAGTTGTTCTTTTTAGAAATATAAATGAATAGGTATATTAAACGATAAATCAAGGTCATCCATTTTTTTATTTATAAGGTCTCATCAAACCAATTAATTTAAAATAGGAGCCTACGTATCTGGAGGGTATTCAAACCAAATTTAACCGTCCTGATAGGAATGAAGATCCTGGCATTTCAAAGAGGAATTTCTCTGTCTTTTCATCACAGTGTCGACCAATTTCAAAGAAGAAAATCATTTCCCTTAGTGAAAATTCTAAAAAATCATTTCAATGGTTTGTGCTGAACAACTGTGAAGAACTTAAAGTCTACATATCCTAAGTTTTTAAGTTTAAATTATTCTTATTAGTTTCATTTTAGCTAAAATAATGATAAATTAATATAAATATTATGTTTCACATACAGTGAATTTGAACTTGAATTCCCTGGAAGCGATGTAAAAAATGATTTTTCTTCATGGCTTAATAATAAGTTCAATACGTCTCCTTACAAAGAACTCAAGGCATTGGCTCATGGCCCCGTGTGCACATATTCTTACACAGCTTGTATTGTCAATGGTGTTAGATTTGTGGTACACAGTCGGGATATCAGACGCACTACACAAAATAGTGGTGTTGTTACAGTAGGAGAAGATGGTACACGATTATATGGTCAATTAGAAGACATCTACGAGTTGAAGTATATAAATGGCTACAGCGATGTACTATTTCGTTGTAAATGGTTTGACATGTCACGAAAGGGGTCCGTAATTAAAAAGAATAACATTGTTGTTATCGATGTTAGTCGTGAATGGTTTGGTGACCAGCCTTGCATTTTAGCAACACAAGCTCAACAAGTGTTTTATCTTAAAGATCCTTCTAAATCCACTGGCAATTGAAGGGTTGTGGAAGATTTTCACCATCGAAAACTTTGGGATCATCCAAGTATTAATGTTGCTAGTGAGATAGATGTATTGCACGATAGTCAATCATCTGATTATAACTTGGTTGTCGATAGCAATTTTGAAGTTGGTGAATCAAGTGCATGAGTTATAAATGATGAGAGAGATGCGCATGATAATTGTGAATTAGTCGTAGACTTAAGTTGGTTGCCTGTTGCTCCGCTTGTTCAAGATGAAGATTTTATTAATGACGATGAAGAAGATGAAGATGCATATCTCTCAGATGAGGAAGAATTTATTAATGATGATGAAGAAGATGAAGATCCATTAGATATTAATGATAGCAAGGACGAGAGCGATGATGATCTTGTAGATGAAGATGAATATCTTTATAGTGATAATTTAGATTGATTGTATGTATTAAGAACACTTTATTCTTTTTCTTATTAAAATGTCACATGAATATCTTTATAGTGATAACACAAAATGATTATTGCAGGTTATGTCTTCGTACGTAGCAGGATCACACGGGGGTGATGATGGGGGTCGGGACCCCCACGGAGATGGATATACTCTTCCTTCTACTTGCCAATCATGTAAGTTAATGTTTTAAATATATATCTTTTAATTGAATATATTTTAAATGTTGCTAACTTTTTAATTTTTTATATCAATATAGCATCAGCTAAAAAAAAGATCAAAAGGAAGAAATCTAAACTTGTATGAGAAATGGGCTGCAAACAACAGCCAACCACTTCCTGTGCAATTTGATCATACAGGAAAACAATATAAAGCTGTTGGAGAAAACAGTCAATTATTTGTTCGAGCTTTATCCAATCATGTTTCCACTGCTCCTTTTCATTATCCCACTTGGGATAAAGTTCCTGATACGTTCAAGATATCCTTGTTCAATTTTCTAGAGACGAGTATTTATGTAGTGTTTTATTTGTTATTTGATAATCATAACTTTTATATGTTTCTAATTATTTTATTTTGCAGGAATATTTTGATCTGGAAGCTCATCGTTGCTCAGACCACTGGCAAGGTATACAACTTGGAATACATATGGATTGCCAACGAGCTTTCAGAGACAGGAGATATGACATGAAACAACATTTTTTAAATCAAGGAGGCTATGATAACATTGAGCAGGATATCAATAATCCACCTGAAGGGCAAAGTCAAGAGTCTTAGGAGCAGGTGGTTGAGTTGTTCTCAAGTGATCAACATAAACGTCTTTCTCAAAAAGGCGTAACGAATAGAGCTAAACAGCTCTATCCAAGTCTGCATGGTAGTCAATCATATGCTCAAAGACGATATATTCAGGTAAGAAAACATATATTATACATCCTATGTATTATTAATTCTTTACAAATATTATGAATATTGTTTTTAATGTTTTTAGGAGCAACAAACTGGGACCCCAAGTCACATCGAAATGTAGAGGAGGGCGCATTACAGTGAAGGTTCAGGATGGGTGAACCAGAGGGCAGAAGAAGATTGGGTAAGTTTTATATGTTAAGTATGCTATTATCATGTGTTTATATGTTTATAATATATCGTGTTTGGTGAATTTGACCCAATATGATCTATATGCTATCCATATTTGAGAATTGTTGGTTTTAATGAGTTGTTAGTTTATATATTGAAACTTAGGAATTTTATGTTAGTTGTGCTTATAAATTTAAACTTAGGAATTTTATGATAATTGGGAATTTTATGGTATTGTGCTTATGATTAAATAACATGGTTTGTATTCATTTTATAATAGTTATGCTGTCAAAATTTCATAAAAATCCTAATACCATTTCATTTTAATTCTTTATAATTGCAAGCAAGAATTGAAAATCAATACGCCCAAATGCAAATGGAGGCGGGTGAGTCGCCCGTTAATGAGATGCAATGTTTAGAGTTGGCATTAGGACAAAGACGTGATCATACGAGAGGTGTTGGACGAAAAGTAAAAAATCTCTCTCGTTATGAGCCATCAAGCGGGTCATCATCACATCGGGATGAAGAAATGGAAGAACTAAAGCACCAAATGCAAGAAATGCAAGAAAGAATGAATCAATTTGAAAGACAAAAGCATCATCCTGATAACGATAGAGATGATGAAAACGACGACAATTAAATAGTTTGTTTGTTTGGTTTGTAAAACTTAAAATATATTAGTTTGGTATGTAATTAACTAAAATTAGTTGATTTTCATTTGGATATTTGATACGTTAGTTTGAATTTCTGTGAATTTGATTTGAGATTTTGTTTGGTTTTTAGGTAAAAAAACTGGAAAAAACAGAATTTTAAAAATTTAATTTTTAACCAGATACCATATGACGACAGTCGCCATAGGATAAATTAAATAATAAATTAATAATTTTTTATTAAACAATTATTAATTAATTTAATACTAAATAAAAATAATTACTTACCTATGGCGACGACATGTCGTCGCCATAGGGTGCATTTTTTTTTATTAATTTTGAATTAAATTATTTATTGCGACGAGTTTGTCGCGACAACATGTCGTCGCGACAGGCTTCTATAGACGACTACGTCTATCGCGACAACCAATTTTTAAGCTATTGCGACAAGGCTTTGACTACTCACCCTATGGCGACGACATGTCGTCGCCATAGGGTATAGCGACGACAAATAGAACCTATGGCGACGAATTTTGTCGTCGCGATAGAGCTGTTTTCTTGTAGTGTATGTCCATTCTTGAAGATATCTTTCTTCTGATTGATGTTAAATTAAGGAATGTAGCTAATCATGCTCTTGACCCACTATGAAACTTTCATTTAAAAAGAATATAAATGAATATCTTGGTGTATGTTGTGTGTTTTGTAAGGATAAACTCGTAACAATGATCGATATCGTGATGAAAATGCGGAATGTTGACATTACGGTATAAGATTGAATAGTAATTGAAGAACACAAACACAAATGTAAATAAACTTTGATTATATTGCTCTCTGACTTAGAAACTATTACAATACGAATGAAATCAGGAAAGTGACAAAAGCTATTGAAATACATTACAAAACTTCTATTTATACTATTCTATGAAGTTCTCGCGCGACTAACAAGTTCTCGCGCGATCAACAGGTTTTCGCGCGAGAAGCAAGTTATCGTGCGGAAACTCTAACTATTCGCGCGACTTGATCTTCTTCATCTTGATTTGATTTCCCGAGCCTCTAGGTTCAATCCCTACATGTTTCGTCTCACAACCACTCTTTCTACCTTATATTTTCTCTCGTTTTTGTGATTTCTTTTATGATTCTTCTTCTCCACAGGCTTTGTGTGAATCAACTTGTTTTTTTGGATATCTTAAATGCTTGAACACTCGTATCTTCATCGGTTTGTTCGTATTAGGATCTAGTCGTGTCTCATCTTCAATGACTTTGGATTTGGCAGTTTTAAAGTCTTTGAAGTTGGTCTTGCTTTGCTTCCAAATCATATTCCTGATCCACTTTGCCTTGCTGTAGTTACTAGGGTTAATGAATGGAACACGACCCATTGCATACAAATCTAACGCTCTGAGTGTATGGAAATCATGTTTGTCTTGATAGTACTCGATAGCTCACCATTTCTCTTAATCACATACATCTTCTTCTCCGCATCGTAAGCCCAGCTAAGTATTCGTTCTGAGTTTCTGTACCTTGTAAAAGGTTAGGAATGTCTTAACATGTGAATGTAAGCTGGTGGAGGAGGAGCAACAACTGTTAGTTCCTGACCTGACGCATCGCACTTTGACTAGTAACATTAGCAGTCTCGTCAGTCGTTTCTGGTGTGCTCGTCTCTCCTACGATCTCTCCTTGTTAAGTCAATGTATTTGAAAACAAGTCCTTAAGACTATTTCCAAATATGTCAGTGTAATCTATTCCTTCATCCAAATCATCAAAAACTCCAAAATCTTCTTCAGTCTCCTCAGTAGTGATCTTTTACTGGAATGTATAGAACTCTCTGTCATAAGCTTCTTCTACAGCTGGATCTAACGGTATGTACTCAGTGGTATCATCGGGACTAGGTACAGAGACATTGTCAGTACCTAATGAACCAGATGCACCAGCTGCAGAGCCTACATCTCCTCCTTGATCATCATCGTCATCTTTCTTGTCATCTTTCTTACCATCATCACCCTCATCACCATCATCATCATCATCAACTTCTTCTTCATCGCCAGAGGCATAATAAACCAGATCCAAACGATCATCATCAAGTACTGGGCTTGGAATAGGAACATCATGTTCAGGCTCTACAAATGCCTCTTTAGTATAACACTATTAATCACTTCGGTAGTGATAACAACCCTCTTGCATTTCACAGTGGCAGATATACATGGTTCTCCAGCCTCGTCTATCTCATTTACAGTTGACTACTAAAATTGATCTATCACGTCTCTAAAATAGTCAGATTAGCAGAAATGGCATGATAAATCCGAGAAGTCTTCTGTTAATCAATTATAGATCTAAATAAGGCTTTGCCATCTGGAACTTCACCATGATAAGCCACATCATTATGGTTCTTGTTAAAGACCATAGGTCTCGCTATCTGAAAAGTTAAACAAACTAGTATAAGCACACAAGAAAATTTCACACTTAGAAAAATTTTAAAAAAATTAAACATCTCGCGTGAAAACATCAACTACTCGCGAGATTCAACTTTTCGTGCGACAAGAAATGTTTTCGCATGAAACTGAATTTGACCGGAAGTCAACTTCTCGCGCGATAAATCTACTTTTCACGTGAGTAGTTCTATGTGAATTTGAAAGTTCTCGCGTATGTTCATCTTCAACATACTTTTCGCATGCGACAAGTCTGTGAATTTTCAGATTTTCAATCAGCCATTTTTAGAGTGTTTTAACCAATAAAACATGTTCATTAAGTGTCGTCTAAGTCATTATTAAGGTTTATTATGTTTAATTTATTCAATTTAAGATGTATATGTCCATTTAAGATTCGGTCAAGAATCAAACGCACTTTAATCTATGCAAACAATGTCAGTAAACCTTATCAAACACTGGAATATCAAAATGCGACCACTATGAACACAAATATTGAATCAAACGAGCTTCTAACACTTAGAATTTTTTTAGAGAATTTTTCTGGAAGTTTTCATGCGAATAGTGTACTTTTCGCTCAACTGTTCCTTTTATAGTCTTTTGACTTCTCGTGCGAGAAGTCAGAGTTCTCGCACACTTGAACTTTTCGCACCGTTTGAGCTTTTCGCACCTTTGAACTTTTCGCACGCGAGAAGTTCAATTCCATTGAACTTTAAAATTTTTCAGCTTTTTGAATTTTTTTTATCTTATGAAGCCATTTGATTTGTTTTGATAAAACTTATGTTTAACTAAGTGTTTAAAATTATCCAAGAACCCTTATTTTTTGAAAATTTTGTAAAAACAAAACAAGTGTAAAACAAGGCTTAACATAAAAACAAACTTATATTTTTCTTTACATTTATAACTTAAATATTTTTGGTAAATTTTCAAATATAAGATCATATTTCTTATGAAATCGATCATAAACATCGTCCAGCTTTATTCAAATAAGACTGGTTATGTTGATTGTCAATATATTGTATCCATATTAAACTTAGACATCAATATTTTTTACTTGGACACAAGTTCTGTAATTTTATCATGTTTAGATTGAGTTATATGAAATTTGCGCATCCCACAATCAAAAATCCTGTAGAACCTTATCCAGTTTCAAGACACTATTGAGATTTCAAGTCACCATAACTTGACTTAAACCTTTTACCTTTAATCAGTAATTTCAGAATTATTTTTCTCTAACATAATATCTATTAAGAGCATAACTATCTTGAGAAACATTTCTGAACACAGAATATTAAAAAGTTTTAGGACTTATTAACAACCAGTCAGACTTATGTTTTGCCTTCACAAGACGTTTAGGACTTATATGCCAAATCGGACTTACATACCCCATCTTTTGATTTTCCCTCCTGTGTCAAAATATATTCTCAAAAAGAAAATATTTATCATATAGTATGTATGTCTATGACATATATTTTATTATTATGCTCATTGGCATCTTTTATTCTTATATGGCCTTTTGGCATCTTTTTGCTCTTTTGTTTATCTTTATTTTCTCTTTTGTTTTTACGTATCTTATACTTTTCAACCTTTGATATATATATATATATATATATATATATATATATATATATATATATATATATATATATATATATATATATACACACATATATTTTTTTGAAAGATACTGAATCAAACGATAATGGGCTTGAGTATGACTAGACTATAACTCTCAGTCTGTTTTAGCATGAAGTCAGAGTTACCACAAAATCTTGATGAGTAACCCAATTCAATCATTTTGAGTTTACTTTAAGTGTATCATAGATCGTAGTGCTTTTTAGTCTTGGAAGCCAAGTCTATTAACAAATCAAACATAATCCAAGTCGGTTTCTTTTATGCCTTAAGATGTAATGAATCAAAATTAAGAAATGTACTATTATTTCCTATATATCCTTGAAAATTTTAATTTTCTTATTATATAAAACAAAATATTTTTGCAAAGTTTCTTTTACTCTCCCTAAGAACAAAAATCTTTTTCGAGACATTTTTAAATTTTTAATAACAAAAATATTTTTTAAGAGATTTCCAAATTTTCTCCCCCTAAAATTATGATTATCTGCAAGAAAATAACAATTTTAACTAAAAATGAAAAATAATTATTGAAAAGGGTGTATGGATAACCGTTAACCAAAGTTAATCATTTCTAGAGATTGGACTAAAACATAAAATTTGGAATGATCAAACGCCTTAGTAAATAAATCAGTAATGTTGTTTTCTGATGGAACTGATTCCAAATGGATAAGTTTTCGATTAAAACAATCACGGATAAAGTGCATGCAGATGTTGATGTGTTTTGTCTTTAAGTGTTGGATTGGATTCTTCATAATATTTAACACTGCGGTGTTATCACACAAAATTTTGGTGTCATAAAGATTAAGGCCATAATCAAGAAGTTGTTGCTAAATCCAAACAATCTTTGAACAACAACTTGATGCAGCCACATATTCAGCTTCTGTAGTGGATGTAAATATCGTTTGCTGTTTCTTATATTGCCAAGAAATTAATCTGTTGCCAAGAAATTGACATCCACCGGTGGTCGATTTTCTATCCAAATTATATCTTGCATAATCACTGTCAGTATAAGCATATAAATTGAAATCGGAATATTTAGGATACCAAAGGATGAGTGTTGGTTGTCCCTTGAGATATTTAAAAATCCTCTTAACAGCTTTCATGTGAGATTCCTTTGGATTACTTTGATAACGTGCACACTGATAGACAGGAAACATGATGTCTGGTCTGCTAGCAGTGAGATACATCAGAGATCCAATCATTAAAATATACAAATGTTGGTCAAAGTCTTCACTCGTGAGATCTGGAGTTAAAGTCGGACGAGCAGTCATTGGAGTTGAAGAAATCTTGGAGTCTTGAAATTTATATTTTTCAAGAATACTGTGAACTTATTTTTCTTGATGAATCAGTATTCTCTTATCATCTTGTTTAACTTGGATGCCCAAGAAAAACATCTTTTCTCCAAGAGAACTCATCTCAATTTTCTTCTTCATTACAGCTCCAAATTCCTTGCACAAATCATCGTTGGTAGATCCAAAGATAATATCATCGACATAAACTTGAACGAGAATAAGATCATCACCGGTCTTCCATAAGATTAAAGTTTGATCAATTGCACCCCGTGTATAACCATTTGCAAGCAAATGTTCAGCGAGGGTAGCACACCAAGCTCGTGGTGCTTGTGTAAGCCATACAGTGCTTTGTCTAACTTGTAAACATATTTCGAATGATCTGGATCTTCAAAACCAGGTCGTTGACAAACATAAGTTTCTTCATTCATTTTTCCATATAAGAAACCAGTTTTGACTTCCATCTGATACACCTTGAAGTTCTTGAATGAAGCATAAGCCAGAAAAATGCGTATAGCTTCTAGTCTTGCAACAGGAGCGTATACTTCTTCATAATCAAGCCCTTCCATTTGATAAAATCCTTGAACAACAAGTCTGGCCTTGTCACGAACAATCACATCTTTTTCATCCATTTTGTTCTTAAAATCCATTTAGTACCAATCAACAACTTACCCTTTGGTAGTTCACACAAATGCCATACATTTAGCTTCTTGAATTGCATCAACTCGTCTTGCATAGCTTGTACCCAACTGTTTTCCTTTAGGGCCATCTCAATGTTTTTTGGTACAATTTGTGAGATAAAGCATGAATACAAACATGTATTTATTGTGCCCGATTGGCTTCAAGTTTGGACACCCTATGATAACGAACCAATGATTGCTTCAGTTGGATGGTCTTTATGAATTCTCAGCTATAGAATGGCATCTTTGCAAATAACTTCGTCTAAGTTAGACATGTGACCAACTAGTTCTTCAGCAGTGTTCCCTCTTTTAGGTTGATAAACAATATCTTCCTCTTAAAGATTATCATTGTCAACAGATAGATCTTCAAATGGTACCTGAATCATATCAATTGAATCAATTTGTGTATAAGAAGAACTTTGATCAGAATTCTGTGGAGCTTGTTCATAACTGGATCAGAATAAGATGAATCAAATTCAGAAATAAAATGTGAAGCAACTGCAACTTTTGAAGAAGAAGGTATATCTAAAGATATTCATGTTGATGGAGAAGTGATGGATCCAACATCATCAGCAAAAATATCTTGAATTGAGGATGTCAAAGGTAGATTTGCTGTATAAATAACAGATGATCGATAAAATGTTTCAAATAATAAAGCATAATCATATACCCATGAAGGTGCTGAATCTGCATCTGTTTGTTAGATTCGTGCCAATCAATGTCAAATGATTCAATTATTTGTTTAGATCTCTTATTATAAACCCGATATGTGACTTTGTTAGCTGAATATCCAATAAAATAACATTCATCAGCTTTTTCATTAAATTCTGATTTAGAGTCAGATGTGTTTAACAAAGTACAACAACATCCAAAAGTTTTGAAATATTTAACTTTGAGTTTATGTTTGAAAAAGATTTCATAAGGAGTCATATTCTGTTGCATGTTGATTAACACATGATTCTGAACATAACACGCAGTGTTAATAGCTTCAGCCCAGAAGAATGACGATAATTTGGCTGCTGATAACATGGTTCTGGCTGCTTGAATTAAAGTTCTGTTTCGTCTTTCAGCAATTCCATTTTGTTGTAGAGTTCCTGCAGAACTAAATTGTCTTGCTACCCCCTTTGAATCACAACATTCGTTTAGTGTACGATTGCAAAATTTGGTTCCATTATCACTTCAAATGCACTTGATTGTTTTGTCAGTCTGATTCTCCATAAGTGTCATAAATTTTATCAGAAAATAAGGTGTCTCCTCTTTTGTTGCTAAGAAGAAAACCCATACAAATCTTGAAAAATCATCAGTAATGACTAAACAATATGCACGATGTCCCAAACTCAAACACTAACAGGACCAAATAAATCCATGTGTAACAGTTGAAGATCAGAGTCAATTTGGTATGAGCAACTGGTTTATGAGGAAGTTTGTGTTGTTTGCCTTTTAAACATGATAGACAATGTTCAGTTAGTTGAAATTTCAAAGGTAAGCCTATAACATGATTTCCTCTAACCAACTTGTTCATATTTTTAATGTTTACATGTCCAAGACGACGATGCCATAACATTGTAACACTTTTTGAGGCTTTAGATAACAAACACGACACAATTACAAATGAATGTGAACCATTCATATCAAGTAACTATATGTCTTTGTCTTTTGGTGTTCTTAATAAGACCTATTCATCACGAATTACAAATCCAGGTTTTAGAATAAGACATTCTTTATCAGTGAAGTGTGTTGAATACTTTTTGTCAAAAATTTGAGAGACACTGAGCAGATTATGTTTTAGTTCCTCTACAAAATTAACATCTTCAAAACTTAACACACCATTCGATACAGTACCTTTCTTTGTAATCTTACCACCTTTATCTCCTGCAAAGATAACCTATCCTCCGTTGTAAGGTTGTATGTTGTTTAACAGAGATATATTACCAGTCATGTGCCGTGAACAACCACTGTTGATGACTTGTCTTGGTTGTTCCTGCATATTTGAACAAATTTATTCATATTTAGGAACCCAAGCCATGGTTGACTTGAGTACTTTGTTTTCATCCAAATATGATACAGATTGTAATATCATATATCCTTTGTCATCAAAATGACATTGTTCAACAATATCAGGCATATATGGTTATTTTTTAATTTTCTACTTTTGAATTGGTTTAATCAGATGTGTAACCATTTTCTTTAAAGTGCTCTGAATTGAAGTAGAAGTGCTATCATCAACTTGTACAAATTTAACATTTGACTTTTCTTTATTCAAATCATTACTGTTATTAACAAAAAAATTTGACTGATTTGAATTCCTTTTGAATTTGGCATTTAGAAAGAAATGTTTTCTATTCTGTGAAATTAAATTGTGAAATCTTTGTTTGCTTGACAATTGATGTTGATGATGACAATTTCTAGCCTTATGATTTGGCTTGCCACACACATAACAACAAATTTTATGATATGTATTTGATGCTTGAGTATTTTGCCCAAACTGTTTATGATAACTTTCATAGCTATCATAGAATCTAGACTTAGTATTTCCTTGGCCTTGTGATTCTTTAATATCTCTCTTTTCTTTCTCTCGTTATGGATTGTTTGAGATGATTCTGGAAGAATTGAAGTATCTGTTTTGGCTTTTTCATTCACATTCGAAGCCGAGGTGACATGAACTGTAGCTTTAGCCTTTTGAGTCGTAGTTACTGGAATTGGACTAGTGTTTTAGATACCTGTTCTACAAACATTTTTTTTCACAGAGTCAGCAACAATAGAAGATTTATTTTTAAAGAAACTGGTATTGGTTTCTTTAAAAATATGATATTCCTTATCAATATTTCCTTTTGAAACAAATCTATTCTTGAAATAAGTTTTCAAGTCAGATACGGATGTTGCGACTCGTTTTCTTTCTTTGTCCTTAAAATCTATTTTTGATTTCAGTTTCTTTTCTTTGTTAAATATTTTTGAACAAAGATTTGTAGCACTAAAAACTTTTGAACTTTTATTAATAAATAATGATGAATTACATAAAGATGTTTCATTACAATTTTTATTTTCCTGAAAATCTAATTCATCTTCACTTTCCCAATCTTCAACCAACCCGTCCTTCTTCATACTTTCTGCAAAAAAAATTGTTATGATTAATTTTAATTTCAGTTTTTATGACATGGTTAACAGTCATTGAAACATTGACTGGAGGTGTTAAGTCTGACTTAGGTTGAAAACCTAATCCATAGATCTCTTCATCATGAGTTGTAATTGATGAAGGCAAACATTTATAATTATGATTAATAGGTAGTGCAATGCTAGAATAACTAACTCCACCTTTACCACCATTAATTTTCTGTATCATTTGAGACTTGATTATACCTTCAACCATATTTGATGATAACTCAAATTTTTTAACAATCAATTTAACAGATAAGAGTTCACTGTTAAGTTTATTAATTTCTAAAGATAGTTCATTGTTATGTGTTGTTAAATATTTTATGTTACAATCTTTATCATCAAGATTTAATTTTGATTGATAAATTTAATTGTTTAAACCATCTATCTTTTCTTTAAAATTTTTCTCATCAGTTTTAGATTTACGAGCTTGATATTGAAGTTTTTAACTTCTAAGATCAAGCGTTCGTTGTGAACTCTATATCTTTGTACCGTTACTAAACAAGTAGTTGAAGAAAGATTAGAAAATAACTCTTCCATCTCTCCATCTCTTTTCTTCTCTTCAGGTAAGAGGTTTACCAAGAAGGCTTTCAACACAACCTTTTCTTCTGCTTCTTTTGTCGGAGTGATCTCAATAACATTTTCTCTTTCTTCACAAGCAGATGCCGGAGTAAACTCAACAGCATTTTCAGGTTTCTCATTCTTCTTCCCTTCAACAATGTTTGATTGAGCTGGAGTAGTCTCAATAGCTATTTCATTAATCACACTTTCAGCCTGCATTTTTCAACTTTCAGATCTTCAACTCTTTTCTCCTTAACTTTCTCAGCTTCAACCTTCTTTTCTTCTTCAAACACACCTTTCATCAAATCATCTGATACGAACTCTGCTAGTACATTGTCTTCAACCTGCTCTTCAATAGTTTGAATCTCTGCCAACAAAGTAGTGAAAAGCTTGATGTCTAGTATCTCCATTTGATCTAACCATTCGTATTCTCCGTTAGTTTGAGAAACTAGTGCTTTGTTGTTAGATGAGCTAGCTTTGTCTCCTTTTGTCTTTACCTTCACGGTTACCATTTTCTTCCCACTTTTTGTTTGACTTGACCTGCCTTCAGTACACTCTCTAGCAAAATGGCCAGGTTTGTCATAATTATAACATCTCAAGATTGACTTATCAAATCCAATTTTGCTTGAGTTGTTCATCCCAAAAACCTTTCTCCCCGTTCGCCTAGCAAAATTCTTTGCTCTATAAACCACCACTACCATTTGATATTTAATATCGTTCTCTTCAACATCATCTGGATTGAATTGTTGTAAGTCATCGACGAAGATGTTTGGTGCATTTAGTCTTCCAGCAGAAAAAGCTTCATAACTGTTCATGAACGATGTAAATAGAGCCAAGTGCTCTTCAGCAATCTGAATAGTTTGTCTGTTGGGTTGAGAGTTTACAACAAAGGCTTGTTATGTAGGTTGATTGGTTTGGCCTTGAGAGTAGGTTGGAGGTTGTGGTTGAGCTTGAGCTTGGCTGTAGGAATTCTGATGAGGAGCTTGGAATTGACGCAAGGATAGATCTTTGATTGTTTGATAAGCAGGAATTGCTAATTGTTGTTGCTGACATAACTAAGAGTAGCTGACATAGTAATTTGGATTACTAGCCATCTTGGCATATAATGCTGATACTTCAGCTCCTACCATGTTGATATAATTAGTAGCCCTCTGCTTGTCATCCATGTCATAAGATTTGATAGTGGAAATCAGATCACTAAGGGATAGGGTGAACAAATCCTTGGTTCGTTTATTCATAGTACAGTTGTTATTCCAGCTGTAAGGCAAGGAATTTAACAGTTTTTTGTTCACTAAGATGTTCTCCAGTGTGATTCCAGCACTTTTTATCTTGGTGATAAGCTTCACGAACCTAGACATTTGAGCCTCCAATGTCTTACCAAGAATATGATTGAACATGTTGAACTCTTGGTTAAGCATATCCTTCCGGTTCTTCCTCATGTCTTTGTCCCCCATAATTTGCTCTTCCATGGCATCCCATAGATCCTTTGCCTTCCTATAATCCTTAAATTTCTGAGCTATTTTAGTGGTAAGTGCCATTATGATGGCAGCATACGCCTTATCATCGAGCTCCATCTTTTTCATATCCTCCTCATCCCAGAGTTGTTCAGGCTTCGGCACTAAGTCTCCTTTGTCATTTGTGTATATCAGGATATAAAGACCCTGTTTGATAGATCTCATCATCCTGGGTTCAATATAAATGACATGGTTCTCAAAGCGATAGACCCAGTCCGGATAGTCTTCTTCGCTGAGAAGTAGAGGAGGCTTCGTGCATGTTCCGATCTCATTATCGAGATTAAGAATGGTAGTGATGTGCTTCAAGTTTGCCATTGTGAAGACTTGGATTTAAACTGAAAGAAAAACTTCAAAACTGGAGTTCTCGCGGCAAATGATACAGTTCTCGTGTGAATAATCTTCTGCAAAATTAATCGCACAAGTTTTCGCACAAACCTCTCGAGCGGTAAGTTTTGTAACTGAATTTTGCGAAATGTTCGAGTTTTCACACGAAAGGAATCTTTTTGTAACAGAATTTCAACAAACTTTTTCACTTCTCGCGCGAACAACAACTTTTCACGTCCGAAAATTAACTTTTCGCTTGATCAAACTCAGTCAATTTCGACAATTCCAGCCTTAATCAAACACCAATTTGTTCAAAATTAACTGTTTAATCTTTCAATTAGTGATTTTAGGTTCGGTTATGATCCTAATTGTCTCTAATTGATTGAATTAAGCTCAATTAATCACCAAAACAAGTCAAATGTTCAAATGAATAACATAACATCTCTTTAGGTCTTCAAAAGTGATAAAAAAGCCATGAATTCAGTAAATCTTCAATTATCTTCAAAACGGATCTCGTAAACACTCCAGTAAGAACTAAACAACCTTTGATTCAATTGATCAAGAGCACAACTTGCTCTGATACCAATTGTAAAGATCAAGACGTTACAATGATCTATCTCGTGATGAAAATGCGGAATGTTGTCATCACGGTATAAGATTGAATAGTAATTGAAGAACACAAACATAAATGTAAATAAACTTTGATTATATTGCTCTCTGACTTAGAAACTATTACAATATGAATGAAATCAGGAAAGTGACAAAAGCTACTGAAGTACATTACAAAACTTTTATTTATACTATTTTAAGAAGTTCTCGTGCGACTAACAAGTTCTCGCGCGATCAATAGGTTTTCGCACGAGAAGCAAGTTATCGCGCGACAACTTTAACTATTCGTGCGACTTAATCTTCTTTATCTTGATTTGATTTCCCGAGCCTCTAAGTTCAATCCCTACATGTTTCGTCTCACAACCACTCTTTCTACCTAATATTTTCTCTCGTTTTTGTGATTTCTTATATGATTCTTCTTCTCCACAGGCTTTGTGTGAATCAACTTGTTTTTTTGTTGTGGGAAGGCGATTAATTCAAGTAGAACATGTTTAACCGAGTAATTTGGCCTATTTTTTAAATCATCTCAGGAGATATGGAATTCATTGTGTTAATCACAGCGTGAATTCACACTAATTGGCTATGAGGTGAGACTAATTGAGTTGTAATGATATAGAAATATATATACAAAAAACTAATTGATTTTATTATGTAAATCCACACATAAATATAAGTTTACGTGTGAAATAATTAACGACAAGTGTGTAAATCCATATGTGAATGAAATGGTAGTTCACAAATGAATAACAAATCTCTGATTAAACTCTCAAGTATAAACTTTTATCAATTTACTTTCCGGAATATTTATATATCAAAAAAGAAAAAATCTATGAAAGTACATGAATAATGATGTGTTATAAGCACCGTATAAAGACATTTTTATAAAAAAGTCATGCTTGTATAAAAAATTATATATAGATAATATACTTAAATCAAATATAACAAAAATACTCTATTGTATGATGTATTTAAAAAAAATATCATTGTATAAAAAAGTTATACATGAAAGCAGAAAAGTCTATGGTGGTAAACTGTACGCTAGGAACAAAAAGACAAAAGATGCATGGAAGTCCTTTGAGGCACATTGATGAAGAGTTACTTAAAGTAGAGTAAGCCAAAACAGTAAATCTCCTGCTTCTTCTAGAAATGTATGTCATCACGGTTTGATGAGTCACACTCATACTTCTCACTACACCGTGATTCTTCATCAACACTATATTGCAAACCAGCTAATAGGATTTTCCATGACTTGTAAACCAATCTCACATTTCATTGCTTCCTCCCATAGTTTATTTTTAACCACTTCTTAATGGCTTATTGGCTCGTCATTATTAAGTAACATTTACCTTTAATAGGGAGCATTTTGAGAGTAACAGTTAACTAGCGACTGGAAGCCGAATACGAATATGTTTAAATGAAGATGATGACTAAACTATTGATTCATCAGTTGATGGATGTGTGACTAGGCATCTGAAAGATAGTTGTGGGCCTGGTTCATTTTAATATCTGGCCAAGAGAATTGAACTAGTTTCGCTTGATTGAGTCGAGTCTCATGGAGATTGAATTTCTCTTATGACCTTATGTTTTAATCACCGCCAATAAAAGAATTAGTACCAACAATAAAATCCATCCCGGTTCATTTCTTGACTCGATGCGAGCAAAGCATTCATCCTTGTTTGCCTCTACTTTCTTTTTAATCTAACATATCAACTAACAAATTCAATATTGTTCGAGAACTATATAACCTACATGCCTTGCTTCTGGGTTAAGTTCCAAGGTACACAACCGAAATATGTCTATCATCCGGCTTTTAAGGTGCACAAGCTGTCTCTTTAAAAGCCATACATTTGAATACCCTAAGATGTTCAAGGTTTGGTTATTTTCCATATGAAGCCACACAAGATATTAAATTTCAATGCTTTAGTAGAAAGTCAATTCGAAACAAATACCGAGAGTCTTACCACTTCAACCCACAAGTGTTGAGGAACATCCATGGCTTTCATGATGCTACTTGTAGTCGCAAAGATAGTTCGGTTTCCCCTCTCTTCAATGCCATTTTGTTTTGGACTGTGTGGGGATGTGAAGATATGCTTAATATCATTTTCAGGCATAGTATTCAGTGAATAGCTTAAATATGTACTCATTACCTTTATCTAATCTTATTGTCTTGCGATTACTAAATATTTAGATTTAGATTCTTGTTTAAAGTTCTACAAATAACTTATTTCTTTATCATTGATTTTTTAAATTAAGAACCACATTTAACTCATGAAATCATAAATAACCAAAATTATATACTAACCTCCTGCTCGTTTTATAGGATAAGTAATCCTTGACGTATATAGCCTATTCTTGGACCTTGGAACCTTCATATGCAAACCTTCTTCGTCTTCATTACTTTATATAACCACAAAAGGTTTTAAATCATCATGATCAAAAAACCATTCTCGGTTAACTACTAAGAGTGATGATTTTATAACAAAGATTAGAAATGTAATTGTTGTTTCTTCTTTCTCACTCAAACATAGGTGTACCCATACCTTTAATCTCCATGATGATAAGTCACCAACACGCACCATGCCCATAATCTCATCAACTATATCAATGAAGAATTTATGATTTCTAGGCATATGATTGCTCGCCCCATTATTGTGATTTAAAGCCTTGCTCCTAGGAGACTTCAAAAATTAATTTAAACATCATAATCTTAATTCTTAAATTGTGGATTTATTAAATGTAAGCAGTGGAATGTAAAGGTCTTCACATAATTCTTGTCTTAAACATAACATAAAATGGACGTTTGTTAGATGTAATCTATTATGTCAAGATTCTAGCCTTGCAACTCTATTCGGTAGCCCCTTTCATCTATGCCAAGCTCCACATCTATCAAATCAAACCAATTGAACATGATATGCATACTAAAAAACAACATTGTTGAGTAAGTTTTGGTTTCAGAATTGCATCCAGCTTTACAAAATTATATATGACAAGTATTACAATTCAAAACATCAAAACAACTATTTATACTAAGTTACAAAGTTTTCACCCAAGCCTCTAATCTTGACCTCTATAGTGAAGTTAGGTCACATAACTTTTATATATGTAACTAATAAGTGATATCAATAGTTGCAATCATGACATTATTGGTGTGGATTCTTAAGAGTCCCTTTTCCACATAGCAAGACTTAACTTCCCTATCTTGCAAAGTATGTAAGACTTAATATCATCCTTTCTTGAAAAACTTTTCATCTATTTCTTGTTTTGCAAGCAAGATTTAAGTCCCATTCTTGTAAAAGACACGTCACATCCGTTTCTTGGCTTTAGACAAGACTTAGTCATATATTTATTTCTAATCATTGTATTTAAGGCCCTTTTCTAGCGTAAATAGCAAAACTTAACAAAGCATATCATATTAATTGTATGAATGTATGTATGTATATATGGATTTATGTATGTATGCTTGCATGCATGGATGCATGCAAGCATGATACATGCATGCAATGCATGCAGGGACACATGCATGCATGGATGCGTGCATGCATGGATGTATGTATGTACGTATATATAAATAGATGTATGTAAGTATGTATGTATGTAGGGATGTATGTATGTAGATATGTATCGGATGCATGCATGCATGGAGGTATGTATGTATGTATGTATGTATGTATGTATGTATGTATAGACAGATGTATGTGAGTATGTCCGTATGTAGGGATGTATGTATGTAGGTATGTACGTACATATAGAAATCTATATAGGTATGTACGTATTCAAGCATGCATGCGTGTATTCGTATATATATACATATATATATATATACATATATATATAAACATATACATATATACACATATATATATAAACATATACATATATATATATACATATATATATATATATATATATATATATATATATATATATATACATATATATATACATACATACATATATATATACATATATATATATATATATATATATATATATATATACATCTATATATACATATATATATATATATACATATATGTATATATTCATACACATATATATATATATATATATATATATATATTGAAGTTCAATCGATAACTCATTAACCTTTTCTGGGCCATCGATTGCTTCTACCAACAATTGATCCAATTATGTGTAAATTTTCTACCATTTTTTATTACTTAATGCGAGTAAATAAGTATCTGTAAGGGTAATATTCTCATTTCCCCATTTATTGTAAAGTACCTAATGCGCCCGTTAACTCCATCTACCTAAAAACATCTTACTGCTACAGTAACCGCATTCTCCCATCAAATCAACTTTTTTGTAGCTTTGTTTTGAATTACCATTCGAAATCTTCAAAATACATTTCATCCGAACAACATTACTAGTTCCGTCTCAAATCCAAAGGTACGGTTGTTACATTATTAGGGTAGAATTCTTTCGTAATTGTTACGAAGCATCAATTGTTAGTGAGCAATATGATTGTTGTTAGATTTTGAACGGTGTAGTTGTGTAGTGGAGCTTTGATAGCGCAATGCGTCCATAAAAGGTATTTCTATAAAGTTGGGATTTAATTGTTAAAACACAAATGGATTATAAACTTGTGTGATGTAGTTTAGTGTTCCAGTCTTGACGTAGTAAAATGGCTCATTTAACAATTAAAGGTGTGTGATGTAAAAAGCAACCGGTGACATCTTTCTATTATGATTTTTCACTTAGGAAGCTGCAAAACATTATCACCCGCCATCAATGTAATCTCATCAAGTACGGTGGCCAAGGATGGAAAAACCGTCATTGGAAGAGAGAGAAGGAGAACGTCAGGTAAGTTAATTTTTTTTAAATAGATGACATAACTTGATTTGCATATTGTGTGCGTCTCTAATTATTAAACCTTACTAGGAAAACATGTACTTTCTATAAAGTTTTCTCTAGTCAAGAACATGAAAACGAGTGTTGGGGGCAAAGAAAGGATGCGTGTTAAACGTATTCTAGAGGAAACAAAAGATGGAAATATAGAAGTCAATGAGTGGTTGCCTATAACTAACAGATGTTCTCGAAAACAACTGTTTAAGGAAGTAATAAAACTATCAACAAAGCAAAAAACAACAGTACGTGAAATGGGTTTTGTAAATTACTAGACATGTAGGTAGAAGGAATACCATAAAAGCTCGGACATTATGTGGTGGACAGGTTCAATAAAGAGTTGATGGAAATTGTTTGCCCTACTAGTAAAATAAGAGTAGACGAAGAAGCAGTTCATAGTTTGTTAGGCATTCCATGCAAAGGAGTCCTGATGGAATCTTTAGTGACTACAAAAAAGGTAGATAAATTGCTTGTGGATTGGCGGAACCTGTATGAAAAGGCCTACATTGCAACCGCGGATATAGTGAACAGAATAATTGAGTCCAAAGATGATGTAGTTTTCAACTTTAAGATGGACTTATTTGTTTTATTCTTGGGAACTAATGTTGAATGTCATGCCCATGGTAAGTGGAAGTTGGATGTACTTCATTACCTAAAGAATGACATAGAAATAAAAGACATAAACTAGTATGCTTATGTGAGAAGCTGCTTAAAGATTTGTAAAAGCAACTTGAGCAGGACTTCCAAGAATTCGTTTAATGGGCCTCTTGCGATTTTAGCGCTATGATATGCCTGTCTTTGAATTCCTTCTGTTTCAATACAAATTAAATGTAAATCCGTATCAACTCATTTTCATTTTCCAGCTTCTATACGTAAGGAACATAGAATGCAGTGGTTTGTATGATGATATTATAATGCCCGCAATATAGTATTAGACGTTGGAACGATTGCAGTTCAGGGAGAAATAGGAAATTAGAAATGGTGGTTTTAGGTCAGGAAAGTTTTTGTAAATATCATAGAGGGTGCTCGAAGGCGTTCAAAAGTTACATTTCAAGAATCACCAAACGTAAGCTTTGATGGTAAAACAGAACAGGTAGTTAATGAAAATGGCGTTCTCTTGATTAGATATCAAATGGTGTTGACATCAAGAATAATAGAATTTGTACTTTTTTGTAATAAAAAACAAGGAAGATTTAGAGCTTGGACTAATAGAGATGGAGGAGAAAAGTTTGGAAATCAATGGTTTGAAACTTCTTGTTTCAAAGTTTGACAGTGTTTTTAACCAAAAACCGAGTAATTTTGCCTATTTTTTAAATCATCTCAGGAGATATGGAATTCATTGTGTTAATCACAGCGTGAATTCACACTAATTGGCTATGAGGTGAGACTAATTGAGTTGTAATGATATAGAAATATATATACAAAAAACTAATTGTTTTTATTATGTAAATCCACACATAAATATAAGTTTACGTGTGAAATAATTAACGACAAGTGTGTAAATCCATATGTGAATGAAATGGTAGTTTACAAATGAATAACAAATCTCTGATTAAACTCTCAAGTATAAACTTTTATCAATTTACTTTCCGGAATATTTATATATCAAAAAAGAAAAAATCTATGAAAGTACATGAATAATGATGTGTTATAAGCACCGTATAAAGACTTTTTTATAAAAAAGTCATGCTTGTATAAAAATTATATATAGATAATATACTTAAATCAAATATAATAAAATACTCTATTGTATGATGTATTTAAAAAAAATATCATTGTATAAAAAAGTTATACATGAAAGCAGAAAAGTCTATGGTGGTAAACTGTACGCTAGGAACAAAAAGACAAAAGATGCATGGAAGTCCTTTGAGGCACATTGATGCAGAGTTACTTAAAGTAGAGTAAGCCAAAACAGTAAATCTCATGCTTCTTCTAGAAATGTATGTCATCACGGTTTGATGAGTCACACTCATACATCTCACTACACCGTGATTCTTCATCAACACTATATTGCAAACCAGCTAATAGGATTTTCCATGACTTGTAAACCAATCTCACATTTCATTGCTTCCTCCCATAGTTTATTTTTAACCACTTCTTAATGGCTTATTGGCTCGTCATTATTAAGTAACATTTACCTTTAATAGGGAGCATTTTGAGAGTAACAGTTAACTAGCGACTGGAAGCCGAATACGAATATGTTTAAATGAAGATGATGACTAAACTATTGATTCATCAGTTGATGGATGTGTGACTAGGCATCTGAAAGCTAGTTGTGGGCCTGGTTCATTTTAATATCTGGCCAAGAGAATTGAACTAGTTTCGCTTGATTGAGTCGAGTCTCATGGAGATTGAATTTCTCTTATGACCTTATGTTTTAATCACCGCCAATAAATGAATTAGTACCAACAATAAAATCCATCCCGGTTCATTTCTTGACTCGATGCGAGCCAAGCATTCATCCTTGTTTGCCTCTACTTTCTTTTTAATCTAACATATCTACTAACAAATTCAATATTGTTTCGAGAACTATATAACCTACATGCCTTTCTTCTGGGTTAAGTTCCAAGGTACACAACCGAAATATGTCTATCATTCGGCTTTTAAGGTGCACAAGCTGTCTCTTTAAAAGCCATACATTTGAATACCCTAAGATGTTCAAGGTTTGGTTATTTTTCATATGAAGCCACACAAGATATTAAATTTCAATGCTTTAATAGAAAGTCAATTCGAAACAAATACCGAGAGTCTTACCACTTCAACCCACAAGTGTTGAGGAACATCCATGGCTTTCATGATGCTACTTGTAGTCGCAAAGATAGTTCGGTTTCCCCTCTCTTCAATGCCATTTTGTTTTGGACTGTGTGGGGATGTGAAGATATGCTTAATATCATTTTCAGGCATAGTATTCAGTGAATAGCTTAAATATGTACTCATTACCTTTATCTAATCTTATTGTCTTGCGATTACTAAATATTTAGATTTAGATTCTTGTTTAAAGTTCTACAAATAACTTATTTCTTTATCATTGATTTTTTTTAAATTAAGAACCACATTTAACTCATGAAATCATAAATAACCAAAATTATATACTAACCTCCTGCTCGTTTTATAGGATAAGTAATCCTTGACGTATATAGCCTATTCTTGGACCTTGGAACCTTCATATGCAAACCTTCTTCGTCTTCATTACTTTATATAACCACAAAAGGTTTTAAATCATCATGATCCAAAAACCATTCTCGATTAACTGCTAAGAGTGATGATTTTATAACAAAGATTAGAAATGTAATTGTTGTTTCTTCTTTCTCACTCAAACATAGGTGTACCCATACCTTTAATCTCCATGATGATAAGTCACCAACACGCACCATGCCCATAATCTCATCAACTATATCAATGAAGAATTTATGATTTCTAGGCATATGATTGCTCGCCCCATTATTGAGATTTAAAGCCTTGCTCCTAGGAGACTTCAAAAATTAATTTAAACATCATAATCTTAATTCTTAAATTGTGGATTTATTAAATGTAAGCAGTGGAATGTAAAGGTCTTCACATAATTCTTGTCTTAAACATAACATAAAATGGACGTTTGTTAGATGTAATCTATTATGTCAAGATTATAGCCTTGCAACTCTATTCGGTAGCCCCTTTCATCTATGCCAAGCTCCACCTCTATCAAATCAAACCAATTGAACATGATATGCATACTAAAAAACAACATTGTTGAGTAAGTTTTGGTTTCAGAATTGCATCCAGCTTTACAAAATTATATATGACAAGTATTACAATTCAAAACATCAAAACAACTATTTATACTAAGTTACAAAGTTTTCACCCAAGCCTCTAATCTTGACCTCTATAGTGAAGTTAGGTCATATAACTTTTATATATGTAACTAATAAGTGATATCAATAGTTGCAATCATGACATTACTGGTGTGGATTCTTAAGAGTCCCTTTTCCACATAGCAAGACTTAACTTCCCTATCTTGCAAAGTATGTAAGACTTAATATCATCCTTTCTTGAAAAACTTTTCATCTATTTCTTGTTTTGCAAGCAAGATTTAAGTCCCATTCTTTTAAAAGACACGTCACATCCGTTTCTTGGCTTTAGACAAGACTTAGTCATATATTTATTTCTAATCATTGTATTTAAGGCCCTTTTCTAGCCTAAATAGCAAAACTTAACAAAGCATATCATATTAATTGTTTGAATGTATGTATGTATATATGGATTTATGTATGTATGCTTGCATGCATGGATGCATGCAAGCATGATACATGCATGCAATGCATGCAGGGACACATGCATGCATGGATGCGTGCATGCATGGATGTATGTATGTACGTATATATAAATAGATGTATGTAAGTATGTATGTATGTAGGGATGTATGTATGTAGATATGTATCGGATGCATGCATGCATGGAGGTATGTATGTATGTATGTATGAATGTATGTATAGAGAGATGTATGTGAGTATGTCCGTATGTAGGGATGTATGTATGTAGGTATGTACGTACGTATAGAAATTTATATAGGTATGTACGTATTCAAGCATGCATGCGTGTATTCGTATATATATATACATATATATATATATACATATATATATAAACATATACATATATATACATATATATATATAAACATATACATATATATACATATATATATACATATACATATATATATATATACATATATATATACATATACATATATATATATACATATATATATATATATATATATATACATATATATACATACATACATATATATATATATACATACATACATATATATATATATATATATATATATATATACATCTATATATACATATATATATATACATATATGTATATATTCATACATATATATATACATATACATAATATATATATATATATATATATATATTGAAGTTCAATCGATAACTCATTAACCTTTTCTGGGCCATCGATTGCTTCTACCAACAATTGATCCAATTATGTGTAAATTTTCTACCATTTTTTATTACTTAATGCGAGTAAATAAGTATCTGTAAGGGTAATATTCTCATTTCCCCATTTATTGTAAAGTACCTAATGCGCCCGTTAACTCCATCTACCTAAAAACATCTTACTGCTACAGTAACCGCATTCTCCCTTCAAATCAACTTTTTTGTAGCTTTGTTTTGAATTACCATTCGAAATCTTCAAAATACATTTCATCCGAACAACATTACTAGTTCCGTCTCAAATCCAAAGGTACGGTTGTTACATTATTAGGGTAGAATTCTTTCGTAATTGTTACGAAGCATCAATTGTTAGTGAGCAATATGATTGTTGTTAGATTTTGAACGGTGTAGTTGTGTAGTGGAGCTTTGATAGCGCAATGCATCCGTAAAAGGTATTTCTATAAAGTTGGGATTTAATTGTTAAAACACAAATGGATTATAAACTTGTGTGATGTAGTTTAGTGTTCCAGTCTTGACGTAGTAAAATTGCTCATTTAACAATTAAAGGTGTGTGATGTAAAATGCAACCGGTGACATCTTTCTATTATGATTTTTCACTTAGGAAGCTGCAAAACATTATCACCCGCCATCAATGTAACCTCATCAAGTGTGGTGGCCAAGGATGGAAAAACCGTCATTGGAAGAGAGAGAAGGAGAACGTCAGGTAAGTTAATTTTTTTTAAAATAGATGACATAACTTGATTTGCATATTGTGTGCGTCTCTAATTATTAAACCTTTTACTAGGAAAACATGTACTTTCTATAAAGTTTTCTCTAGTCAAGAACATGAAAACGAGTGTTGGGGGCAAAGAAAGGATGCGTGTTAAACGTATTCTAGAGGAAACAAAAGATGGAAATATAGAAGTCAAATGAGTGGTTGCCTATAACTAACAAATGTTCTCGAAAACAATTGTTTAAGGCAGTAATAAAACTATCAACAAAGCAAAAAACAATAGTACGTGAAATGGGTTTTGGAAATTACTAGACATGTAGGTAGAAGTAATACCATAAAAGCTCGGACATTATGTGGTGGAAAGGTTCAATAAAGTTTGTTAGGAATTCCATGCAAAGGAGTCCTGATGGAATCTTTAGTGACTACAAAAAAGGTAGATAAATTGCTTGTGGATTGGCGGAACCTGTATGAAAAGGCCTACGTTGCAACCGCGGATATAGTGAACAGAATAATTGAGTCCAAAGATGATGCAGTTTTCAACTTTAAGATGGACTTATTTGTTTTATTCTTGGGAACTAATGTTGAATGTCATGCCTATGGTAAGTGGAAGTTGGATGTACTTCATTACCTAAAGAATGACACAGAAATAAAAGACATAAACTAGTATGCTTATGTGAGAAGCTGCTTAAAGATTTGTAAAAGCAACTTGAGCAGGACTTCCAAGAATTCGTTTAATGGGCCTCTTGCAATTTTAGCGCTATGATATGCCTGTCTTGTTTTGAATTCCTTCTGTTTCAATACAAATTAAATATAAATCCGTATCAACTCATTTTCATTTTCCAGCTTCTATACGTAAGGAACATAGAATGCAGTGGTTTGTATGATGATATTATAATGCCCGCAATATAGTATTAGACGTTGGAACGATTGCAGTTCAGGGAGAAATAGGAAATTAGAAATGGTGGTTTTAGGTCAGGAAAGTTTTTGTAAATATCATAGAGGGTGATCGAAGGCGTTCAAAAGTTACATTTCAAGAATCACCACACGTAAGCTTTGATGGTAAAACAGAACAGGTAGTTAATGAAAATGGCGTTCTCTTGATTAGATATCAAATGGTGTTGACATCAAGAATAATAGAATTTGTACTTTTTTGTAATAAAAAACAAGGAAGATTTAGAGCTTGGACTAATAGAGATGGAGGAGAAAAGTTTGGAAATCAATGGTTTGAAACTTCTTGTTTCAAAGTTTGACAGTGTTTTTAACCAAAAACTTAGGCTAGGAAGTACATGTGGTTTGGATGAGGTTTTGTCTGCTAATCATCATGAACCAGATTGAGAGGCAAATGAATAGGATGAGGATGAAAGAGAGAGTGAAACAGTAAATCTACGAACTTGAAAAGGTACCAATGGAAGTGTTCAACATATTAACGTAGAATATTATAATCATAAGATATGAAGTTGCTAACTTAATTAATGCAATGCAGGCGATGACGTTCTCGTACAACAAGAAGGTCTTATTTTAGAGGGTATTTGCCCAAGCTTTAACACTTGGTTGGATGTAAAACAGACTGGCGGTGAGTACGTGTAAATTATTTGTTGTTAAAAGTAATGTAAATGACAAGGAAATTAGGATTCTTTACACTGTATGTTGGCATTACACTGCTCCATGATGTTTATTGTAGTAGGCACTGCCTTTGCTGTAGAGATTAAACCTAGATGCTCAGGAAATCAAATGAAGATTATAAATATCAAGTCACTCGAGAACTTAAGTATCCGCAACAGAACTTTCTTCTCGCGTGAGAACATTTTTGTTTAGTATAAATAGTTTGCTTTTGATGTAATTAAGAATACTTTTGTATTCCTGATTTCATACTCACTTGTAATCATTTTAAACCAGAGAGTAATATACTTGAAGTATGTTTACATTTTGTGCACAAAATTGAACGTGCGAAAAGTCAGTTTTCGCATGCTAGAAGTATCTATTTTGCGCGAGAAGTAAACAATTCGCAAGAGTTAGTTGCAAAAAGATTCCTTTCTTGCGAGTAGTTCAATAATTCGTAAAAGTCAGTTACAGAGCTATACGCGTGAAAAGTTTGTGCGACAAATTCACGCGATTTTTTTTTTGTGAAGACTATTCACGAGAGAACTTCAATTTTCAAGAACTTTTGAAAAGTTTAACTCCCGAGTTTCAGAAATGGCAAATGTGAAAAACATTACTACTACACTAAATCTTGACCAATTCAAGAACCATGTCATATACACCAAACCCCAAATGTTTCGGTGAATCAAATATGGACCATACATTCATGTGTTTAACAATGACAAGGGAGAGCTGGTTGGTAAACCTAAAAATCTATAGGATGAAGAGGATATGAAGAAACTTTAACTTGATGACAAGGCCTATGCTGCAATCACCATGGCACTCACCACTGAGATATCATAGAAATCAAAGAGTTCGGAGGAGCTAAGGTTCTTTGGGATGCAATGGGGGAACTGATCATGTGAAACAAAGACATGAGGGAAAGCCGTAAAGATATGTTGAACTAAGAGTTCAACATGTTTAACCATGTGTTGAGTGAGACATTAGAGGCTCAAATATCTAGATTTGTTAAGCTGATTACTAAAATAAAGAGTGTAGGAATTATATTGGAAAATATAGATGTTAACAAAAAGTTGTTGAATTCTTTACCGTACAACTGGAATAACGACTACACTACAATCAAGAGAACAAAAGATCTGTTTACCTTGTCTCTCAGTGACCTGATTTCTAAAATCAAATCATATGAGATGGATGACAAACAGAGAGCTACAAATCATTTAAACACCATGGGAGCTGAAGTCTCTGCACTGTATGCTAAGATGGCAAGTAATCCTAATTAATATGTCAGCTACTCTCAAATGTTTCAACAATAGCAACCACGCTATGAACCCTTAGTCAAAGAGACATTCACTCCTCAGTTCCATGTTCATAATCCAAACCAATTTTCTCCAAGTCCCTACAGTCAATCCTCACAACCAACTTAGCAAGCCTTTGTTGTCAACTCCAATCTATCCAAACAAACAATCCAAATTGCTGAAGAATATCTGGCTCTATTCACAACATTTATGAATAGCTATGAAACATTCATGGCTAGTAGACTGAGTGCACCCAACATCTTGGTTGATGACTTGCAGCAAGTCAATCCAGATGATGTTGAAGAAAACAACATTAAATACTAGATGACAATAGTTGTGTACATGGCTAAAAACTTTGCTAGGAGAACGGGGAGAAAATTGTTTGTGGTAAACAACTCTAGCAAGATCAGGTTTGGTAAGACAAACCTAAGATGCTATAAATGTAAAAAACCAGGCCACTTTACAAGGGAGTGTACTGAAGGAAAGATAAATCAAGATGACAATGGTAAGAAGATGGTGACAGTCGAGGTTGAAGCAAAAGGAGATAAGGCAAGTTCTTCAAGCAACAAACTATTAGTTTCTCAAATCAATGGAGAGTATGATTGGTTAGACAAGATGGAGATCTTGGATATTATTTTGTCTACAGCATTGTTAGCAGAGATTCAGGATGGTAAAGAAATTGGTGAGGAAAATTTGTTTTCTGACTTTGTTTCTGAAGATTTACTTGCTGGTGGTTTTGCTAAAGAGGAGATCAAGAATGATGAAAGGTGCTAAATGAATTTGCTGTTGAGACTACTCCAGCACAAGCACTAAAAACTAAAGAAGGAAAAAAAGAAAACAAAGAAGAAGTTGTTGAGACAACTCCAGCTATGATTGAAGATAAAGATAATGCTGTAGAGAAAACTCTAGCACCTGCTCATTCTGATGTTGTCAATGCTATTGAGATCATTCCAGCAACTGAAGCAGAAAAGGAAGATGTTATGAAGGCGTTTATAGTGAAAGCAATTCCTAAAAAATGTACAAAGACTGAAGAAACAGATGAGGTATACATCAATCTTTGTACTAATGCATGTGTAGAAAAGATTCAAAGATATAGAGTTCACAACGAGCACTTGATTTTGGAAGTTAAAAAACTTTAATATCAAGCTCATAAATATAAAAAGGATGAGAAATTTTATAAAGAAAAGATAAAAGGTTTAAACAAATCAATTTATTAATCAAAATTAAATCTTCGTGATAAGGATTGTAGAATCAATGATTTGACTTCACGTAATAATGATTTAACTTTAGAAAGTAACAAACTTAACAGTGAACTCTTGTCTGCGAAACTAACTGTTGAAAAGTTTGAGTTATCTTCAAACATGGTTGAAGGTATAATCAAGTCTCAAATGACTCAAAAAATTAATGGTGGTAAAAGTGGAGTTGGATATTCCAAAATTGCACCATTAGTTAACCATGATTATACATGTTTGCCTTCATCCATTACCACAACAGATAAGGAACTAAACTATGGATTGGGTTTTCAACCAACTTCTGACTTAAAACCTTCGGTCAATATTTTATTGACTGTTGACCCTATTACAAAAACCAAAAGTAAATTTAATGATGATCATTCTTTTTCAGAAAGTGTGAAGATAGAGGGTTTGGTTGAGGAGTGGGAAAGTGATTATGAAATAGTCTTTACAGATAAATATAATAAAAGCTATACTGAAAAATTTTCTTGTAAATCATCACTTGTAATCAACAAAAATTCTAGTGTTTCTATTTCTAGAAGCTTGTTCAAATGTGACTAACAAACAACAAAAACTGAAATCAAAGATCATTCATAAAGAAAATGAAAGAAAGCATATTACAACATTAATATCTGACTTCAAAATTGATTTCAAGAACAGATTTGTTTCAAAAGGCAACATAGATAAGGAAGATTATATTTTTAAAGAAACTAATTTTTGTTTCTTTAAAAATTAAACTCCTATTACTACAAATCCTATAAAACAAGATGCGTGTAGATCAGATATCAAGAACACTGGTCCTATTCCAGTACCTTTCATTCAAAAGATTAAAGCTAGTGTGCATGCCTCATTAGCTTCAGGAATGAATCAATCTGTTAAGAAAGATACCTTAATTCTTTCGGATTCAGCTAGGAATGTTATTAATGAATGATAGAAATGAGAGACTGTTAAAGAATCAAAAGGCCAAAGAATACTAAAGCCAGATTCTATGATAACTTTTGTGGTTATCATAAGCAGTTCAAGGGAAATACACGAATACAAAATGCATATCATAAACCATGTTGTTATGTTTGTGGCAAGCCAAATCATATGGCTAGAAATTGCATTTATCAACATCAATTATCAAGCAAACAAAGATTTCATAACTCGATTTCACATAATAAAAAACAATTCTTTTTAAATGCAAGATTTCATAAGAATACAAATCATCCAAATAGTTTTGCTGATAAAAGAAATGTTAAGATAAAAACTGATTTGAACAAAGGAAATTCAATTAAGAAATCTTCACATGTTGATGAAAGCAATCTCATTTCAGTGTAAAATACATTAAAAAAATTGTTAAAACTTTGATCAAACCAACTGAAAAATAGAAGATCAAAGAAAAACAATCAGAGCTTGATATTGTTAAAGATTATGTTTTCAATGATAAAAGAGATATGATCTTGAAGTATGTATCATATTTAGATGACAACAATGTGCTCAAGGTAATAATGGCTTGGGTTCCAAATATTGATTAAACTCATTCATATGTGCAGGAGCAACCAAGGCAAGTAATCAATAGTGTATGGCACGTTGATAGCGGTTGTTTTAGGCACATCACAGGAAACAAATTTGTGACAACCGGCAAATTTCAGGTCATACCAACCTCGACCTAGTCATAATTACACATATCATGCTTGATTCTCAATTTTATTCCATTTATTGAAATCATTTCATTCATTGCAAAATTTCATGCGTAACATTTTATGCATCGGTGATTCGGCATAATTACCAGTCTTACACGCAATACAACCGGCACACACGAGCGTTGGTGATAATTAATATATACACACTAGTAAATAATTTAAAGTGTTTCAAAGTATTTTATATTTCAAATTAAATACATTGGAAAAGTTTAAACTTATAAATAAACCTAATCGCGTAACTTGATATCTTACCCGGAACGAATCGTTTTAACGCGACTGCTAGATACATGACGTATCACTATTATATATGCAATATTGGAATATGTAATATTATCTAAGTTCTTATAATATATCAATCTATTTAAAAAAAAGTAAAAAGTAAAAAGTAAAAATATAAAAATATATAAAAATACCTATAGTGAAACAAATACCACCCAAATACCCAATACTACACAAAATTGAAAATCAAACCCCCACCCCATCCCTTTTTCCCGTCCTCCTACACCCCCTTCCCTTTATTTTCTTATTTTGTTGTTTTTTTTCCCTCTTTTCTTGTCAATACATCCAAGACCACTTTGCCTTTTGTAAAATTTGAGATTTACCATCTTTGTGTTAAAGAAAAGGTTATGATCAAAGTAACATGTCTCACTATCCAAATTGGAATGTCTCTTCCCTCCTTAAATTTGACCAACAAGAAAGAGTTGTCAAATCCTAAAGTATTCTTACAAACACATGACATTATAAAGCAAGAACCCATCCACAATTCACCTACACATTTTACCATCTTCCCTTCTCTTCTCTCCTCCCTTAAAATTTCGGCCAAAGCACCCCCACCCCCACTTCATATGATTTCCAAATCTTTTTCTACAAATATTGGGTGATTCAAGTGCTATAATTGAAGATCAAGTGATTTTTAAAGCTTCCAAGCATCCTACAACATCTTCTCCACTTTTTCTTGCTTGATTCTTAGTTCAAGGGATCAAGTCTTTCTCTTTGCATTTCAATATCATCTTCTCCTTGCTTGTTTAAGGTTAGCACCTTGTTCCTAATCTTCTATACATCACCATGATGTGTTCATGTTCACTAACTCATCCTAAGGTGCTCTAACAAAGCTTAATAAGTAACAAAACATGTAAGACATTTTCTGGCAGATTCATGTTCTGTGTTTTAGACACCATAAATCGACCTAAACACCACCAAATGAATCGTTTCTTGAGTCTAACATTAACCTTAGAATGTCTAGTTTTCAACGCATCCAACCTTGAAATTTTTAGATAAGTATAACACATCCAAAACGTACAAATATGATTAAGGTGTTGAATCTGAGTTTTTGGCAGATTAGATAGGGCAGAAAGATTGAGGCATAAGTTATGCTTAAAGTAATCAAATGGAGTTTTTCTTTCTGTATAGGTTAGCCTAAGATGTTAGGTTTAAAAGTACTATAGGCTCTATTTGTAAAAGTAGGGTTTGACCCCTCAAAAAGATGAAATCCATGGACATGTACAGGAAAAATGCTGCACTGACATTTGTTGCCTCATGACCCATTTCGAGGCACTTAAACTTAGTTTTATATTACAAGATATACCTTTTTTTGAACCTAATACATAGAGCTAAATGTGGTATCAGATTTTATAAATATTCTTTGTACCATGAAAATGGGATGACAATCAGACCTAAAAATCTACCTGTTTCTGTCAAATGTCTACATTTATATAAAGTGAACTTTTGGAAGTATTTGGTAAAAAGAAACTCATGCACACGGAAAGTATAATTGCATCATACTTAATATAAAACCCATACAATACATTATGTATTTTTAGGAAGATAACTATGAAGACAAGAATCTAAATAAAACATTAACGGCTCGACGTGTCTAACTAGTCAAGTGACGTTTTCAAAACTAACTTTATGGATGAGTTATGCATGACCATCTAGGGTTAGTAATCATGACCTCATGAATATATTGTGATGTTGTTTAGGAGATCCTAGACCGATCATACGTACGGACTATTGCTAATATTCACGCGTGCATTACAGGTGAGTTTCACGGCCCCATTTTTACTTATTTTTATTTTGCGGGAGATTACATGCAAATTACTATTTTCATGGACACAATTACTTGTCAATGGTTTCACATGTTATATAAGTTGTTACTTACCATATGAAGTCCCCTGTTATCGGACCGTTAGTTTATTTCCCAAAGCGAGGTAATCATGGATAGTACTATTGGGTTTGACTACCCCCACCCGGGATAATTACCCTAACCTTGACTGGAGGTCTAAACGGGTGCATTATTAGCCTGTTCACCCCTGTGCTTATGGTAGACATGGTAGGGGCAATCTATTATAGTTACAGTATAGCTTCGGTTGCGATGCTTATATAAAGTTGTAGTATTGTATGATCGATAATCAAATCATGGAAAGACTTGTGGTCCATTACACTGTTTGCTATTACTTTAAAACCTTTGAACTCACCAACTTTATGTTGACATATTTTTCGTGCATGTTTTCTCAGGTATTTAATAATTGCATCAAGTTAAGATAGTATGGAGCATATCGTATTTAGGACCAATCTCTTTTGGACATTTATTTCTGTATTTGTTGAGTTTGGAAAAGTGACTTGCATTAATTCCTTTGCTTCCGCAATTTGACTCTGAAAACAATTATGTATTTTAAACTCATTTGCGACGTATGTTTTACCAAATCATTTAGTGGTCGATCAATGACTATGATTCCATGACGTTCGCACCCCACGGGAAACCAACTTGGATTTGGGGGTGTGACAAAATCACTGTTAAACAACATGCAACCTTACAACAGAGGGTATGTTATTTTTGCCCGAGACAGTGCAGGTAAAATTACAAAGAAAGGTGCAGTGTCTAATGGTGTGTTAATTTTTGAAGATGTAGTTTTATTGAGGAATTAAAATCATAATTTGCTAAGTGTTTCTCAAATTTGTGACAAATAATATTCAACACACTTCAGTGATAAAGAATGTCTTATTCTAAAACTTGGCTTTGTAATCCCAAATGAGTGGATTTTATGAAGAACTCTGAGAGACAAAGACACATACTTACTCGATATGAATGGCTTACATTCATTTGTAACAGTATTTTGTTTACTATGAAAGGCCTTAGAGAGTGATTCAATGTTATGGCATCGTCATCTTGGCCATGTAAACAATAAGAATATGAATAAATTGGTTAGAGGAAATCATGTTGTAGACCTTCCATTGAAAGAATTTCAACTTAATGAACATTGTCTGTCAGGTTCCAAAGGAAAACAACATAAACTTTCTTATAAACTAGTTGCTCGTACCAGAATTGAATCAATCCTTTAATTGTTACACATGGATTTGTTTGGTTTGGTAAGTATTTTGATTTTAGGACGTCATGCATATTATTTGGTTATTACTGATGATTTTTTCAGATTTACTTGGATTTTTTTTATCAACTAAGGATGAGACGCCGCATTTGCTAATAAAGTTCATGACTCTTGTGGAAAATCAAACAGACAAAACCATCAAGTGTATCAGAAGTGATAATGGAATAGAGTTTTGCAATCATATTCTGAATGAATTTTGTGATTCAAAGGGAATAACGAGACAATTCAGTTCTGCAGGAACTCCACAACAAAATAGAGTTGCTGAAAGACAAAATAGAACTTTGATTGAAGCAGCTTGAATAATGCTATCAGCAGCCAAATTACCTTCATTCTTTTGGGCTGAAGCTGTTAACACTACATGTTATTTTAATAATCATGTCTTAATCAATAAATAACAAAACATGACTCCTTATGAAATACTTTTTAAATACAAACCCGAAGTCAAATACTTTCAGAAACTTGGATGTTGTTGTACTTTGTTGTACACTTACGATTCAAAATTAAAATTTGATTAAAAAGCTGATAAGTGTTACTTTTTTGGATATTCAGCTCACAAAGTGTCATATAAGGTTTATAATAGAAAATAGAAAACAAATAATTGAGTCATTTGATATAGATTCGCATGAATCTAACAAAACAGATACAAGATTTGCTCCTTCTTGGGTATACGATTATGGTTCATTGTTTGAAACCTTTAATTGATCTTCTGTTGGGTCTGCAGCTATTCAACCTTTGACATCATCCATTCAAGATGCATTATCTGATGATGTTGGATCTATTTCATCTCTGACTATAGGAAAATTTTCAGATATACTTTCTTCTTCTAATATATCAGTTGTTCAACCATTAGTTTCTTATCTGAATCAGGTTTCTAAACTTGAATTGACTCCAGTTGATCCAGTAGTTGACAAGCTTTACAAGAATCTAATCCAAGTTCTTCTTTTACATAAGATGATCAAATTGACACACTTCAAGTTCCATTTGAAGATCTATATGTTGATAATGAATTCACTCAAGAGGAAAATATTGTTTATCAACCTAAAGGTGGAACTACTGCTGAAGAACCTATTGCTCATATGTCAAATTTAGACAAAGTTATTCTAAAGATCTCATTCCTTAGTTGAGAATACATAAAGATCATCCAAATGAAGCAATCATTGGTCTGTTATCATAAAGCGTTCACACTCGAAGTCAATCCGAAGCAATCAATACATGCTTGTATACACGCTTCATTTCTCAAATCGTGCCGAAGAACATAGAGATGGCTTTGAAAGAAAACAGTTGGGTTGAGGCCATGCATGACGAGCTGATGCGATTTAAGTAATTAAATGTTTGGCATCTTTGTGAACTTCAAAAGGATAAGCTGCCGGTCGAGACTAAATGGATATTTTGAAACAAAATGGATGAGAAAGGTGTTATTGTTCGCAATAAGCCAAGACTTGTTGTTCAAGGGTTCTATCAAGTTGAAGGTCTTAACTATGAAGAAGTATATGCTTTAGTTGCAAGACTTGAAGCTATACATATTTTTCTGACTTATGCGTCATACATGAACTTCAAAGTTTATCAGATGGATGTCAAAACTGCATTTTTGTATGGCGAAGTGAAAGAGGAAACCTATGTTTGTCAACTGCCTAGCTTTGAGGATCCAGATCATCCTAAATATGTTTACAAGTTAGACAAAGCACTCTATGGCTTACATCAAGCACCTCGTGCTTGGTATGCCACACTCACTTAACATTTTCTTACAAATGGTTATACAAGGGGTGTTATTAATCATGCATTGTTCTTAAGGAAGACTGCTCATGACCTAATTCTTGTTCAAATATATGTTGATGACATTATTTTTGGATTTACTAATGAAGACTTATGCAAGAAATTTGAAGCGGTGATGAAGAAGAAGTTTAAGATAAGCTTTATTGGAGAAATTTCGTTTTTCTTGGGTATTCAAGTTAAATAAGATGACCAGGGTATACTGATACATCATAAAAAGTATGTTCATAGTATTCTGGATAAGTATAAATTTCAAGATTCCAAGATTGCACCAACTTCGATGACTTCTCGTCCTACTTTAACTCCTGATCTCACGGGTGAAGATGTTGATCAATATTTGTATCGATAGATTGGATCCTTGATGTATCTCACTACCAGCAGGCCTGACATTATGTTTCCTATCTGTCAGTGTGCACGATATCAATGTAATTCAAAAGAGTCTCACATGAAAGCTGTCAAGAGGATTTTCAAGTATCTCAAGGATCAACTAAAACTTGGACTTTGGCATCCTAGAAATTCTAAATTCAATTTATATGCTTATACTGACGGTGATTATGGTAGATGTAATTTGGACGGAAAATCAACAACAGGTGGATATAATTTCATGGGAATAGATTGATTTCATGGTAGTGAAAAAAGCAGAATACTGTTTCCACATCTACTACAAAAGCTGAATATGTGATTGCATCAACCTGTTGTTCCCAAATTATTTGGATTCAACAGCAACTTCTTGATTATGGTCTTAACATTTACAACACCAAAATCTGGTGTGATAATTCTATAGTTTTAAACATTGTGAAGAATCCTATTCAACACTCAAAAATAAAACTCATCGACATTCAAAGTGATTGTTTTGATAGAAAGCTTATTTATCTTGAGCAGGTCAAATCAGATGAAAACATTATTGATCCGTTTACCAACGCGTTTGATCATTCCCGATTCAACTTTCTGGTTCAATATCTGGGAATGATTAACTTTAGTTAATGTTAACCATACACCCTCTTCAAAAATATTTTTCTACTATTTTCTAAATAGATAATCATAATTTAGGGGGAGAAAATATGAAAATATATCGAAAATGATTTTGGTCTAAGGGGGAGTAAAGTTTGAAAAATTAGTAAAAGATTTTGTTCAAAAGTTGAAAAATTAATTTTCAAGTAAATAGGAAATGATAGTACATTTCTTGATTTTTGATATATTACATAATAAAGCTTAAAAAGCAACTGACTTAGATTATGTTTGATATGTTGATAGGCTCAACTTCTAATAATGAAAATCATTATGATCTGTGATTCACTGAAATTAAATTCTCTATGACTTAAGTGGGTTAGACATTAAGGTTTTGTGGTAACACTGATTCCAGCTAAAATTGACTAAGAGTTACAGTCTAGTTATACTCAAGCCAGTTAGTTTTTGATTCATTAATTTTCATGGGTATTCCATATATATATATATATATATATATATATATATATATATATATATATATATATATATATATAATGATAAAGATGAAAATCATACAAAAAGCAAAAACATAAGAAAATTAACAAAAGAGCAAAAAGATGCGAAGAGGCCATATAGGAATAAAAGATGCCAATATGCATAATAATAAAAAATATATCAAAGACATACGTACCATATGATAAATATTTTTCTTTTTAGGAATATGTTCTGACGTAGAAGGGAAAATCAAAAGATAGGGCATGTAAGTCCGAATTGGCATATAAGTCCTAAACGTCTTGCGAGGGCAAAAAAATAGTCCCACTAGTTGTTAATAAGTCTTACAACTTGTTAATATTCTGTGTTCAGAAATATTTCTCAATCTAGTTATGCTCTATATAGATATTATAAGAAAGAAAATAATCTTGAGAATGTTGATCAGAGGTAAAAGGTTTAAGTCAAATTGGGGCGACTTGTAATCTCAAAAATGTCTTGAAGCAGGATAGGGGTTTTACGGGATTTTTGATTGTGGGATCCATTGATTTTATATATATAATTAAAATATGATAAATTTTATAGCATATGTGTCCAAGTAAAATTTGAAATCTGAGTTTAATATGTATAAATCATTATTAAAAGTCAGCTTAACCAGTCTTATTCTAAATACATCTGGATGATGTTAATAATCGATTTCAAAGAAATATGATCCTATACTGGGAAATTTACCAAAATAGTTTAATTTATAAGTCTACGTTTGTTTGTTTTAATTTGTTTTTGTTTGTGTTTTGTTTTTAGTTTACCAAATGTTTTATAAAAATTAAGGGTTTCTGGTTAATTATTAACACTTGGTTAAATAAGATTTTAAACCTAATAAATCACAAGTCAAATAAAATAAACAAAAATTAAAATATTTGAAAAAGTTTGAAAAATTTTCCAAATAACTTTAACTTCTTGCTTTCGAGAAGTTCATTGGGTGCGATTAGTTGAATGGTGCGAATTCTGACTTCTCACGCGAGAAGTCAAATGATTATAAAAGGGTCTCACGTGCGATTAGTTGACTTATTGAACGAAAATCCCTTATTCACTCTCTCAAAATTTATCTAAGTGTTGAACTTATTTCTTTGATACACTCGTTCATATTGGTCGACTATTGCTACTAAAGAGTTTGACAAGGTATTTTGAGGATTATAAATTAGTTTTAAATGTATTTGATTAATGACCTAAAGTTAAAGGACCAATACACTCAAGATTAAACAAAATTAATCATATTAAACCTTAATAAAAGCCTAATCGACGCTCAACAAACATATTACAATGTTTAAAACACTCTGAAATAACTTAATTTGAAACTTGAAAAAAATAAAACTTATCGCGTGCGAAAAGTGTTTAGAATATGAACAGAAGCGAGAACTTTTAAGTTTCTCAAAAACTAATTGCATGAGAATGTTGACTTGTCACGTGTAAAGTTGACTTTCAGTCAAATTCAGTTTCATGCGAATCATCTACTTGTCGCTCGAGAAGTTACACTTGAAACCTAATTATTCGCATGCAAATAGTTCATCTTGGTTCAATTTTTTAATTTTCAAAATTTTCTAAGTTTGGAAGTTTGTTAAGTGTGCGACTAATAAACGTTTGTTTACTCTAATTTTCAGATTGCGAGACCAATGGTTTTTAATAAAAACCATAATGCAGTGGCCTTTCTTGGTGACATTCCGGATGACATGTCGTTATTCAAATCACTAATAGACGGTCTCAAGACCTCTCGGATTCATCATGCTATTGCAGCAAATCCCACCATTTATACTGATGTGATCGATCATTTTTGGTCGACATCTGCTAATGAGAGAGACTCTTAGGGAGAACTGTGCATTTCTGCTATGGTGAAAGGGAAGAGAGTAGTTATTACTGCTGAGGTGATCAACAATGTCTTACTATTGGAAGATCAACCTAACGATCCTGTAAAGATTGATGATGATGTTGCTAGGGAGTGTCTGACGAGGATGGGATATGACCACATATATCCTTCACCGAGGAAGAAGCATTTACCTCCATTCAGGAAGTAAATGTTTCACGTGGTGGTTCACTGCTTGAGTAATTTGAAGGTTAGGTTGGATAGCCTAAGTGTTGTTTCTGGATCACTACTAGTATCACTTGTTGATGAACTACCATATAGTATATCCAAGGCCATAGTTGCGGAGATACAGAAGAATGTTATAGCTGCTATGGGGAAGAAGTTCATCATGTATCCTCGATTGATCCAGATAATTGTAAACACTACTCATCCTGAGTTAGCTATGTCTGATTCTACCACCTATGTTGTTATGGTGATGAAGAAAGACATCTTCACATACTTGATGTGAGCACGCGGGAATACGTGGAAAGGAGTTCATTTTGCCAAGCTGGGCCGATTTGTTGATAATTATCAGGCAGATGGTGAGACTACTCACCAACAACATGATGCTGATTCTCATCAGACTGATGAAACAGTCCTTCTTCTAGAACTCCTAATGATGCTCCAGGAAGTTCTTAAGGTATAGCGATGTCAGTTGAGGATGAGGTGAACTCTTGGTTCAGTAGTGATAGTGAGACATATAGTGAACGTCTAGGAAACATTCCTTATGTTTTGCAAGAGAGACCCAGAGTGTGAGTAACACCTACTATGCACACTGTTGATGATTTAGATACTGATTTTGTACCTGAGGATTCACCAAATACTCAGAGGAGAGAGAAAAGAGTGGCTAGGAAAAGAGCTGATTCTAATAGTCCATGTGGGAGGGGTAGAGAACGAGGTGTTCTGCGAAAGCATTGGTCCCCGATGACCACTATGTGGACCAGTACATATATTCTAGTGAAAGAGCCACAAGTCACAGTTAGAGAGGCTATTCACCAAGATATTGCAGTGATTCTTACAGAGTCTACAACTATAATATCATCTGCTATGCCCATTATTAATGATGTGATGAGCACACCTCCAAGGGATCAAAGCCCTAATGATATGTTTGTCATGGATGACATCATAAACGCTACTCCAGATCCAAGACAGTATGCAGAGACTTCTTCTGGTTCACCCACTCGAGTATCTCTTGAGCAAGGAGTCAGTTCATTGGAGAAAGAGATGTTGGAAAAGACATAAGTGACTGATGATTTATACAGGAAGATATTAGAGAAAGATGAGAGGATCAAGAATCTTTAATATCAGCAACAATTCATATTTAGCCATGTTCAGATTCTAGAGTAGAATATTAGAGATCTGACTTCTAGTGTTCTATTTACGTTTGCACAGCAACATAGTATAGAAGTTGGAGAGTCTAGTGGAGAGCACTCTGCTAGTCCTGATGCTGCTGTTGATCCTACTAATACTACAGAGCATCTTGATGATTCTATTGCATCTGAAAAGGCAATAGAGACTATTGATTTCGATCAAGAACCATCTAACACTGTTCCTGATGAGGTTACGGAAGATCGACCTATAGTTCTTACTAGAGAGGCGTTTGTTGAGCCTGAACATGATATACCATTTACTAAGCCTGTGCGTGATGATGTTGATTTAGAAATGGTGGATTTTAGTTATGATGAAGATGATGATATTAATGATGATGATGATAATGGTGGTTATGATGAGAATGATGACAAAGGAAAGAAAAAAGGAGTCGATGATGATGATCAGGGCGGTGATATAGGTTCGACTTCTGGTACTTCTGGTTCTTTGAGTTCTGCTAATGTCTCTGAACTAAGACCTGATGATACAGAATACTATGTACCATTGATCCCGCTACTGAGGAGATGTACGTGAAGGAGTTTACACGTTCCAGCAACGAATACTTGCTAAAGAATCTAATGAAGATTTTGGACCTTTTGATGGTTTAGAGGAGACAGTAGATTATGACTCTATTTGATATGTTTAGGAATAGTCTTAAAGACTTATTTTTTGATATCTTGATTGAGGAGGGAGAGATAGTTGATGACTTTATTTCTAAACAGACGACTGACAAGACTAAGGATCTTAACGGTCAAAGCGTAGTACGTCAGGTCGGAAACATTACAGCCGATGCACCACCTCCACCAGCATATATACATACACCGAGACATTGCAAGCCTTTCACGAGGTACAAAAATTCTGAGTTATTAGCTGGGTGTATGACACTAAGAAGAAAATGTATGTGATAAAGAGAAGGGCTGGGGCAATTGAGTACTATCAAGATGAGCATGACTTTCATAAACTTAGAGCTTCTGATTTGTATTCTATGGGCCATGTTCCTTTTATGAATCCAAGCAATTATGGGAAGGCAAACTGGATACTGAATATGATCTGGGGCAAAGTAAGTCCAACTTCAAAGACTTTAAGAATGCTGAATCTAAAGTCATTGAGGATGAGACTCCTATAGATCTAAACAACAATAAGCCCATGAAGATACGATTTTACAAGCATCCAAGATATGAGAGGAAGATCCCTATACATACTCCTGTACCGGTTAACAGCTTGGTGAAGCTTATATGGTGGAGTTGTGAGAAGGGGACAGGGCATGCTATGATACAATGTGTTGATAAAGATTATCGTATCATCGACCCTGTGGATCTGCTCAAATTTGTAAGGGATGATTTGATGAGGTTGCAGGCTTGTACGATTGCAGCTGATGAATCAATTTGTTTTCTAGTAGCACAGTTTGGTTGGTTGATCACGAAGGCCCTAGATAACAAGATGTATGCTTGTGGGGGCAGTTAAAGGTTGCAGACGTAGGCTTCTAAAGCATTGATTTACCAAGCTTAGGGGTAGATTTTAGGGATTGAGCCTAGAGGCTCGGGAAATCAAGTGAAGATTATAAAGATCAAGTCGTGCGAGAACTTAAATATTCGCGTGAGAATATTTTTGTTTAGTATAAATAGATTGCTTTTGATGTAATTAAGAAAAGTTTTGCATTTTCCTGATTTCATACTCACTTGTAATCATTTCAAATCAGAGAGCAATATACTTGAAGTTATTTACATTTTGTGCTTGATTTCTATTGATAATGTCTTCTACTCATTCAATTTTCACTCCGTGAGCGATTACATTCCGTATTCTCCTCACGTGATCAATTTGTTATGTTATTGTTGATCCTTAGAGTTGCAACTTACAGTTGTGTGAATAGTTTACACATCCTTCCATTGACGTTTAATTGATTAGAACTAACTATATTGCATCCTTATATGATTAGTCATATAAATTATTTGCTTTTGTAGTAATAATAAAACATAGATAAAGGAAAAGGCGTGGTGGACATTGGAGAACCAAGCATGACTAAGGGCATACAAGTATCAATACATACACCACCAACGTTAGCAAAGGGTGACAATGAACAGGGTAATGGTATTAGTTATATATAACTTTAATAAAATTATATTATAATGAATAATGCTAAGTGGCAACCAATAAATCTGATAATAACATATACATTTGTGATGACCAAATTTAAAGTGGAATATCGTATTGAAACAGGGAAGGTAAGTAACATTAAATTGGGTCACCCTGAAGACAGTGAAAAAGTAATGAGTTTTGAAGCAAATGCATGCTTAAATGGTAAAAAAACCAAATTTATATTTCCCACATTTTTCACGCATATAAATTTAGTGTGGTTGAAAATATGCAGATGATAAGTTGTCAAGTGTGGTAGATTTTGGCAATTTAGTTGAAAATTGAAATGATACTGAGACCCTCGATGAAGACATGGATAGTTATGAAATAGGGTTGACGGACGAGGGGGCGAAGTTTAAGTTTAAAATTGAAATGATAATAAGTTACATATGTGTTTGTATACGAAATTTGAAGGATGTTAGACTAATTTAAATTAAGTCTGTAAATTAGTGGTAAAAGATGATTTTGTTTATGGAAAAGAATAACATAATGTCTTATTAACATTATATTTATTAATAAGAAACAGAAGTTTAAGATGGACACGATAAAAATATAGAATAAATTTGGTTATGGTATTGATTTACAAATTAACAATTGTATATGCAGCCAACAAAACACCAAATGATTGCTGTGTACGCGAAAGCAAAGATCATCCAATATCAATTGAAGGAGATAAAACACCCATACAAGGTAAAAAATATTTCTAGTTTCTCCTTATTTAATAGGTACAAAAATAATGAATCAACTTTTCATTATACATAATTCTTTCAGTTCAATGTTAAGTCAATAATTAGTAAAACAATTATCCTTTAAGGCAAATGGGAGGATACGAAAGCAGTAGAGTTTAAGAGAATTGAAGAATTTTTTACTGAATCAACACTAGCTCAAGAAACTGGTATACATTCGTTAGATGCTAACTTTGACAAACGCATAGTGCAGGACCGGTACAGGGGAGCAATCCAACAGTTTCACAAGGTTGGAAAGACTTGAGCACTTAACAGATCAAATAGGAAACCTATTAAATGAAACAAAGAACAAATGTAAAGAACACAAGTAATTGATTTTCAAGAATGATGTATATTGGTCTCAAGTGTTTTACAAATGTTACAAGGCTTAGTCCTACAGCCGGCCATACTTTGAAGGAAAGCTGGAACACTATTCTAGACAACAAGATCAATGTAATGTCAAAAGGCAGATTGCCTTTTGTCTAGTGACTATGACATGCCATAGCTGACATCCTTTTCTATTACAAAAAGGATAAAAGTACAAAGTAGAAAGTTAAAGACTCTAAGACCTTAATCTATAGTTGACAAAAGCATGGAGATATCACAAACTTGTATAAGTTGGTGAGTCTTCAGAGATGGCAGCGAAAAGTTGTTCAGCTTTTGTCAAAAGCATGTTAGAGAAAGCGTGTCTTCTCAGTCTTCAGAAGAAATTAGTCTCTTGGCTTCAGAAGACTTTGTCTTGAAGTATCAAAGGACTTAATCTTTGGTTTCGAAATAAATGGTCTTTTGGCTTTGAAAGATTTGACACTTAGTGAATTTCTTTTCGTTTTGTCAAATCTTCCGAAGTAACTTCCTTTGTACTACAGTGTGCATGCTTAGAGCTCTTTGGTTGCATCAGTCTCTAAGTTAACTCTTACAAACTCCCCCTAGGATAATGCTACCAAAACAAGAGAATAACATTGACTCTTGATCTTCATCTGTTGATAGTCCTCATTCGAATCAAGACAATTCCCTTCTTTATCAGTTAGTCAGAATTCCTCAGACTCTCAAAGTATCTTCTTATGTCAAAGAGATCATGCCAAGGAAGGTCAAGCATGCTTTGCCAGAAGTATACACCTAGACCCCATTGATATCTAGTGGCATACTATCTGCCTGGGTTTGTATCAAAATCCCAAGACAAGATGGATCTCTCAGCAACAAGATGCTCTACTAGAAGTGGAGTTGGTTGAGCAGCCTCTTCCTGATCACCCTTAGGATGTTCTGACCTATCCTGAGGTGCAGAGGTGGATGCATTGGACTTCTTCTTCTTCTTTTTATCCCTTCTTATGGCCATCCTCTTCCTCTTTCTTACTTTAACTGAGAAGGTTGGTTTTAAGTACCAGATGTTCCTTCTTTATCCTTTTTATTTGGGCCCTTGTCCGTCATATGTTCAGAAGGAGAAGCCTGAGGACCGTGCTATAGGTCAGAAGATGAAGTTGGATGAGTTGCATCACTAGGTCCAGGTTATGTTGTCTTTTGGGGTTCAACGTTGACCTCAGCTTCAAGTGCAACCTGACTTGATAGAGAATTCAAGTCTACCAGCTCACCCTTGTTAATCTTCTGCTTGATCACTCTAATATGCTCATCCATAGTGGATAGAGACATTGGACCAAGTCTCCTTCCAAATAACCCATACAGCTTCAAGAAGCTCACCATCTTTAGCCTACCATCAGACTTCTTCTGATTGGCTCAGATGGTGGCTCTTGACTTAGGAGCCTCTTCCCTCATCTTCCTCTTAGCAGCTTTCTGTTCTTTTAAAACTTCTTGCTTAAGCTACTTGAGGTACTCAAACTCCATGTACTCATATGATAAAGGAAGTAGGGTTGCTGCTTAATAGAGACCTGTGGCACTCTGGTAGGTTATCATGTTTAGTTTATCTTGTTCCCTACCTACCTGAGTTTTTTGTTCAACAACCACAACCTCTACTAACTGGAGAGAGGATAGGAGCTTTGTAAAGTCTTTTTCTTTTCCTTTGTTCCTTAATCTTGAGGAGCAACTCTACAGCCTCAGCCTCCTTCCTCTCTTTTGACACTTCAGTGTTAGCCAATTCATTTAGCTCAACCAAGGGAAGATAAATGATTTTATCAATGTTGTAGTTCCTTGACCCTAAATAGTTCAATCTGGCGGCCCTTAACTCACCCTCCTAAGTGTTTGGCTTGGGTGCAGCCCTGATTGCAGCTTGTATAAAGCTTGGGGTCTTAGTTGTTCTCTCTCCCCTTGCTTTCCTCTTCCTCTACCATTTCCCCTCTTCAATTTCCTCAGAGGTTATGATCCTCTTCCATTTTTCAGTCACTGGCATGTGTGACTCAGGGTGGAGAGAGCTTTGGCCTTTATCAGTTGGTAGCACTTGAGCTCTGACCAAGGAGAGGCTGTGAGACACCTTCACAAGTTGGTGCCTCACTGAGGGTACTCGGTGCTAAAGCAGTTCTAGTCTCAAGGTTCACAGGTTCAACTGTTGGGCCTTCAACTGAGGTTTCCCATTCGAAGCTAATCTTAGGGTTTGCCTCAATATCTAGTTGACCAATAGTTTTGACTGCTTGCCTCTGTCTATATAGTTTGGATCTTCTCTTGAACACTTCAAGCACCCTCAGCTAAATCCTCTCAGCCAACCTTCCAGCTTTCCTGTTGTTACTTGGGTTGGCAAGTGGTAGGTCAACTAGAGGAAAACTCTTATAGGATCTTAGCATTTGAAAATTGAATACTTCTTGTTGCCCCTGAGATCTAGAGAGTACAAGGGCTATTCTATCAGCATCATACCTCCATCCTACTATTAGGTTGTCAGTAGGGTAGGATGGGGTAGACATAGCCCTTAGGATTCACTCCTTAAATAAGCTTTGAATCAGGGCATCCATATTAATGTGGGCTTATAAAGGTTGTTAAGTATGAACAACTGCAAGTGAGGATGGTAAGGCCTTTATGTCCATACTCTGGGTAGAACTCTCAGTTTCTTTGATTGAGGTTAAGACTTTCTCCCCCTTTTTGGTAGCATCACCCTCTTGCACAGGGGAGCTAAGAATTAGGTCTACCACATCCATAGGTTCTTGTGGACCTGGTTGAGTTAGCCTGGCAGGTCTCTTAACTAGGTTACCCTTGAGATCTGTGATCTCAAGTTGCTGATCAATGACCTGCCTTTGCAAGGTAGCCACTTGAGATTCCAGGTGACGTACCTTTGAAACTAAATAGGTTCATGTTTTAGGCAATTTTTTCACCTCTAGTTGCAGAACCCCTCATCTTCATCAGAAGAATCATAGGGGAATGAGAGGACATAAGCGAAGTCATCTCCCTCACCACCAACTTGTGGTTCTTGGCTGATGGATTTCCCCTGCTCCATGACAGCTTCAAGAAAAGTGTCAAGGGGCTGAGTTGCCATGGTTAAGTTCTTAATGATGTAATCACTTTCAAATGTGAGAGCCTCTTCCATATGGACTTCCTGAACATGTTCAGGGAAGTCCACCTCAGTTAGGGGTAGATGATATGGGCTAGATATACATGTTTCAAGAGCACTTATCTCTCCTAGAGTAGGGGAGGAGAAGAGAGACTCATGGTTGTGACACCCTACATCTTCCCACATTGGCCGTTGGCAGGAGAGATTAATGGTTCATAAGAAATGTACTCCTCTAATATTACCAATCCGTTTTGGGCGTATTGGCTGTGGATGAGAGGAGAACTCCATAGTTAAGCGTGCTCTAGTAACAGTAATCCAGGGATGGGTGACCTCCCTTGGAAATTTGACCCAAGCAACCAAAAGCAAATCCGTGAGCTTCTCGTGTGCAAAGCAGACAATATTGGTGGTACGAGGGGCTGGGTGTTATAGAATGCTATCTGAGCCATTAGTTATAGGGAACTAGGTTGTATACACACTAGTCTATAACCGCACATAGTTAGTTACTCGTTACTTATTCCCTTAATGTATACTCATTGGTATACATAACACATACACTGCAGTATGGCATCATCATCTTCATCCCCTGTTCTACACACGCTGGGAAAGGAGTCCGAGGTTCCTACTATTCCTTCGTCATCTACGAGTTATGGTTCTCAACCCCCTGTGTCTATATCTGATGCGTATCTTATGGGAGAGCCTTTGATTGAGCGGTACATGGCTAATCTTGATAATTGGGAATGGTATTGCACTACACTTATCAGGATGCTGGAAAAGGAGTGTGTACCATTTCTGATCCCTATCATGACTAGAGATTCCATATTATACCCCTTACTTTGCACCCCTTATAGGGCTATCGCCGCTGTGGTGGCCTCACATGATCGACTTCAACGAAATGTCAAAGCGAAATTTAAAACGTAGGATGCGTAACAGGATCACGATAGCAGAGTGTACGAGGAGATGTAAGACTTGTGGCTTGATATGCAAGGATGCCAGGATGGTCAGATAAGAGAGATTCAGGCTCTGTGTGGACAGGTTGCTGAGTTGATGGCTACTCTGAACGCGTTGCGCGATTAGCTTCACAAGGCTATAGTTCGTATACATGACCTGGAAAGTCAGTTCGAGCCTCAGGAGGCCCCGATGGAGGAGCCTCAGGAGGTACCAGAGGAGGTACCCGAGGAGGAAGCAGAAGAACATCGGGAGGAAGAGCCGGAGGAGGAGCCTGAGGAGGAACCGGAAGAGATGGAAGAGGACAGTGATGGGTCTAAAGTGATAGACTGATTTTCCTTATTCATTTGACTTGGACTACATGGTGTTTTTAAAAAAAACCTATGTGCGAAGGGTTGTTTCCCAGCCAACTGAAAAACTAGATATTTTGACACTGATTAAATATTTTGTGAGTTACCTACAATTTATTTATCCTAGGTTATTATATTGGTTATAAATGTTATGGTTAATGAAATTCATTATTTCCTTACTATTTATTATGCTTCAATGAGATTAATATGTTAGATGTTACTCATTAAAGTGAATTATGAATGTAAAGTGAAAATGGAAGGAGGTGGCAGAGGACATGGCAGAGGACGTGGCGCACGATTCGGACGTGGTGCGGGTGCAGTCAACATGACCCCCGCTGAACTGGCTGCTTTAATAAATAAGCATGTGTAGGTGGCAATGGCTGCTGTACAAGCCTCACAGCCACCAGGATCCCCTCCCTGTACCTACAAAGCCTTTATGGATTGCAAGCCCCATACCTACAGTGGAACTAAAAGGGCTGTAGGGTTAGTGCGATGGTTTGAGAAGACTGAGTTCGTCTTCACGAAATGCAACTGCCCGCTAGCCAACTATGTGAAATATGCTACCGAAACCCTTGAGGGTGCAACACTCTCATGGTGGAACGCCCAGGTTCAGATGCTACGTCAGGCAATGGCCAATGATTTACCGTGGGAAGAATTCAAGACGATGATGACTGAAGAATATTGCGCTCATGATGAGGTGCAAAAACTAGAAACTGAGCTTTGGCAACTAAAAGATGCACGGGTATGAGATTGAGGCCTATACCACCAGGTCTCATGAGTTGGCAACCTTGTGCCCGAGGATGGTGAACCCGATGCACAAGAGGATCGAGCTATATCTACATAGTTTGGTGCTGGAGATCCAGAGTATGGTGAGAGCCTCTAACCCCACTACCATACAACAGACCATCCGGTTAGCTCACAAGCTAACGGACCAGGCAGTGGAGCAGGGAAAGTTACCTAAACGGGGCGTGGTGCCAAGTGTACCTGATAACAAGCGTAAGTGGGATAGTTCAAGTAGCAAAGGTTCAACATCAAACAATCAACCTCAGCAGTAGCAACAACAGAGGAAATTTGACAATAATCGTAACTTCAACCAATCAGCTTCGACAACCCAAGGATAAGGGGGATACATGGGGAAGTATCCAAAGTGCAACCAATGCAACTATCATCACACCGGCATGTGTGACAACTTCAAATGTCAGCATTGTGGGAAGTTATGGCACGTAGCAAAAGACTGTCGTGGCGAATTGATGAAGAAGCCACAACAAACACAGGAAGCACCAAAAGGCTGCTTTGAGTGTAGTAAAAAGGGCATTACAAGAGGAACTGCCTTCAATTAAAGAAGAATGGCATTAGTAATGGAAGTGGTGGAAATAACAACAATAACACAGGCCACGGGGATAACATTGGTGGGAACAATGGTGGAGCCAAGGGAAGAGCTTTTTGTCATTGGCTCAGGTGAGGCCCTAAACGATTCTACTATTGTTACTTGTAAATTTCCTAATAATGGTCAATATGCTACTCTACTATTTGATATTGTAGCCGATAGGAGCTTTATTTCCACTCAGTTTAGTAGTCTTTTAAATGATATGCCATCTACGTTGGAATCCATGCATACTGTAGAGTTAGTTGATGGTAAGCAAATCCACATCAAGCATATTCATAAAAATTGTAAGATAGAACTGGCCAGACACATGTTTGACATTGACCTTATGCCTGTTACCCTTAGGAGTTTTGATGTGGTTGTGGGCATGGATTGGTTATGCGAGAAGCAGGCAGAAGTAGTATGTCGCGAGAAGATCGTACGTATTCCTCTTAAGGGTGGTGAAATCCTTGCGGTTAAGGGTGAAAAGGTGGTGTAGTGATAGGCATCATATCATTTATGAAAGTGCAGAAATTGTTGCGCAAAGGTCGTCTAGCCATATTGGCCCTCGTAATCGACAAGCAACAAGGGGAGAGGAAGATAGAGGATATCCCAGTAGTTCGTGATTTTCCAGAGGTAATTCCAGAGGACCTACCTGGATTACCACCTCATCATCAAGTTGAATTTCAAATTGAATTGACTCCTGGAGCAGCTCCAATTACAAGAGCACCTTATCGACTAGCACCAAACGAACTGCAAGAATTATCGGCATAGCTTCAGGAACTATTGGATAAAGGATTTATCCAACTAAGCTCATCATCATGGGGAGATCCTGTCCTTTTTGTTAAGAAAAAGGATGGCACATTTTCAATGTGTATTGATTACAGAGAGTTGAAAAAAGTCATGGTCAAGAATCGATACCCTTTACCTCGTATTGATGACCTGTTTGATTAACTTCAGGGATCCAGTTATTACTCTAAGATTGATTTGAGGTCCGGTTATCATTAATTAAGAGTTTGATAGGAAGACATCTAGAAGACAACATTCAGAACTCGTTATGGCCATTATGAATTCTTGGTCATGCCATTTGGGTTGACTAATATACCAGCGGTATTCATGGATCTCATGAACCGTGTGTGCAAACCCTACTTCGATTAGTTTGTCATCATGTTTATTGATGACATATTGATCTATTCTAAGAACAAAGAGGAGCACAAGGAGAACAAAGTGTGACTTTTGAATTAGAGAGGTGCAATTTCTAGGTCACACTGGTAATGAAAAAGAAATCCATGTAGATCCTTCAGAGGTTGAGGCAATAAAGAATTGGTCAGTTCCCAAAATGCCTAGTGAGATACGGCAATTCCTTGGACTGGCAGGATATTATCGATGCTTTATTGAAGAGTTTTCCAAAATTGCCCAACCTCTCACTGCTTTGACACATAAGGGTGCAACCGTACAAATAGGGAGAAAGCCAAGAAGCAGCTTTCTGGTTGTTGAAATAGAAACTCTATAGCGCACCGATATTGGCATTACCATAAGGGACTGATCGATTTTGTGGTTTACTGCGATACTTCTATCCAAGGACTAGGTTGTGTCCTAATGCAGCGAGACAAAGTAATAGCCTATGCCTCGAGAAAAGTAAAAGTGCATGAGAAGAACTACACCACTCATGATTTAGAGTTAGGTGTAGTAGTCTTTGCCTTGAAGATCTGGAGACATTACTTGTATGGTACGAAATGCACTATTTATACCTATCACAAAAGTCTTCGGCTTATCTTCGAATAGAAGGAGCTGAATATGAGGTAGCGGCGCTAGGTAGAATTATTGAATGATTATGATTGTGCTATTAAATACCACACGGGAAAGGCAAATGTAGTTACAGCTTACGATTAGCACACAATTACCTGAACAAATCAAGGAAGCTCAGACAGAAGCTTTAAAAGCGAAAAATGTTGAATCCGAATCATTACGTGGGATGGACAAGCAATTTGAGGTGAAAGCCGATGGAATCCGTTACTTCATGAATAGACTTTTGGGTAACTTTGTATGGAAATCTCAGGGACTTGGTTATGAGTGAGGCGCACAAGTCTAAATATTCAATACATCCTGGTTCTGGCAAGATGTGCCATGATCTGAAGGCATACTATTGGTGGCCTAATATGAAGGCGGATGTAGCTACATATGTTAGCAAGTGCTTAACCTGCTTTAAGGTGAAATTTGAGTACCAAAAGCCATCTAGGTTACTATAACAACCTGAAATTCCTTTATGGAAGTAGGAGCAGATTTCCATGGACTTTATTACCAAATTACCCAGAACTCCTAGCGGTTGTGACATGATATGGATGATTGTGGATCGATTGAATAAGTCTACTCACTTCCTAGCAATCAAAGAAATAGACAAAATGGATAAGCTAACTCAGATTTACTTGAAGTATGTGGTATCTAGACATGGTGTACCCATTTCGATCATTTCGGATCGTGATGCTCGCTTTACCTCCCTTTTCTGTCAATCATTGCAAAAAACTTTGGGTACACGCTTGGACATGAGCACTACCTATTATCCGCTGACTGATGGGCAAAGCGAGCGCACTATTCAAACTCTAGAGGACATGTTGCGGGCCTGTGTAAGAGATTTTGGGAACAACTGGGAAGTCCACCTGCCTTAGGTGGAGTTTTCTTACAATAATAACTATCATACTAGCATTAAGGAGGCACCGTTTCAGGCGCTGTATGGAGCGAAAGTTTGTTGTGCGGAAGTTGGAGATAGTCAGCTGACTCTCCCTGAATTGGTGTATGAGACTACTGAAAAGATCGTGCAGATAGGAAATCGCATGGCTACAGCACGAGATCGATAGAAGAGCTACGCAGACAAGCGATGGAAACCTTTGGAGTTTCAAGTCGGAGATAAGGTATTGCTGAAAGTCTCACCATGGAAAGGCGTGATTAGATTTGACAAAAGTGGCAAGCTTAATCCGAGATATGTTGGACCATTTGAGATTCCAGAAAGAATTGGTCCAGTGGCGTATCGATTAGATCTTCTTGACTCGCTGACTGGAATCCATGATGTTAGACCCTGAAAGGATCATACTTGCCAACTCAAGAAGTGATTGGAGGTTGTTCTGGTTGGAGCACATTATTTACAGAATAACACTGAAGACATCACCAACACAAGAAAACAAAAGACAAGAAAAGACAAAGTATAGAGCACCCACATTTGTAAATGCAGATGACTAGTGAAGAAATGCGGACAAGTGTTTTTTCACCCGCATTAACAAATGCGGATCAAGACATCTAATGATGAACAGAAGTGTTCACCCGCATGAACTAATGCGGGTGGTCAAACAAATGCTGATGAAGACTTGTTCACCCGCATGAACTAATACGGGTGAGCAAACAAATGCTGATGAAGACTTGTTCACCCCCATGAACTAATGCGCGTGAGTAAACAAATGCTGATGAAGACTTGTTCACCCGCATGAACTAATGCGGGTGAGCAAACAAATGCTGATGAAGACTTGTTCACCCGCATGAACTAATGCGGGTGAGCAAACACAAATGCTGATGAAGACTTGTTCACCCGCATGAACTAATGTGGATGAACAACTTACACATTTATTTTGTACTTAGACTAGATTCACTTATATAGTTCAGGTTTAGTTTAGTCTTTTGTACAAGCAATGTATTCTCCTATAAATAGGGTCACATACCCTAACTTTAGGTGGTGGTTGACTACAGCAGTAATATACACAATATTTTACATCATTTACTTTGATTCTTGATTCTCTGACTTTCAAGCATTTACTACAGCAGTTAATGTTCTTTAATATAGTAATTCCGCTGCTATATTATTGACTCAGTCCACATATTTGATCCCAGGTTGAGTCACATCAACCGAGAATATCATTCTCAAACCCAGTCAATTGGTATCAGAGCCTTGGCTCTTGAATTCATCACAGAATCATCTTGGATTTTGGGTGAAAATCAATTGAATTGTAGACCGAGTTGTTCATCAGCAAGATCTACTCTTCTGATAAACAAACATACAGTAATCAAACACCACAAAGTACAAAATCTTCAAATCTGCTACTGTCGAACCCTTCAACACAAAATCAAGAACTTAGAACTCCTTCAAATCGACAGATCTAAACTTGACAGACCTGCTCTTGATCGAAAACAAAAGATTTGAAGAAAAACACACTGTTAGAACTTAAAATCAACTTAAAACAGTACTCAACAAGTTAAAATCAGTTTAACTAACATGGATTCCTATAATCATACTGAAATTGGTCATGCATCCAAACCTCCTATGCTTAAACACAAATCTGAGTTTAAGCAGTGGAAAATTCGTTTCAGAAACTACATTACAGGTGTAGATCCAGACTACTGGATATCTATTTGCAAAGGTCCCTACATTCCACTGTCTCTAAATGCTGATCAAGCTGCTCAGTACAAAACTGCAAGAATTCCCATTGAGGATCCAAACTTAACTCTTGATGATGAAGAATATAAGAAAATCAAGATTGATCTTAGAGCTTATTCCATCCTCACACAAGCACTGAAAATGGATGCTCTAAAAAGATTAGAAAAATATGGAACAGCTAAGGGTGTCTGGGATGCTTTACAGATTATGTGTGAGGGAAGCAGTGAAGTTACTGAAATTAACAAAGACAAGTTGATAAATCAGTATGAGACATTTCATCATACCAAAGGAGAGTCTATCTCCAGACAGCTTCACATATTTATGCAACTTGTAAATGACCTTGAAATTATGGGGGTCACTTACAAGGAGAAGGAATTAAACAAGAAAATGCTGCACAGCTTGCTTGAAAACTGGAAACAGAATGTTACAATGTTGAAGAATACTCTTGATCTGGAGAGTACTAGCTTGGACATCATGATTGCAAAAATTAAGGCTCTTGAACTTGATGAAAGAAGCAGAAATCTGAGTGGACCTCAAGTCATTAAGGCTTACAAGTTTCCATCTGAAACTCATTCTATTGAAAATGCCTTTGTTACTGAAGAAGAAGACTTTCTGTCATCAAGAGATCAAACAAGAACAACAGGATTTTGTGCTGCTCCACAACCTCAAAAGCAACCATCTTCTGCCCAACCCACTGTATCTCCTAACAATATGTATGATGAGCAAAAATCTGAAGAACAAAAGGCAACTTACAATGCCTTTGTTGCTAGCTTTGAAGCCTACCTTGGAGGGAGACTCACTTCAGCTCATCTGATTCAAGAACATCTAAAAGAAATGGACCCTGATGATGTTGAAGAAATGGATTTGCAATAGCAGATGGCCATGATTGCTATGACAGCAAAGAAATTCTTTCAAAAAGGTAAGAAACTGAGTCTCAATGAGAATACAAAGCTGGGATATGACAAATCCAAAGTTAAGTGTTTTAACTGTGGATTGAGTGGTCATTTCTCTCGGGAATGTAACTCTCCCAAGAGAAGCAACAATAATTTTCAAAGACCCTCACATAACCAGCATGCTTCTCAACACAACACCAACTTTCAGCCAAGCAACTCTTATTCACACCAACAACAAAATCAGTAGCAGCCAATTTAGTAAAGACAACCTTTGGGTGGGTTTGATGTTCATCCATCTTTGTATATGAACAATATTTGTTAAATCAACAAAGAACATCTATTTGAGCAGAAGAATTCAGAACCGAACATCTCATAATGAGAGCTACGTCATGGTAACCTGCCGTAGGCGGGTTATGAGAACAAGGATGTTCATCCATCTTTATAACGAAGATCTCATTGAAGATCTCATTGTACAAGTTCAATAACGAAGATCTCCTCCGAGATCTCAGGTGTTCAATTACATGAAGCTTTCCAAACCATAATCTGAAGATCTCATTATACAAGTTCAGAGACCAAGTTGATAAACAGAACAAAACAAGCATAATACAAAGTCAACAAGACAAAGTTAACATCAAGACCACAAAAGTCAAAATTAGGTCATGATGTAATAACACTACAAGTGTGTGTGAATCAAAGAACAAGGATGTTCATCCATCTTTATAATGAGAGCTACGTCATGGTAACCTGCCATAGGCAGGTTATCCCGTTATTTTTCCAAAAAAAGGCCTCTAAATGGGTTTTTAGGCCACTTTTGTGTTTTTGAGCTTTGATTTCATTCCGTGCACTGCATCACAAATGCTCATGTTTTGAGTAACTAATGCAAATGTTAGCTTACTTCAAACAAATGAACATCCAACATCAACAACAACATCAACAACTTCAACATCAACAACAACATCATCAACAACATCAACATCAACAACCACATCATCAACAACAACAATATCAATGAACAGATAATGAATAGATGCCTACAACAAACAAGAAAACAAGACACATGATGAATACGGATGATTGCAACCAACAGGCACATCCATTTTCACATTCAACTGAAATGAAGAAATCAACCTTGGTCACATAATCACCGATCCAATCAAGGATTTGTACAACTGTTAGAAACTCTTTCTGAAGTACTTGGAACCATCCATTATCAAGTTAATTTAGAGATTCAAAGAGTTGAAGTGTCTTCAAGACTGACTTATGTTCCTGATGCTGTTTATTGAAGTTCAAAGCCTCATCATATGCCTAATACTTTCTAATCCTTTGAGTGTGATATGAACAAACAATAATCCAAAAGTAATACACCTCATATCCAATACATTAAGTATTCTTAAAGAGATTCTATCCTTTATCAGAAATACATTAGGAGAAGCTTAATCTGAGGGGGAGAACTACAGTGAACTGTGTCAGAACATCAGTTGATCAAAAAGACATGTGACAGAGAAGGTCTTCAAGTCAAAGTTTGGAAAGCATCAGTTTAGGGGGAGTATTGTTGGGTTCAAAAATTGATAAACTGAAGCTTTCCAAACCATAATCAAAGCCAACTAAAGATCTCATTGTACAAGTTCAGAGACCAAGTTGATAAACAGAACAGAACAAACACAAGACAAAGTCAACATCAAGACCACAAGAAAAGTCAAAATTAGGTCATGATGTAATAAAACTATAAATAGAACAACTAGTGCCACTTGTAATGTGTGGTTATTGCAAAGTGTGTGTGAGTGGCTTGTAGTTCTTAAGTGTGTGTTTTTCATGGTGTAAATCACCACCCAAGGAGAAATTCTCTCCGTTTTGTGGGTTTGATGTTCATCCATCTTTGTATATGTTTCTTCATTGTAATTTGTTATTCAACATCAATGAAATCATAACATTATACATTACACATACATCCTTGTTCTTCGATTCACACACTTCCACCCATCTTTAATTTTGAATTTTTGGATCTGAAAATGATGAATCCTAAGATCCAGGCTCAACGAATCTGAAATATTGATTCAGCAAAATGGTATCAGAGCTGTTGGTTGCTGGGATCATGTATGTTTCAGATTTGTTTTCATCTTTAAAGATGTTTACAAAAACAAGAAAATCAGAAAAATGAAGAACAAAGCATATGTTCATCAAAAACTCATCTGTTTATCAATATCAATTTCAGCTTCATATGAATCAATTTTTGTTAGAGATCTTTGTAGATGGCCTAGAAGTCATGTAATTGAACACCTGAGATCTCGGATAAACATCAGAATCTCCATCAATTACCCCTTGTTCGAAGACTAAAACAGTTCATCATCGACCCGAGATGTTCGGTTCTGAATTCTTCTGCTCAAATAGATGTTCTTCGTTGATTTTGATTTTGATCTATTACAATTGCTCTGAAATTGAAGAGATAATGTGAGGAATGATTTATCAACTTCAATTCGAAGCAAACAAGAACAGATTTGCTTATTTTGTTTGTGTTTTGTTAATGAACAGATGATGATGAAGATGAACAGAGATGTGTTCTTTATTTTTCTGATTTTCTTCTTTGTTGTAAACATCTTTAAAGATGAAAACAGATCTGAAACATACATAAACCCAGCAACCAACAGTTCTGATACCATTTTGCTGAATCAATATTTCAGATTCGTTGAGCTTGGATCTTAGGATTCATCAGTTTCAGATCCGAAAATTCAAAATTAAAGATGGGTGGAAGTGTGTGAATCAAAGAACAAGGATGTGTGTGTAACGTATAATGCTATGAGAATGATGTGTGTGAATCAAAGATGGGTTGATGATGTGTGTGAATCCATCTTTATAGATGTTCATCCATCTTTATAACGAGAGCCGAACAATAATGTTATGAGAATGATGTGTGTGAATCAAAGATCGGTTCTGAAAAACACACACTTAAGAACAAGGATGTTTGTGTAACGTATAATGTTATAAGAACTACAAAGAACAAGGATGTGTGTGAATCAATTGACTTGGTTTGAGAATGATATTCTCGGTTGATGTGACTCAACCTGGGATCGAATATGTGGACTGAGTCAATAATATAGCAGTGGAATTACTATATTAAAGAACATTAACTGCTGTATTAAATGCTTTAAAGTCAGAGAATCAAGAATCAAAGTAAATGATGTAAAATATTGTGTATATTACTGCTGTAGTCAACCACCACGTAAAGTTAGGGTATGTGACCCTATTTATAGGTGAATACATTGCTTGTACAAAAGACTAAAGTAACCCTGAACTATACAAGTGAATCTAGTCTAAGTACAAAATAAATGTGTAAGTTGTTCATCCGCATTAGTTCATGCGGGTGAACAAGTCTTCATCAGCATTTGTGTTTGTTCACCCGCATTAGTTCATACGGGTGAACAAGTCTTCATCAGCATTTGTTTGCTCACCCGCATTAGTTCATGCGGGTGAACAAGTCTTCATCAGCATTTGTTTGCTCACCCGCATTAGTTCATGCGGGTGAATAAGTCTTCATCAGCATTTGTTTGCTCACCCGCATTAGTTAATGCGGGTGAACAAGTCTTCATCAGCATTTCTTTGCTCACCCGCATTAGTTCATGCGGGTGAACAAGTCTTCATCAGCATTTGTTTGCCCACCCGTATTAGTTTATGCAGGTGAACACTTCTGTTCAGCATTAGATGTCTTGATCCGCATTTGTTAATGCGGGTGAACAAACACTTGTCCGTATTTGTTCACTAGTCATCCGCATTAACAAATGCGGGTGCTCTATACTTTGTCTTTTCTTGTCTTTTGTTTTCTTGTGTTGGTGATGTCTTTTGTGTTATTCTATAAATAATGTGCTCTAACCAAAACAACCTCCAACCACTTCTTGAGTTGGCAAGTATGATCCTTTCAGGGTCTAATAATACTCCCCCTAAGGATTATACTGCCTAGGTTCCTCAAGAGTGTGATGGTGGTGGTGGTTGTGAAGATTCTGGTCGGTCTTGATGTGATGTCTTCTGTTGGACTGTTTTTGGAGAGATCTTTGCAGCAGCTTCATGATGTACCTCAGGTTCTGCAAGGGAAGGATTTAGGATTGCCTTTATCATGTTTGAAAAATCCCTAGCTTCCTTTATTTTTTCTCTACTAAGCACATGAATTTTCATCTCACTCATTGTATGAATAGCACCAATGGGCATTTGTTTCAAAGAGATGGGTTCCCAAACTGAAATAGAAGATAACCTATCTCTATGAATCACCAGTGAACCATCAGCATCAACTTCCAACTTGACTATGTTGCCCATCTGCATAGGTAGCCTTTTCTTCTTCCTTTGTTCTCTCTTGTTGTTAATTCTATCAAAAGCCAGCTTTAATATCTTCACACACTTCAAAATAAACTCTAAATCATCTTCTATAGCTTTGTTTTTGAGAGCTCTGAAGTGTCTGGTAAAGATGTATTGAATGTAAGACTCATCTAGCAATCTAACCTCATGCCCACTGAAGATTCTTATTTCAAGGGCTTCCTTTCCTTCCCATTTTCTTTCAATTACTAGCTCAAAGGTGTCTTCATCATAATACACATTTGAAATAGGCTATGTTTTATGAGTACCAGCAATCATTTTCCTCTTCAAACTTTTTGTTGGCTTAACATGTAGTTCAGGAAACACAATCTCTTCAGCTTCTCTTTTCTTTCTTTGATCAAATTGGTTCTTGAATGTTTTGTCTTTTCTGGTACAGATAGCTTTTAGTGATTTGAAGTTCTTTGTTCTTTTAAACATCTTTAGAATATCTTCAAATTCATATCCTCTATACATTCCATCAGGATTAATCAAGTCTAGCTCAGCCAACTCTTTTAAATCATGAACTTTCAAGGCATTGACTAAGGCAGTGTACTCTGTGAAAAATTAAACTAATCCTGATATCCTCTTCACCATGAACATATTCCAGTTACTATCATACTTCCAGGCAATAATTTTTACGTCTGTCTTACCACTGGGAGTAGATACCCCTCTTATCATTTCAGCAGTAGTCAGCCCCTCTTGAAGTTTAAGTTGAGAAGGCTCAATAAACCACTCTGGATTCTTGTGAAGTATAGGGGCCAGAACATCTTGATCTTTAACTGTCAACTGCACATCTTGTGCTGTTTTTCTTGTTCTGGGTTTCTGGGCAATCACTTCTTCTTTAATTGCTTTTAGTCTTTCTTTCTTGTCATTGATCATCTTTAACATAGCAGCCCTAAGAGATTTAGTCTTCATGTTCCCCATCTTTCTTTTTCTAAATCCCTGTTGAGACAGATAATCCTTCATTTCCTTATCTGTCATACTATAAGGATCAGGGTATGTAGTTTTAGTGTTATACTTCTTTGCTGCCTTAGAGATACTTGTGACAGATTTAGTAGTTTCCTTTTCTTTTTCATATTCAGTCATAAAGGTTGGATCAAGAAGCTTCTCCATCTTTTTCACTTCTTCTATCATACCTTCATAAGTCATGCTAAAGACTATATCAGCATCATATCCATGGTTGATCAAGAACATGGCATGAATCATAAGATCATTAGTCTTAGCCTTCTCTATCATACTTTCAACAGATGGCTCAATGATTGATGGACTCCTCATGTCATCATGTTTCTTTGTTTGTTCATCTTCAGTTTCTCCTTCTTCCAACATAATCACTTCCAAAGTATGCTGCAACTCCTTCTCAGCTTGTTCATGTTCATCTAAGAATTCAGCAATTGCTGCCAAACTTCTTGGATCATCTTTTGCTTTCTTCTTAGGTTGTTCTACCTCAACCATAAGAAGTTTTACTTTTGCTTTTTCAATCAAGTATTTCCTTTTTCTTTTGTATGTGATCACTCTTGGTCCTGATGTTGAAGCTGCATCAGTTTTGGCCTGTTGTTTTTCTTCAACAGCCTTAAGTTCAGCAGTGATTCTTTGTTGTTCAGCTTCTTGTCTGTTCAATTCAGCTATTTCCTTTTCTTTGAATTCATCACAAAGTCTATTGATTAAACTTTGTTGATCATCAGTCAATACAACAGCAGGAACAAGCTGCATTCTCAGTTCTTCTTCTATTGACACAGGTTATGATGGAATTACAACTATAGACTCAGAGGGGGATTTAGTGTTTTTGATGTAATCCCAGAACTCCTCATCTATAATGAATTCACTTGAAGAGAATCTGATATGTCATCTATTAGTTCTTTCATCATGGCCTCTTTTTCAGTAGATAGATCAGAATGTACTACCATCTCCCAGCTATCATCATCCCTGACATCACTGGTTTCTTGCTGTTGTGAATGAACTTCCTTATTAGTTTCTTCAGCTTCATGTTCTGTTGTTTTTCTTTCAAATTCAGCCTTTAATTGAACAATCAGTTCCAATTCATTAATTCTTTTCTTTAAAGCCTCATTTTGTTTGTTCGGATCAGTAATAACTTCTGTTTGTATCTCCAATATGTGCTATTGATCTTCCATTGCTACAGTTTGAATAGCCACAGTGTCCACATGACCACTGATTTCTTCTCTTGACATCTCTAAAGAGGCTTTTAACTGTTTGATCTCCTCATCTTTTGTTCTCAAATCAGCATCATACTTGGCTTTTAATTCACTCAGTTTTTTTCCTTTTCATCCAACTCTAGGATTCTATCATTGATTATCCCTGCCCTTCTATCCAAAGTCTTCTCCATCCTAGACATTTTGGCTAAGAGATCAGATATCATCCTATCTTTTTCATCAGGTCTGTTCACCTATGATTTTGCAAAGCTCTCAGAAGGAGCATCTTCAGAGACAAGTTGTCTCTGTGGTAGAGGCACAGTATGTTGGTTATCTTCTTCATCATCAGAAGATTTTGATGAGCTAGTAGATTCACCAAAACTCCCAGCCTCATCATCTGCTTCATGTGGTGAGTTGCCTTATGAATCTTCTTATGTATGAATTGGAGAGAATGATTGTGGGATAATGGGATCAACCCTCAAAGGAGATAAAACAGTATTTTTTTGTAGTGTTTCACCAGTGTGAGGATCACCAATCAAGGGTGACACTGGTATAATATGTTCTTCAGTTTCTGCATGCTCATCAACATGGTGTTGTTCATAAGCAGCAGCATCTTCATGAATAGGTTCCTCAGTAGGAACATCATCTTGTACTTGTTCTTGTATAACATGTTCTTCTTCTTGTTGTTGTAATTGTTTGTCATCCATTGGCACATCATTTTAGGGATTTATTTGTTGTTGTATTCAAGGTAAAAGTGGAAAGAAAGTACCACTATAGAAGTTTCTTGGATCTCTCTTCTTGATGTACTTCAAAGATTTGGCATTATAATGTGGAACTTCAAGAATGGGGCCTTCTAAAACCAGATCAGGAAAGGCTTCATTAATAAGACACTGAATGAATCTGGGGTACATTAAGAACATGTTCCGTCTCCCCTCTTGAATGTTTTCCATCATTCCATTAAAGACATAGGCTGAAAAGTTTTAAGGTCTGTTAGAGCAGAGAGCACAAATAAGTGATGATGTAGTCAAGGGTATATCATTCCATACAGTCTTCCTTTTGGATAAGCAGTGTTGCACATAATGAATAAGGAATCTCCATTGCAAATCAACCAATCCTTTGACTATCTGTTTATCCTCAAAGCCACCTTCATATCCAATGTTAGCAAAGAATGACATGATATCTACTTCATCAAATTCAGTAGGCATTTGGATCATCTTGAAATTGAAGGCATTCTCTAACAGATTGTTTTGATATCACTAGAGTGTGATCATCAGATATTCTTCCTGAGATTGCTTTCTCTCCATCAATATTCAAAGCTTCTGCATTTCCCAAGAAAGATCTGATGTAATTCTCATAGATTATAGGTCTCACTGATATGGCATGAGCCACTCTTGTTTTGGCTATGAACCTGATCATGTCTCTGAGTCCCTCAGCTTCTGGGACATCAGAATCAAGAAAACCACTGACATTATGGAGCTTGCTCCAAGTCAGGTTAGCCATTATGTAATCTGCACACAGAGAGTATGAATTAGTGAGAATTGTGTGTGATTTGTTCAGTTTTGACTTTTTAGGTCAAAATGAATTCTGCTTGTTACTGCTACATTTGGTTATTTGAACTGATTATGATTTTTTTCATGAAGAACAGTTCAAAATTTTGTTTCTTTGTGTTGGGATATACTAATTTTGATTGTGTTTTAACAGGTTGTGATGTCAACATTGTTATACATCAGTATCCCCTGTTCATTGAAGTTTTATGTGTTCTTAGAACCACATGAAATCTTTAAAGTTTACACCGATCATTAGTTTTAATGAACTCTGTCATTCATCTAAATCCAGTGTTCTTGAGTGTATTTGAATCATTTCACAAGATTAGGGTTCCATTTCAAGAAATTTTGTTCGACAGTCGAAGGTTTTCAGTATCTGATGATCACCTTGTGGTTGATAATACTTCGATTTAACAGACAATGTTATTTGTTTTGATGTTGGATTTGAACAAAATGAAGCTTGATTAGTGTAGATTCGAACTCCGAAGAAGAACGGTTTTCTGGCACTCGACTCACTATGAAAGATCACTCAAAATTTGAAAAGTAATAAATGACTCACATTAGATGAGTATTTATATTACAACTCATAATTTTCACAAAGATTTTACCAAGTGTTGAAAAGTTCTGTACTGTAGCAAATGCGCATATATAATTTCTATGGGCGCATTCACTGTAGCAAATGCTGATGAACAAATTAAGTGTCAGCATTACTATAACAAATACGAAAGAGTTAATTTTACTTATCCGCATTCCCTGTAGCAAATGCCGATGACCTAGTTACCAGCATTCATTGAAAATTCTCAGCACTGTAGCAAATGCGGAAGAACAAATGTCATCCGCATTTTTACTGAGCAAACTTTATCAGCATTCACTATAGTAAATGCGGGTGACCAAAATGACTTGTCCTCATTTACTGAAACAAATGCGGGTGACCAAGGTTAACCGGCATTTCATGTAGCAAATGCGGGTGAACAAATGACTTTTCCGCATTTACTGTAGCTAATGCGGATGAACACTTTTTTTGTCTGCATTAGTCTACTTGTACAAAAACAGTTACCCACATTGGTTAAATGGCAGGGTTACCTTCACCTGCATTAACCAATGCACTTACCCGCATTAAATTTTGTACTAGTCAAAAATTAATGTTTTTGCAGTGGTTGAATCTGATTGGTTTGTACAGCTGCTTCTGATTTTATGAAGATGAGTCTGCATTTTTGTTGTTTTACGATGATTTTGCATATTCAGAGATTGTCAATTCTTGCTTGGATTGTCATGTGTCTTTGATGTTACACAGATTCCCAACTTGACTGATTTTGGCACATACGCATCTTCTGAAGCTGATTATGGAGTAATTTCTATACAGACACAATTAATTTGACAAAGTTGTCAATCTAATGTTTGCTAATTTCATGTTTTTGTAAATATTTCCTTTTAAAATTTTATTACTCCCCCTAAAGTTTATATCCATGTGGGATGAAAACTTTAAATAAAATTCATAAAATTTTAGGACAATATTTCTGAATTGTTTAATTGTTTTGCACTTTTGTTTGAAATTTTGGGATCATAACAATCTTATCTTTCATAAATGCAAGTTGTCATGAGCTTATAGATTGAAGATATATTTGTCCTTTTAAACTCATACTTGGTCAATATTGTAATGCATGTGATAATTATCATGTTTTGATTAAATTAAACATTCAACATGAACCTCACACTCATAAGCATAGAAAGATCAACTATCCTCATGTACTGTATAGTAGAACTTTTTCACAACTTTCAATACTTGATCATTTAAATTGTGAAGTCTCTTTCATTTTGGTAAGGGGGATCCACTTTGGGATTCTTTTACCTGATCCTTATTTTGTTTGATCCTCATTGGGATTCATTTGCTCTTCACTTTGGAAGGTGATCCACTTTGGGATTCTTTTTGTTATATTCTGTTTTATTTGTCATCCGTATTGGATGTGTTCCTTATTGGGAATCCTTTTGGATCTGAACATCAGCACTATATGCTTGTTTCCCCAGGTCTTTGCTCAGCAAAACAAAGGAGAAACTGATATGAATGAGACTCATAAGGTATCATGACCCGGTGTGTTTAGGTTGCTACACATACATACAATTCGATAAGTTAGATACTTACATGCTCTGAGATGATGTATTCACATTTGAATGTGATCTTTAGTTTATCATAGCATTTATCTTCTGTTCCAAGTTGAGCCTACCATATATCAGGTAAGTCATGTCAATCTTTCAAGATATTGAATTAAGCATAGTGAATGATATAACGACTGTAATTATATCATTTCCCAAAAATACAAAACAAGGACTTCAACAAAAATTGATTTCTTTTTGTAATTTTGTGAAATTTTGGATGTTTTTGTAAATTTTTTAATTTTTTTTTTTTACTCAAGGTTAATCATGCTGATTGATTGGACTAAGAATTCAAACAGACTTGGGTCAAATGCCTTAGTAAACAAATCAGCTAGCTGATTGTCTGTGTTAACCTAAATCAGCTTGATTAAACCTTTTTCAGCACAGTCTCTCAAAAAATGATATCTGATTTCAATATGTTTCGTTTTTGAGTGCTGAACAGGATTGTTTGTTATGAAGACTGCAGCAGTGTTGTCAATATGAATTGGTGTGTGCAAGAAATTGAAACCATAATCAAGCATCTGGTTTTTAATCCAGAGAACTTGAGAGCAACAAGCTGATGCTGCTATGTACTCAGCTTCAGCCATCGATACTGAAACATTGGTCTGTTTCTTGAACTGCCATGACACCAGTCTGGGACCAAGAAATTGACAACCACCAGATGTGGATTTTCTGTTGAAATTGCATACCCCGTAGTCACTGTCGGTGTATGCATAGAGATTGAAGTCTCCATCCTTTGGATACCATAGTCCAAGAGCAGGTTTGCCCTTAAGATATCTGAATATCCTCTTGACTGCATTAACGTGAGATTCCTTGGGATCTGCTTGATACCTGGCACATACATAAACACCAAACATAACATCAGGTCTACTGGCTATTAAATACATAAGTGAACCAATCAGGGATCGATAAAGAGTCTGATCCACAGATTTGCCTTCTGTGTCTGGGCCAATCATCACTTTTGTATCAACCGGTGTTCTGATGGACTGACAGTCTGCAAAGTGAAACTTCTTCAACATTGATTCCACATATTTTGACTGGTTGATGAAGATTCCACTGGATGTTTGTTGTACTTGAAGACCTAGAAAGAATGTGAGTTCTCCCATAGCACTCATCTGAAATTTTGAATGCATAAGATCTTTAAAGTCTTTGCATAGTTATTTGTTGGTGGAGCCAAATATGATATCATCCATATAAATCAGGACAAGCAGCATCTCATTCCCTTTTCTCTTTCTGAATAAAGTCTGGTCAATCTTCCCTCTTTCATAACCATGGTCAAGAAGAAAGGATGACAGAGTCTCATACCATTTTCGAGGGGCTTGATGTAAGTCATACAAAGCTTTATCAAAGCTTGTATACCCTGTGAGGGAAATCAGGATCCTCAAATCATAGAGGTTGACTCACGTAGACTTCTTTTGAGATCTTTCCATATAAAAATGCACACTTTACATCCATTTGATAAACTGTAAATTTCATGGATGCAGAGTACGCAAGAAAGAGTCATATGGCTTCTAGTCTAGCAACAGGAGCAAACACCTCGTCATAATCTATTCCTTCTTCTTGTGTATAGCCCTGTGCTACCAATCTTGCTTTGTTTCTAATGACGATCCCTCTGTCATCAGTCTTGTTTCGGTACAGCCATCTGGTGCCGATAGGGTATTGACCTTTAGGAAGATCCACCAGCTGCCATACTTCCTGTTTTTTGAATTGTAGCAATTCTTCCTACATTGCCTCAATCCAGCTATTGTCTTGAAGAGCCTCTTTAATGTTTTTGGGTACAGTTTGACACAGAAAACAAGAAAACAAACAAATGTTTGCAATACTTGACTTCCTTCGTGTCACCCGCTCGTCTAAATCACCAATAACGTTGGACACTGGATGATTCTTGTGTGTCTTGGTAATTGGAATCAAATCACCAGCAATGGACACATCAAGATTGGAGACATTCAGATCATCTTGGTGAGAGGCATCTTGTTGTTGTAGTGTGGGAGAGTGATGATCAGAATCAGAGGGTACAGTATCTTCAGTTTCAGCAGCACTCTGAATACTCTCATTATTTTCATCTCTGCTAGTATCAGCTGCTGCATGAGTTGGTTCTGAATGTCTCACTTCAGTTGAAGGTTCAACTGAAGGAGATGGCATTGAACTGCGACAAGCATCTGTTGAGATACTTTCATTTTGTGTAACTTGCAGGATAGGATCAGCTTGTAAGGGCACTTCTTCATTGTCATGCTCAGAAGAAGGAGGAATCATTGGGAAGTCTGTTCTTCTTTCAACTGATCTTTCAACTGACCCTGATGTTCCTGCATTTGACAAATTGAACTGATCAAAAGATCTTGTAAATGAATCAATATCAAACAACCAGTCGGGACCATTTGATGATATAGGAAACGAATGCTCATTGAATTGAATATTTGTTGATTCATCAATGATGTTTAATCTAGGATTAAACACCCTAAAAGCCTTAGACACTAAGGAATATCCCACGAAGAATCCCTCGTCAGACTTGGGAGCAAACTTTCCTAAATGGTCTCTCGTGTTCAATATTGAGACAGGACAACCAAATGACTTCAAAAATCCAATGAATGGTTTTCTGTGAAAAAGAAGTTCATAAGGAGTTTTATTGTGTTCTTTGATTATTAGAGTTCGATTTTGCACAAAACATGAAGTGTTAACTGCTTCTGCCCAAAATGTAATTGGCAGTTTTGCATCAGCAAGCATTTAAATCAAGTTGATTTTCAATTTTGGTTATAAAATCTATTATGATTTGGGATGCCTCATTCTTGTGAAGTAGGAAGAAGACCCATGTGAATCGAGTAAAGTCATCAATGATCACTAAACAATAATGCTTCTTTCCAATACTCATGACGTGAGTCGGTCCGAAGAGATCCATATGAAGTAACTTCAATGGATAATTGTTAGTGTTCACAAGTTTTGGCTTATGAGATGATTTATGTTGTTCTCCTTTGAGACACGCGGTACAGTGGTCAACAAAATGAAATTCCTTTTGAGGAAGACCAATTACATGGTTCCCTTTGACCAATCTATTCATATTTTTAAAATTCGTGTGTCCTAAGCATCTATGCCAAAATTGTGATTCATCAAATGATGCTTTAGACAATAGACATGTCTCTTATCATGGACGAGCAGAATTAAGGTTCAAAACATATGTATTATTCTTCCTCGGTGTCTTCAAGACAACCCATTCTTCAGGAATGTAAAATCCTGGTTTCAAGATGTAGCAATGAGTGTCGGTGAAATGAGTAGAATATTTCTTGTCACAAATCTGGGATACACTGAGCAGATTGAAGTTCAGCTGCTCACAGTAATTGACTTTATCAAAGCTCAGAATCCCATTCGTCACTGAACCTTCTCCAATAATTCTACCGCCATGTGAATCTCCGCCAAATGCCACAGTAGTTCCTTGAATGTGCTTGAAGTCATGAAGGAGGGAACTATCTCCTGTCATGTGTCGGGAGCATCCACTGTCCAGGTACCATAGGCTATTGGACCTGTATGAATGACCCTATAAGCATAAAAAGAACTAGTTAGAATGAGGAACCCAAGCCATAATGTTCTTGGGTTGTCCTTTGGCATCTATCACTGTTACTTCTTGATACTTTCCTCTTGAGTGTGTTTTAGAGGAGGATGATTTCAGCCTTTTTCTATTGTTTCTTTGAGGTTTCAGTTCATCAATTTCATCTGATGTGTCAGAGGATTATACAAACCTTTCCTTTTGATTTTTGTCCAAAGGATGAACAGATGCTTTGTTCTTCATTTTTCTGATTTTCTTGTTTTTGTAAACATCTTTAAAGATGAAAACAGATCTGAAGCATACATGAACCCAGCAACCAACAGCTCTGATACCATTTTGCTGAATCAATATTTCAGATTCGTTGAGCTTGGATCTTAGGATTCATCAGTTTCAGATCCGAAAATTCAAAATTAAAGATTGGTGGAAGTGTGTGAATCAAAGAACAAGGATGTGTGTGTAACGTATAATGTTATGATTTCATTGATGTTGAATAACAAATTACAATGAAGAAACATATACAAATATGGATGAACATCAAACCCACCCAAAGGAGAGAATTTCTCCTTGGGTGGTGATTTACACCATGAAAAACACACACTTAAGAACTACAAGCCACTCACACACACTTTGCAATAACCACACATTACAAGTGGCACTAGTTGTTCTATTTATAATGTTATTACATCATGACCTAATTTTGACTTTTCTTGTGGTATTGATGTTGACTTTATCATGTTGACTTTGTCTTGTGTTTGTTTTGTTCTGTTTATCAACTTGGTCTCTGAACTTGTACAATGAGATCTTCAGTTGGCTTTGATTATGGTTTGGAAAGCTTCAGTTTATCAATTGTTGAACCCAACACCTGATGTTTTTCACATCTCAAATTTAAAGAAGTGCTTATCTCATGAGACATTGGTTGTACTGCTCGAGAAAGTACAAGTAGATGAACAATTACAGTTTATTGAAGAACCGGTTGAGATGATGTATCGTGAGATCAAGACCCTTAAGCAAAGAAAGATACCCATAGTTAAGTTTCATTGGAACTCAAGACGTGGACCGGAATTCACATGGGAACACAAGGACCAGATGAAGCTCAAGTATCCTCATTTGTTTAAAATAACTATGACAACCGGCGAAGGTATTGATTAAATTTCGAGACGAAATTTCTTTCAACATGGTGATAATGTGACAACTCACTCGATTTCTTGTGCCAATGCAGTAGACCAGTGATGTAACACAACCATGTAATACAATTTTTGGGACGAAAATTCTTTCAATATGGGGATAATGTGACATCCAGTAATTTTTCTGTTACCAAACTCCATTAGTTCCGTTAGGTTTTGCATACACATGTCGTGAGCACATACTAGTTGTTGTTGAACGTTGGTGACCTACTAATAATTAACCATGGTTAACAGATAATAATTTAATTAATAACTTTGATTATTATTTTATGGTTATGTGATTCACGAATTTTAAATATTATTTGTGAATTTTACTTTGTAACGTGACAACGTATGATATTTGGTTCATGTGTTTTGTGGTTAGTTGAAATATATATGATTATTATTATTGATTAATAATGCTTGTGTTTTGTAGTTAAAAATTGTTAAAAAGTGCTAAAAAGATTAATTTTTATAAAATATAATAAAAGAGGGTTTAAAAGGTAATTGTTAAATAAGTAAAGTGTAACAAAAACCCAACCCTAGCCCCTAACCCCCCATTCGGCCGAAACTATCACCACAACCCCATCCTCTTTGCGATTTTGATCTTGCAACAACAACCAACCATCGATTTTGATTAGTTTCAAGAGTTAGCAAGTGTCAATCATCATCTTTACACATTTTGAGGTGAGTTTCTAACAAGATTTTCATACTTTTGATCCATGTTAAACCCTAATTTAAAAATCACATGAAAAGTTGAATTCTATGATTGTTTGATGATGCTATGTTGTTAGTTATGTTATATTGATGTTGGTTTGTGATGATTATGCAAAAATTCCATGGATTGATCATATTGTTCATATATTGCCAAATTTGGAAACCTTTGATCATGAATAATCCAAACATTGATGAATTATGGATGTTAAATGGGATTAGATGATTGGTATAAACTAGATTAGATATAAAGTTAATGAATTTATGAATAAATTAGATGATAGATTGATTTTGGGTGTTACCTTCCCGAAAGGGAAACTTTATTGATGTGAATCATTGGATATCGTGAATTGGGCATGCTTATGATGTTAGGATCATGCTAGAATGCTTGTTGATGATTTCTAATATGTTAGAATGCATTAATTGGGTCGTATGAATACTTGATGGATTACTTGGAAATCTAGGTTCTGTGGAATATTGCAAGAGGTTGGGATAGGTTAATTGTTGATGGAACCATGTTTGGGATTATAATAGATCATTGTTGTGTATGTTAATTGGTGTGAATCTTGTTGTGTAATGTGATAATGATCATCATACACGAATGCAAATCTGAGGCCCCAACTTAGTAGGATTGGCAGGGTTTAGGGTGTGAAGTCGTTAGTGGCTTCACATGGCATGTAGTGCATGATTAAACTCAATGTATGAATTGCTAATTGTGATGTAATGATGTTTGCATTGAGCATGATGTTGATTTGGATTCGCATGTGTTGTATGATAATTTATGATGGTATGATGATCTTGATAGAACCTAAGATTGATGACATAGCATACGTGAATAACTTGTATGATAATCATGTGTAATGTGTTGCCATACTTGATCAAACAAGATTTCAATTAACATGTCACCAATGGGTCAAATGGGTCAACTAGGTCAAATGAGACTTTGTTTTGCAAAACCATTAGGTCAATATGTTTATTAAGCACTTAGGGTTGTTAAACCTTCAGGTTACATGAACTTATGTACTCACGTGTTCTAGGAAACCTTTGATGGATTGTCTTTCCATCCAACGTAACTTTGCATTATTTTGTTCGTATGCGCACCAGGTGAGTTTATGCCCGACTTTTAAACCCTCTCTCTTTTGGGGGAGATAGCATACTCTTTTACAAACGCTTTTTTAGTATATGTTGTGTATAGTGTAACATAGTGTAATATACCTTGATAGTCCTCACACTTCTGGATCATTAATAATGGTAACTAGCGGGGAAATTTTGGGTTGTACTACTGGGTCTGACAAGCCCCACCCCTACGACTCAAGGTCAAACGAGTGCAATACTTTCCTAAACACAAACATCGTTACGACCTAATATGTTGTGACGGGAGGCAAACAAACGAACACAGTCAGCTTCGATCGCGAAATCACTATGGTAATTACTTATTAATATAGATTAGCTATCTATTTCAATGCACTTCTTATGTTTTACAACTATTACTACTTATGTTAAACTCAAACTCTTGAACTCACCAACCATTGTGTTGACTCTTTTAATATGTTATTCTCAGCATCAGCGCCTAGGAGCACTCACGGGTCAGCATGCATTGGAATAAACATTGTTTTGTATTTGGGATTTATTATACATTTTTGTTTTAAATAATGGTTTGGCGCATGTTTGAGCATTTTACATTTCATTACTTTGAGTTGACTTAGTTACAAAACACTTTTGCATAGTTTTAAAGTTTCTAAACTCTAGGTTTGGTTTTAAATGTCTCATATAGTGTCGTTTTGAGTAACTAATGACTTAGATCCTGGTTTGTTTACACGCCTCGTGGTAAAACCCCGCACGTGGAATTTGAGGGTGTGACAATGGCACTCACTAAAACCCATATCCTCATCATCATAGAATTGGAGGCCAGGGATTGGTTGGTATAGATCTAGAGGCTGGGGATGATAGTTGTCCCCTAAAGGTTGATCACCTGAGTTTTAAGACTTAGAGTGAAGGCGGCTTATGTAATGAGCTTATCAGGTTGCGCATGAGGAACCTCAGCACTGATCAATGAAGTAGTGGGAGTGGTTTGCTCCACAAGGGAAGTGGAAGCTCTTGGTTCCACTTCCTCCTGAATGGGTAATTGTATGGGGGCTTTCTCAATCTATATAGATTGAGTATACAGATTGAGCAAGGGTTCGTTTGGATTTTTTTAAGTAGGTGAAGGTTATATGTGATTGTTTGGGTTGTGTAGATATAGAAGGTGTGGGTTCAACATTGATTGGTGTTGTCAAGTTGTCACCTTGATCAATGAGCTCTAACATTTTTAGGACTAGGGCTGTTTCTACCCCTAATAATAAAGTTGTCGAGCTTTATTTGTTCCAGTTTGAGAGTAGCACATGTTCCCCTTAACTGTGATCCTAGTTCATAGTTAAGAATGTGTTGGACATATCTAGGGAACATGTAGTACTCTAAGGAGTCCAGGTTAGCAAGCACGTTTGTGTAAACAAACTAGGAGTACTTGAACTTGACCCCATAAACCATTCCATGGACTATATGGGATAAGTCCTTAGGAATATGGTCCCATCCTCCATGTTTATTTGATAAAAAGTGAATGATAACATGGAGGAGGTACTTATAGTAATTTTTCTTCCAAGACAAATTTGGTTTCGGAAGATATTAAACCTCATAAGTTTTATTTAAAGGATGAATAAAGTTTCCAAAACTTAATTGCTTTCGGAAAAAAATTGTCCTTCTAAACATATAAGTACTTAGAAGCATAATTAAGCTTTGGAAGATATATCAGAATTTCTTCCGAAGGTAAATTTCTAAGTAAGTAGTTATTAGTTTTAAAGACATAATTTTTCTTCTGAAGTCAACTTAATGTCTTCCAAAAGAAAACATATCCTTAATTCTTAAAACTCTAAGGAATATCATTTAGAAAAGTTTTCTTCTACGTTAAACAGGGCTTATATGAGTGATGATATAGACAACTTAAGACACACATATTTGAAAAATAATCTTGAAATTAATTTTTAAAAAATCTAGTCAAAGTTAATCATCCCAATAGCTGATACAAGATACTTAAATATCTGTTCATCAAAAGCTTTTATGAACATATCAGCATTTTGTTTATTTGTTTTAACTTTGACCAGTTTTATCAATCCTTTTTCAAAATTATCTCTTATCAAATGATACCTGATATTGATATGCTTCGTCTTTAAGTGCTGCACAAGATTCTTTGTGATAGAGATAGCACTATTGTTGTCTATATGGATGGGGGTCTCCTTGAAGTTAAATCCATAGTCTAGCATCTGATTCTGAATCCAAAGCACTTGAGTACAACAGCTTGCATCAATAATATATTCTGCTTCTGCAGTTGATGCAGATACATAGGATTGTTTCTTGCATTGCCATGAGACTATCCTTCCACCAATGAATTGACATCCTCCTGATGTAGACTTTGTAGTCATGTTATAGCCACCATAGTCACCATATGTATAAGAATATAGATTGAAGTCAGAATTCTTTGGATACCAAAGTCATAGCTTGGGAGATCCTTTGAGATATCTAAGAATCCATTTGATAGAAACCATGTGTGACATCTTGAGGTTGGCTTGATATCTTGCACATATGCATGTGGCAAACATGGTATCAGGCCTGCTGGCTATGAGGTACATAAGAGACCCAATCATAGCCCTGTAGAGATATTCATCAACACACTCCCCCTCAAGATCAGGTTCTAGGGAGTGGTTTCTGGCTATGGTTGTCTTAGCAACCTTGCACTCAGTCAGATGAAATCTAGTTAGTATGTCTTGCACATACTTTGACTAGTTTATAAAGATGCCATTGTCAACCTGCTTCACTTGAATGCCTAGAAAAAAAATTGAGATGGCACTTATTTCAATTCTATTCTTTATCAGCTTCTCAAAGTCTTTGCAGAGTTTTGGATTAGTTGACCCAAAGATGATGTCATCTACATACTTGAACCAGCATCAAGTTATTCCCTGTTCCTTTGATAAAGAGTGTGCTATCAATAGTAGCTCTCTTGTAGCCATGTTGGACAAGATACTATGACAGTGTCTCATACCACTTTCTTAGAGCTTGATGCAGCCTATAAAGAGCTTTGTCAAGCTTGCAAACATAATCAGGATGATCTGGGTTTGCAAATCTAGGTGGTTGCTTAACATACACTTCCTGATCTATCACTCTATATAAAAATGCACACTTAACATCAAGTTGGTAGACCTTGAAATCCTTGGATGCAGCAAAAGCAAGGAATATCCTAACAGCTTCAAGTCTTGCCATAGGAGAAAAGACATCTGTGTAGTCAATTTCTTCTTCTTTAGTGTACTCTTGAACAACTAGTCTTGCCTTGTTCTTGATGACAAGTCCTCTATCATCCTTCTTATTCCTAAAAGCCCACTTGGTACCTATTGGTGTCTTCCCATGAGAAAGAGGGCATATGTTCCAAACCTTTTGTCTCTTGAATTGAAGCAGCTCCTCTAACGAAACTTCCATCTTTCAAAGCTTCATCAACTTTCTTTGGCTCAATTTGGGACAAGAATGGTGAAATCCAAACAAGAATGAAAGAAACCATATTTTGAAAAAAAACTTCTTTTTTTTTTCGATAAGAATTATTACAAGGCCCAATTTATTCAACAATTGGATTTTCAAAGCTTCATCAACTTTCTTTGGCTCAATTTGGGAAAAGAATGTTGAAATCCAAACAAGAATGAAAGAAACAATATTTTGAAAAAAACTTCTTTTTTTTCTGATAAGAATTATTTATCTTTTCATGGGTTTGTCCTCTTATTCTTACCCAGTCTCAATATCTCGAATGATGTTTGTGGTAGGATGGAACTTGTGGATTCTAAGTTGAGGAATCATAACAAGTTGGATTGATAGATCTAAATTAGTAAAATTCAAATCTGGTGATTGAGTATTATCCACCACATCTACACACTTATCAAGTGAAACTTGATCCAACTAATGTGTGTCATCATTGATGTCGTCTTCAGTGGAGAGGTTGTTAGCATCATGAAATTCTTGATCACTTTAATCATCTCCATCTCCTTCTACATTAGAAACCCCTTCATTTAAGTTTTGTGCCTCCCTGCTGGAATTTATAGTCACCTCAGATGTATCATCTGAAGAGTTTCTCATGGTTGTGCTAATAGGATTCGCAACTGCAGGGTTTGTTACCACTGGAGCTTAAGGAATTCTATCACATGATTTTCCCAGCTTAAATCTTAGGTCAGCATCTCCTACTAATATGTTACCTATAGATCCTGAAACATCTTCATAAGATTTGTTAAAATAGTTAGTAACTAAATCAAGATCAAATAGCCAATCAGGACAGAACCTTTCACACTAGGTATGTGCTCATTATAAGTCACATTAACTGACTCCTCAACTACTCTAGTTTTGAGATTGTATACTCTATAGGCCTTAGCTTGGGATGAGTATCCAATGAAGTGTCCATCATCTGATTTCTAAGCAAATTTGGCTATATGATCTTTGGTATTCAAGATAGTGCATGGACATCCAAATCACTTAAGTAAACCAATCAAAGGTCTCCTTTTGTGTCACAACTCATAAGGAGTCTTACCATGAGTCTTGACTACTATACCTCTAATCTGCACATAGCAGGAAGTGTTGACTACCTTTGCCCAGAAGGTGATGGGCAGTTTAGAGTTAGAGAGCATGGTCCTTGCAGTCTTAATAAGTGTCATGTTTCTCCTCTCAGCAACACCATTTTGTTTAGTAGTTCTATGAGCACTATATTGTCTTGTAATAACCTTTTCATTATAAAATGTATCATGAATTTAGTTCTTGAATTCAGTTCTTTGATCACATCTTATGATCTTAACCTTGTATCACATTGATTCTTAATTTTTAGAATGAAGTTCTTTAAGATTTCAGAAGTCTCATTCTTAGTTCTAAGAAAGAAGACCTAAGTATATCTTGTGAAGTCGTCTGTGATCACCAGGCAATATGAAGTTCTTCCTAAACTCATTACACCAATAGGGCCAAAGAGATCCATATGTAATAAGTGTAGGGGAGTAGTGATGAAGTTCTTTTCCTTTGGCTTGTGAGACACTTTGTGTTGCTTTTCTTTTAGACATGCAACACAATGGTCATCACTTGTAAACTCTTTCTTTGGTATTCTAGTTACCAAATTATTTTTAATTAATTTATTCATGTTCTTAAAGTTTACATGGTACATTCTTTTATGCCATAGGAAAGACTTATCACTATTGGCTTTAGATTGAAAACAAGAAACTTCTCCTGATAGAGATGTTTCATGCAAATCCATCTTGTACATATTCCCTCTCGTGGGGCTATGAGTAGGATATGCTCTTGAAGAATGACCACCTTAGGCTTGAGAACAATGCACTCATGCTCAGTGAAGAGCATGTTATGTTTCTAGTCATAAAATTAAGATAAACTCAAGAAATTATATCCAAGCACTTTAACATAGTTTCCCTTCTCAATGCTGAGCTTAACATTTATGACCCTGCCCCTTCCTGTGATGTAACAATCTAATTCTCCTCCAAAAGCAACTAGCCCTCTATCAATTTTCTCAAAGTTCTGAAGCAAAGAGCCATTGTCTGTCATGTGCCTTGACCAGCCATTATCAATGATCCATACATTTCTTTTGGTCTTTGGCTATTCTTACACATGAAAAAAGATGGTTAGTTACATTTGAAAAACCAATCCTTGTTGGTCTTGGGCTCATCAAGATGAACTAATGATAGTTCAATAGTTATTGATCATATATTCAAGATTTGAGGATCTTTGGCTGTTTATGATGAAGAAACATCAGTCACATGGCCTTCCTTTATCTTCCACACCATCTTTGGAAGATTAGACTTGGCCTTTAAAACTTCAAAAGTTTGGATGACTTTGGAATTTTAGAGACTGAACCTTCGGAAGCTTTAGCATCCACAACAGTAGACTTCAGTGCTTTGGAAGCATTCCTTTCTTCCGAAACTAAATTTTCATCCAAAGGCAATTTTCCACCTATCTACTTCTTGATCACCTTGGAACTTTCGAAGGAAAGTGATTTTCCTTCCAAAGCTGCCTTCTTCTTCTTCCTCTCAGAACTCTTTTTCTTGTTCATTTGGATGGTACTCTTGGGATTGTAGATGCAATACTTAGCAAAATGAGTAGTACCACACATGATGCATTCAACTGACATACTTCTGACGGTCTTCTTCTAAGGAGAAGGTTGAGCTTGATCTCATTCCACTTCCTTTTTCATCTTCACAGATGATGCAGCAGGCTTCTAAAGGTGAGGTTTTCTCTTGGAACTGGATGGTTCAGGCTATGCAACAGTGATGCACATTTGATCAACCTTCTTCTCTTGGCAAGGATAGTTTGAACTTGAACTAGGACCCTTGGTATTAGAGTCCATAGTTGAGTCTTTAGTCTTCACTACTTCAAATCCAGCATAAATAAATACTTTTTTTTGCTTGGAGTTAAAAGTGGCCTTGATCTCTTTTGTCTTCTTTGATTTCTTTTGGCTGCCCTGATCAAATTCTTCCTAGCTAACTTGGCCATCCTTGGTTCTTTCTTCTCTCTAGGAGCATAGTGACCTTTCTTAGGATGAACCTCTTCACCCACTTCCGGTTCATCCTTTGTTATCTCCTTTTCATCTTCATCCTCTTCTTGGATAGGGTCAATGAGGGGCAGCTCATCTTGACTAGTTCCACACCTTGGAGATCTTACAGATAGTAATGTGTATGGAGGAGCTATCTCACTTGAATCCAGTCCCTGCCTGTTCTGGTAAAAAAAATCTTTGCATGCAAGGATGAGGATATGACGTTCTTGAAGGTTTCCTCTTCAAGTACACACTTTTATCTCCTGGCTTTGCTGATCACAAGCTCAGCTTGGCATTCAGTTAACTTGGTAATGAGATCTTTGATTTGAGTCCTATACTTTGTGTGCTCATGCTTAAGAGTTGAAATTGTTTTCTCGAAATCTTCTATTTTAAGTTTATAGTCATTTTCTACCCTTTTAAAATCTGCTTTTAAAATATTCAAAGACTCAAGGTCAGATCTCACTTCCAGGTTATAGGACCTATACATGTTTACTTTAGCAATGCATTCAAGCATACAGAGATGTTTTAATACCTTGGTTTCTTCATGGTCAGCCATGAGTGCTTGATTGGGAGAAACATTCTCTACCTGAAAGCTCCAATCAAAGCTTCCCACTTCAATAGCAACAACAGCTTGTCGTTTCGGTTGGCTTTGCTTCTTAGTTCTGGGAGCAGCATAAGTGTAGTTAGGCCTGGATTGTGCTTGGCCACCATTAGTCCTTGGTGCCTTGCACTCCCTAGCAAAGTGTCCCATCTGGTTACAGTTGTAACACTTCACTTTGCTTTTATCCAGTCCAAACTTTCCACTGGTTATATCGCTAGGAAACTTTCTTCCGGTTCTCTTGTAGAACTTCTTGGCTCTATGAGTGAGAAGAGCCATTTGCTGGACTATCTCCATATACTCCAGGTCATCTGGATGGATACAATCCAAGTCTTTAAGAGTGAAGAGAAAGTTGCCACAACTTTCATCAGCAAACACAAAGGCTTGAGATGAGCGTGTATCTTGGAATGGGCTACCTTGGATTTAGCTCTCCCTTGGTGTCTCAGGGAAGGTGATGAAAGGGCCCTTTTATGAGTTGTCAGGATAGCAGATAAGTTGATGTTGTGGTTCTCTACTATCCTTTTCAACCACATAGAGGGCTGAACTTTGTTGATTGCTCGAAGAGCTGATGGATGGATTCTGCATGTTCATCTCCATTTGGTAGCCATTAAGGATACCATACAGCTCTATGAGAGTAAGAGTGGAGAGGTTTTCAGTTCTCTTGATGGCCATAAAGTTGTGAGTCCATTGTCTGGGAAGAAAGAACATGAACTTCCTCACAATGTCCTTATTCTCAAGCTTAACTCCAACATCCATGAGAATATCTAGAATCTCAACATACCTAAAGTATTTTTGAGTTATAGTTTCACCTAATTTTCAAGTGAAGTTCTCAAACTCTTCTTCATGAGGTCCTTCTTGTTTTCTTTAGCTTCATCAGACCCCTTATACATAAGCTTCAGTGCATCCTAGAGCTGCTTAGCAGTTTTGCACTTCTTGAAGCCTCTGTATATAGAGTTGGGAAGAGCAGTTTGAAGAGCGATCATGGCCTTCTGATCTATATCAATCTTCTTCCAATCTTCCATAGAATAGTCGTCCACTTCCTTTGGAATCGTCCCACCTCCAGTAGTGGCTAAAGAGGTGCTTGGGGTTTGAGGTCCTGAGACAACTGATCTCCACATCCTGCTGTCTTGAGACTTGATGAAGCCTTCCATTTTTTGGCACCAAGTATCAAAGTCATCAGTGGAGATTTTTTCATGGTACCATTTTCTATATCAGCCTTAGTGAGAACTACCATTTGAGTTGGTAAGTGTCTTGTGAAAGTGAAGGGATTTAAGATGGTGAGATCTTACAATCAAGAGCCTAAAAAGCTTTGATACCAATTTTAGGACCGGTACGGGAGAGCAATATAACATTTTCACAAGGTTGGAGAGACTTGAACACTTAACAGTTCAAATAGGGAACCGGCTAAATGAAACAAAAAACAAATGTAAAGAACCCAAGTAGAACACAAGTAATTGGTTTTTAAGAATGATTTATATTGCTCTTAGGTGTTTTACAAATGTTACAAGACATAGTCCTAAGGACTGGTACCTAAGATAATTTATATTACATCCTACAGCCAGCCATACTTTGAAAGCTGGCTAGAACACTAATCTAGATAACAAGATCAATGTAAAGTCAAAAGGCAGATTGTCTTTTGACTAGTGACTATGACATGCCATAGCTCACATCCTTATCTATTAAAAAATAATAAAAGTACAAAGTAGAAAGTTACAGACTTTATGGCCTTAATCTACAGTTGACAAAAGTATGGAGATATCACCAACTTGTATAAGTTGGTGAGTTTTCAAAGATGGCAGCGGAAAGCTATTCAGCTTTTGTCAAAAGCATGTCAGAGAAAGCATGTTTTCTCTGTCTTTGAAAGAAATCAATCTCTTAGCTTTGGAAGACTTTGTCTTGAAGGTTTAGAGGAATTCATCTTTGGCTTCGAAAGAAATGGTCTTTTGGCTTCGGAAGATTTAACACTTAGTGAATTTCTCAGTGTTTTGTCAAATCTTCCGAAGTAACTTCATTTGTACTTCAGTGTGCATGCTAAGAGCTATTTAGTTGCATTAGCCTCTAAGTTAACTCTTACACATAACCACTTCTGTTGTTGGGAATAACACAAACAAAGTTGAAACAGTTAAGGCAACTTATACCCTTGGATTAATAGAAGATGAACATACACCAGTAGAAGAGAAAATAGAAAAGAATTTATGCTCAGAGGGTAGGAATAAGCATGAATGATACGGGACATTAGTAGTTGCATATAACCTAATAGAACATATACATAATGAGATTAACTTTTGGACTAGCGAAAAACCAATCAGATGAGGGAAAAGTTTACAAGTGCGTTTGAAATGTGCAATCTTGTCATGAAATTGGGGGAGATTTTGAGTTTTATAAATTCGGGTTGGCAATAGGCAAAGTAGAAGGCAGTTTATGTACTATGTAGATGTGCATATTTATGAAATACGGGGTGTACAAATAATTATATGCACTGTAAAATTGTCCTACGTTTCATATAACATATAATTAACATAAGTGGTGTAGTAAGAAATGATAGTAGTGATACGTTTTCTTACATACGACCGTACATAATGGATGTTAATAGTGATGTCCTATATTATTAGAAATACACAGTTAATGGAAAAGAAAATGGGTAAATAAAATCATACATTCATCTAATATGTCACCCTATCTGCAGGTAAGATAATTTCAAAGGACCACAGTTTGCTTGAAGATGGGCATCATATATTAGTCAAAGAAGAAGCTTCCAAGGGAATTGAATTAAAGAAAAGAAACGAAGTTCGTGGTCTAACACCCTTCCAACAAAGCCTAGGTATATTCTATATTTCTTCAAGAAAAAGTGGGCGATTTTTTTTTACTTTCATAAGATGTTTAATAAACGCATACTTGAACTAATGTAAGTGTTACATGCATCAAAAATTGCACCACACCTATTGTTGGATGAATGTGTATAACAAACAAAAAAATGAAGGGGTTACCTTTTAATTGTTTGATTTCTTGCGTAATAATAGCGGAATTCTTATAGAACTTGTGATATAAACTCTACAGGTAAGAAAGGGAAGATGGGGTGTCATTAAAGGAACAAAAGTCTAAAAAATATGATAGGCCGAGTTTTACTTTAGGATTAACACAAGACGGAAAAGAAGCAAAGGAAAGGGAAGGTTTGTATAAATTAAAAAAATTCTTTCTAATTTTATTGAATATTTAGTCAACATAGTGCTCTATTTCATGTGTAATTGAGAAAGTTGATTGGTACTGTGAATATATATATTAAACCGTGATAAGTAATGTGGAGATGTAATTATAGAGTACATGACATCAGTAGATTCTGTGTTAAGTTATATGTTTTTTATTGAGGGTAATAATTTGTAATAAAGAAACCATGGTAAAAATACAGGAAAAAGTGTAGTCGGGGGATGCAATTCTATAAAAGATAATGAACAACAAATTAAGGGGGCAAACAAGAGTTTGGTATTAACAACACAAGAGTTAAATGCACCAAGCAACAGCTTGGGTTTAACACAGGAGGGGGGCAGTTGGACGAAACGAGCTTAGAAGGTACGCAATACTTGTTTTTATATTGCATTATATGGCATATAGTATGGTTTATAATTAAATATCTTAAAATAGATATTGAGGTGGTTTTTGAGTTATGTGAAGATACGGTTTGAAGTAACGATTCAGAAGGGCTGTCCGTTAGTTTGTCGTTAACGCAGGAGGGTTGGGCAGAAATTTGAAGGTAATAATGTCTTCGATTATTTTAATAGTTAAAAATGCAATGAAATTCTGATTAACATTAAGAAGAGCCATCTTACACAATAGGTGATAAAAATGCAGGAGATTATGTAACAAACAAAAAATCGGAGAGGATCAAGTCTATTTCATCAAATGTAAATCGCCATTCAGGAAAAGAGAATCAAGCATATCAAATAGCTTTACTAAAGAAGAGGAAATATGGGAGTTTGTATTTAAAGGAATTGAAATGTAAGCACGTTTGATAATTAGAACTAAGTATTTTAAGGGCGTCATAAGTAAGTAAAAAGATGTGACAAATTATTTTTATTCTTTTTTAACAGAGAAGAAGGTCCCATAAACAAACATGCTAGGAAGAATGAGATTGCTAAAGTAGATGTTAAAATTTCTGCAGCGTAAGCCTTACATTTTGTTTATGTATTAACAATGAATTGTATTTTATTTGATTGATTTTGAATACAAGAGTATATAGGTATATATAGCTGAATTCTACATAATTAAAGGAGTGATTGTAGGAGTAAACAGGGAAACTATAACAACCCTTGACTATAAGCATCTAGAATAATCTAATAATTTAAATTTTGAACATATTAATTTACAGGAATATGGTTTGATGCCATAGTGTTAATACGCTCCCGCAAGATGGAGGATCCATCTGAGACTCCAATCTTGAATCGCAGTTGCAAAAATGGAGCTCGAGACAATGGTTTTGTAAGAGCATCCGCTAATTGATCCGTTGAGTTGATGTGATAAACTCTTAGTGTCCCGGCTGCGACTTTCTCTCGAACAAAGTGGTAATCCAAGGCAACATGTTTCATACGCGAGTGATAGACGGGGTTAGCACACAAGTATGTCGCTCCTGTGTTATCACAGTAGAGTTGTGGAGGTGTATGCATGGAAATGCCAAGTTCTTTGAGCAGATTTTCAACCCAGGCTAATTCTGCAGCGGCATTGGCAAGCGCTTTGTATTCCGCTTCAGTGTATGATCGGGAGACAGATTTCTGTCGAGCAGAATAATATTGGCACCGAGATAGGGTATGTAAGCTGTCGTAGATCGATCAGCCGTGGAGACTCCGCCCCAATCTGAATCAGAGAATAAAGTAAGTGCTAAGGGAGATTTTTTGTTCAAGAACAACCTGTGATAAAATGTACCTTTGAGGTAGCGAAGCAATCGTTTGAGGGCTTGCCAATGCGTTTGGGTCGGTTGATGCATGAACTGAGATAGTTTGTTGACGGCGAATGAAATATCCGGTCTTGTGAAAGCAAGATATTGCAGAGAACCCACAAGCTTACAATAAGGTGTTGGGTCAACCTTCGGTGTTCCATCCATAAGGATTAGAACTTGGGAGGAGCAAAGAGGTGTGAGAACCAGTTTAGCCCCATCCATATGATGCTTGGTTAACAAGTCATATGTGTGCCTGAATTGAGATAAGAACAAACCATTTTTAGTTGGTATTAACTCCAAGGAAATGACTTGGATAACCCAAATCTTTGACCGAGAAACGAGAGGCAAGGCTGCCAACAAATTTGTCAATGAACTGTTAATTATTGCTTGTTAAAATAATATCATCGACATAAACCATGAAGTAGCATATAACACCATCTTGATTGTATATAAATTAAGAGGCATCTGCATGAGATTTGGTGAACTTCGATTCAACTAGAAAGGAAGTTAGAGCCATATACCAGGCTCGTGGTGCCTGTTTAAGACCATGAAGAGACCTCTGTAGTTTACAGACGTGATTTGGAAATTATGGGTGGATGTAACCGGGAGGTTGCACCATGTAGACCTCCTCTTGCAAGTCACCATGTAAAAACGAATTATTTACATCTAGTTGACGTAGTGACCATCCCCGGGACAAGGCAATAGAAAGCACGGTGCGTATAGTGACGGGTTTGGTAACCGGACTAAATGTGTTGAAATAGTCCTTACCATATTCTTGGAGATAGCCTTTGGCAACGAGCCGCGCCTTGTAGGTGCTAATTATGCCATCGGGATGTCTTTTAATGTGGAAAACCCACTTGCACCCAATAGGTCGTGTTGAAGATGGGGTGACAAGTTCCCACGTGTGGTTACAAAGTAAGGCATTATACTCATCGTCCATAGCCTTGCGCCAGAGAGGATCTTTAGATGCTTGGAGATAGGTGGTGGGTTGAAGGGCAGTGGGTATAGGATGAACAGTTGTTGTGTTGACAAAATGAGAATTGTAATATTTTAGATTGGGTGGGCGATTTCTAGGGGGTAAGGTTGTTTCAGTATGGGGTTGTGTAGGAGTTGGTGAGTTTGAGGAGGAAGAGGTAGGGTCAGGGTTGACAAAAGACGAGTTAGAGGGTGTATTTTGGGATTGAACAGTAGGATAGGGTGAGGAAGGTTCTTGAGTGGGATTTGAGATTGTGAATTAGAGATTGCATGGGAAGGTAACGTGGAGGATGTATTTTGCATTGTATGTGTAGGTGTTGATATAGGTGCATGGGCAGTAGGTGGTGGATTGTTGTAAGGCCCCGTTCCCGGAATGCTTACAGCTGGTCAATCATTGCACACAAAGCATAAAACATACATTAACTTTACCAAAATATTGCAGCGGAATTCTTTTAAACAAACCATTTCATTATAATTGCTTTTTCAAAATAATACATTGCAGTTAACTGTTATAAAATATCACTCGTTGCATTACATCACAAAGACATTATAATTCAAACAATGGATGCCATCCAAAAATGCCAAGTAGCTTCTCTGTGCCATCCTCAGCAACATTACCTGCCAACTGGAAACACATAAAAGTCAGCGTTGCTGAGTGAGTTCTAGTTTTATAAATAAAATACTTTTTCTTTCGATTAAAACCGTACTTTACTTTCGTAAGCGATCATACATCATACGTACAAATAGATAATCTCATTATTATCTTTCATCATCGTCAACTTACATTCATTCATTCATTTTCTTATCGTACATTTCATTCGTCCATTATTACTTTCAGTTCTCTATGCTCCAGGTTAATGCCTCGAGCTATACCCCAAACATCATACACAAGGCGGGTACTAAGCCGAAGACTATAAATAGACTTCAAACATCATGCCCGAGGAGGGCCCAGCACCGGGGCATCATCATTTGGACCAATGCCATGTGCTATACCCCAAACATCATGCACAAGGCGGGTACTGGGCCGAAGACTATAAATAGACTTCAAACATCATGCACTAGGCGGGCCCAGCACCGGGGTAAGCGAAAATGGTCCCGTACGTATGGTCAGTCACAAAGACTAGACCCCATTGTGCATCCTTCTGGGGTAGCTAACCCGCACACCATTGAGCTAACACCCTTCATTGGGTGTGAACCTCCTTACAGTGCTTGCAAGACTTTTCTTACTTCCGTTCGTTCATTAATGCATGCATTCATTCTTACTTCACTTTAGTTATCTTTCACTTTCGTTAAGTACTACTTTACATAAGCATATTCATACGTCACACCACGTAAGGTCATGACATAAACATAACATGGAACAACATCATCACAACAGTATACAAAGCATGCAAATAGTAAACAAGCACAGTCCCCCATAAAACCTCCTTTCTTAACACTTAAGCTCTACATCCCAAAATCTCAGAAAATTCTGTCCCCTTAAAGAAATACGGATGAGCAAACAAATGCGGATGAATAAACAAATGCGGATGAATAAACAAATGCGGATGAGTAACCAAATGAGGATGAACACCTCAGAAAATATTCTAAGTGTCCCAAATAATTGCGCATGAACCAAATGCGGGTGACTGAAGCAAATGCGCATGGGCAAAACAAATGCTGATGAACATACAACAAATGCGGATGAACACTTAGCAAATACAGGTGAACAAAATAGTCGATGTGTTCATCAAATGCGGATGAAGACTTAACTAATGCGGATGATCAACACATGCAAACATTCAAACTTAATGCGGATGATCAACTAACCGGAAACCGCATCTTACACTATAATCAGTTCCAAATCCTTATTCTTATACATTCATCGCACCGATCTAGCATGCTAATCTCTTAGAACAAGCATACAACCACATAAACCGAGCAAAACATGCAGGCCCTAACACACCCAGTAGAAGAACAGGGCCAAACTTGCGGTACAAAATACTGGACATATTAAAAAGTTAGTTACATGCATTTCCAGCCCCAAAACAGGTTTAAAACATAGAAACCGGGGATCTAGAACTCACCTTAGCAATCTTTCGGGCAAGACTTCCTTCAAACCCGTTTGCACTATGAGTTCAACCGCCTAGAAACCACCAAAAACACACACCCGAACATAAAAAACACACATAAGCATATAACCGAGGCATAGGCCGGCCAAGAACAAGTTAAAACCAAGAATTCTTACCTTGAATTCGAATTCTTCTTCTTCCTTCTCTCTAAAACCGAAGCACTTCTCTGCTTTCTCTCTCTACAATCCGGTGAAAAGAAAATATGCAGAAAGGTGTGGGTGGCCATCACCTTTTGCACCCACTTTTTAATCTTTTTGTCCTTTTGACACATTTAGCCCCTCAACTTGGGTTAAATTGTGTTTTCTTTCTTTTATTCACATTTATTCCTTCTTTCTCATCTTTAAAATTTTTTCGGGTGTTACAATTGTTGAGTGGGGCTTGCAAAGATGATGAGGAAGAGTGGAAAATGGTAAAAAAAGTCATCCACTGCTGGAAGTGGAGGTGTTTTGGATGGTTTATGTTTGGATGGAAAATTATGCTCAACAAAGGTGACATGTCGAGAGTGATAGAGTCGATTAGTTTGAAGATCAAGACATTTATAGGCAGATTTGGAGGAAGAGTTGCCTAGATGCATTGTTGGGAGTGAAGTTGAAGCTTAGTTGTGACATAAGGTTTGAGCCACGGATAACATAAGCAACCGAATGTTTTTAACTTTATGTAATTTGGGAAGGCATGATATAGAATTTGGTAAGGTGATTTAAAATTAAGAATTGGTGTAGGAAGACGATTTATGAGATAGACTGCTGTTTGAAATGCATGAGACCAAAAAGTAAGCGGTAGGCGGGCATAGTGTAGTAGCGAAAGGCCGGTTTCGACAATGTGTCGGTGATGGCGCTCGACAATTCGATTTTGTTCGGGAGTATGAGGTGGAGTGGTGTAGTGCGAGATTCCCATTGACTGAAGAAATGGAACGAGACCGATGTACTCGCCACCATTGTCGGTGAAAATGGATATAATGGGTGTTTGAAATAAAAGGTCCGCAAGTAGTTGGAATTGTGGAAAATTTTTTGACACATCAAACTTAAATTTAATGGGATAAAGCCAAACATAGTTAGAGTAGTAATCCATAAACACAACATAATACTTGAACCCGTCAATAGATTGTTGAACCAGTCCTCATACATCCGAGTAAAGAAGTTGTAATGGTTTTGTAGCGAAAAACGAGTTTTGTCCAAATGGCAACTTGTTAATAGCACACGATTGGCAATGCAAAGTAGAATTTAACAATGATTTATAACGAAGACCTAGGTCCTTGCAAAGAACTTTAAAAATACAAAAACATAGATGTCCAAGTCTATGATGCCATTGGATTGGTGAGACGGATAGAGTAGCATTGATTTGAGGAAGCTTGGTCAACCGATTGAGGTGGTAAACATCATTAATGTTCTCTCCCAGCATGATAATCGCCCCCGTTTTGAGATCCTTCACAAAAAAATGAAAGGGAAAGAATTCAAATGAAACTTATTTAGTCCGACATAGCTTAGAAACAGAAATCAAATTATTTCTCATATTTGGAACGCAGAGAATATCAGGTAAGTTTAAGGGTTTTGATGTAGTTGTGAATTGTGTTGAACCAATATGAGATACAGAGAGACCCGTACCATTACCCAAGACGATTTCATCGAGGCCATCATATTTGAAAACAGAGGTGAGTGTGGCTGGACATGTTGTAAGATGATGTGAGGCACCACTATCCATCATCCACATATGAGATCTGGAGGCAGAGGTGATGGCATTTGCAACGGGGTTTGATGGGTTGCTGTTGAAGGAAATATGATTGTCTTTTAGAAACCGAGCAAGTTTCCGGGAGTCACGAGTGTCCTGACCGGAGATGTTAAAAAAATTGCAAAACTGATGGTTAAGGTTGCCGGATGGACCCGGTTGAAACCTATTAGAACGTGCGGACCGCTGAAATGAAGCAGGTGACTGATTTTGATTATTCCGATTTGGAGGATCTGAGGATCGGAATTGTGGACGAACCTGTTGTCTTTGGGTTGCATTTGCAGTGGCAATGATGGGAGTAATGTTCTCAGCAATTGTCAATGAATGATCAAAGTCGACAAGTTTGTCAAAAAGTTCAGAATATGAGACCGGTGTTTCCCTTACCTTAAAAGCAACAACTATATGGGTGTATTCATTACCAAGTTGGGTGAGAACATGAACCATAAGGTCTTCTTCGCTCACTGGACTTTGAGCAAGAGCTAGTTCGTCGGAAATTGAGCGCATTTCATTGAGGAACTCCGCAACAGATCTGGTACCCTTAGGGTTCTTTGCAAGTTTAGATTTTAGAGACGACGTTAACCGGTCCCAAGAGTCTTTGGAGGTGGAGGCCGATGCAATGAGCGGTTGGATTTCAGGAGAGCAAGACCCGAGAAGGGCACTGAAGTTGACTTGATCCTGACGAACATAAACTAAATAGTCCAGGTTGGTTTTGGTAGTGTCTTTGTCAGCAATAGTTTTTACCGGAGCCGGGTTAGCACCGGTGGTGTACTTGTCAAGATCAAGGCTGATGAGGGTTGATTGCACATGACGTCTCCAGACTGGAAAATTTTGAGAGGTGAATTGAATGTTGAAGTGAGTAGTTGCAGTGATGGTGGTTATGGTGTTTGAGGAAGCCATTGATGAGTGATTGAGGGATGAAAGAAGAAGGAAAAAAAAGGATCGAAAGACTCACGGGAGTTTTAGAAGGCTCTGATTACCATAATAATGAATTGTATTTTATTTGATTAATTTTGAATACAAGAGTACATAGGTATATATAGCTGAATTCTACATAATTAAAGCAGTGATTGTAGGAGTAAACAGGGAAAGTATAATAACCCTTAAGTAAATATATGCATCTAGAATAATCTAATAATCTAAATTTTAAACATATCAATTTACGGGGAATATGGTTTGATGCCATAGTGTTAATATGTATTTATGGTCTAGAAACAAATCAATTTACGGGGAAGCAGGTTTTTGATACAAAGTGTTGAGCAAGATCGGTAATGTTTATTCTCTGATCATTAAAGCTAGGCAACGAAGTTTATGGAAGCGTCATTGATTGCTAGGCATATGTACTTAACCATGATGAAAATTTGAGCGCAGAGTCCTTTAATATTATGGACACCAAACATTTGTAAGTTTTTTTGATCCTAATTATATTTATATTATATCTGTTGTTTATGAAATGTTAATTACATCAATGTAACATGTGGGGAGCGTATAACAACACTGTATGATGCAGTAAAAAAAATGCACCATAAAGTATGAAATGTAGATGTATATTAAAACACAAATGTAGGGTTTATGTTGTCATTTTTTAAGACAAGACTTTTGAGATATTTTGATGTTTGTTTTTGGTAACGATAGTAAAAGACCAATAATATTAGTGGAATCGGTTTGAGTATTAGAATCGGTAAATGTAGGCTTTATGTCTTTATACACTAGTGCAATAGAATTACTATTACGATGCATTTACCATTTAAGTTACACTAGTATAGAGACATAAAGGTAGTTAGACAAGTTGTTTTCCTATTCTAAATTAATAAATGTTGGAAATTTACAAGATATAAATGTGCAAGTTGGCATGTTTACTTCTTATTCCACATTGGTGGGGGGACCAACTTTGAGTGACTTATAAGGGGCTTTCCCTTATGGGTCACCAAAGTGGTAGTTGGGCCAAGAGAAGGGCTAAGCCCACACGCGCGCCGAGCCGAGAAGGAGACGCGAGCTTGTGAATGGGCGCGTTTGAGGCGTACTTCGCATGTACGTATCGTCACTAGGAGCTAAGGAGCATTTATTTTTAGCTAAGGCCCGGTTCAGAGGCTTGCGGATAGAATCGGAAAAAAAAACTACAAGATAAATACGCTGGATAGAGTCGATCAATAACCAATTCGAGTTTTCTGCGTAACCGAATTCGCGAATTGGTGGGGGTCAACCTCATCCATCGTTTTTCTCATTGTTGGTTACGGTTTGAGTCTATAAATACGGAAATCCTGGCTCGAGTTTATGCATCTAAAAAGCTACAGCTTTTCTCTGCTACACGTTTCTCTGCATCCGTTTCCTCACGAGATTCACGTTAATCTGGTTCCATTTCTGTTGGAACACCAGATTCATTCTGTATTAAATACTGGGAATTTACGCTGTAGCTTACAGCAAATCAGGCGCGTAAAATCCTTTAAGGACCGGAATACATTCCGTGCAGTTCGTCATCCAAAGAACATCGTATAACAGGTTGGTTTTATGTTATTGCATGTCTTTAATTCGTCCGATAACGAGACACTCTCCTTCTACCTTTCTTATAATCAGTTTCGGTCATGAAGGATCAAGCTGATTTGGCCAATAACTTGGTAATAAATAATAATAATTAATTGATCTTTATTTGGTCTGATCTCTTCCCAACATTCTTAAAGGATTTTATTTTTTGTGTTAAATATAACAGACCAAATGGATGCCGAACTTCCTACCGCAAATCTGAGATTCATGAATCAAGAGTTTGTCAAGTTGGACAGATTCGGCGGTCAGAACTACAACCGCTGGGCTGATAAAGTCAAATTTATGATGATTGTTCTGAAGCTATATTATGTTCCTGATCCGTGCTTGCCCCCAATCCCAAACGACCCGGTTTCTGAAGAGGGAAAGGAACCGGATCAACAAGTGATTTCTGATATGAACAAGTGAAGACTCGTCCGAAAGGAAGCTGAAGATCTTTGTCTTGGTCACATCAAGAACTCACTTTCTGATCGCCTTTATGACTTGTACTCGCAGGTTACAAGTCTGAGGGATTTATGGAAATCTTTGAAACTCAAATACAAGGCTCATGAAGAAGGTACTAATAAGTATCTTATTGCTAAGTATTTAGACTTCCAAATGGTGGATGAAAAGTCAATTTTGGAGCAGGTGCATGAACTCCAAGTACTTGCTAAATTGCCTCCCACTTGGAAAGATTTCTCCAAAACAATGATGCACAAATCTGAGGACTACTCTTTGGATGAACGGAGGAAACGCGCAATAGAGACAAAAGAAGTAAAGTCAGATCGAGTGTTAATCATGTGGCGACCTGGGGGTCTGGGCAAAAGGGGAAGTATGGATCAAAACAAAATAAACCGCTTGCACCTGAAAAGAAAGAATTCAAGAAGGCCATTCAAAACAATAATCAGCAGCCTAAAAGATCTAGAAAATGCCACGTTTGTGGAGAAACAGGTCATTATGCACGAGAGTGCCCTCACAGGAAATCTGGTCCTACGGCTGGCTCCACAAATGCGGTTAATAATCTTACCAGCCTGGTAGCAAATATGGGAATTGGTGATGTTAACATGCTTGCTCAGCCTACACGAGTATTGGCGTGTAGGTGATGGTTTTTAGATTCTGGAGCTACTGTTCATGTTTGTGGCAACCAATACACGTTTCAAACCTATGGTCCCGTACCTGAGGGAACTGTGGTTGTATGTGCCGACGGACATCGTGTAGGAGTTCGAGGGAAAGCTACGGTGCGTCTAAGCTATAGAAACGGACAGACTGTGACCCTTCAGGATGTGTTTCATGTTCTAGGTATATCAAAGGGTCTTGTTTCAGCGGATAAATTTGATCGGAATGGTTACAAGCTGGTGCTTAAGGATCTGCGTGTGAAGTTTTCTCTGAATAACCTATATGTGGGTCAAGCTAAAAACACTGGTGGAATGTATCGTCTTGACCTAGCTGAAAATGGGAATGAAGAGGAAGAGATTGAGAATGCTGGCATCTCTGTGCTTGATGGTTTTGGTAGTGAAAGTGATAGTGATAATAGTTTTAGTGGTGATAGTGGTAGTGTTAGTACCTTTGCTAGCGATGTTTCCGATTGTAATATCATTGGTTATGAATTGAATGAAATAATTTCTTTTGATTATATCGCTTGTTCAATTTCTTATGCCATAAATGTTTGGCACATAAAAATATTAAAAATATTGAAAAATTGCAAACTAAAGGTTTAATAAAATTAAACGATAAAGATTTGAAAAATGTGAAACTTGTGTAAAATCAAAATTTACAAAGAAACCTTTCTGAGTGTTCAGCAACGCAATACCTCACTACTAGAACTAATCCATTTAGATATTTGTGAACTGAATGGAATCCTTACCCGCAGTGGTAAGAGATATTTCATCAATTTCTGCAATGACTTGAGCCGTTATTTACATGTTTATTTATTGCGTACAAAAGACGAAGCATTTGACGCATTTAAAATATATAAGGCAGAGGTTGAAAACCAACAAGAGAAACGTATAAAAATTCTTCGCTCAGATAGAGGAGGAGAACATTTTAACCGTGAATTTGATTCATTCTACGAAGAGAATGGCATCATACATGAAAGAACTTCACCGTTCACACCGCAACAAAATGGTTTGGCTGAGATAAAGAACCGTACCTTGGTAGAGATGGTTAACTGTATGTTAAACCAATCAGGTTTACGAAGTAATTTGTGGGGAGAAGCTTTACTCACCGCTTGTTATGTTCACAATAGAATCACTAGTCGTATGATTCCAACTAGCCCATATGAGTCTTGGAAAGGAAGGAAACCAAACTTAGATCACTTAAGAGTTTGGGGATGTGTCGCTTATTATCGGACACCTGATCCTAAGAGATCCAAACTCGGAGCACGAGATATGAAAAGTGTGTTCATTGGATATGCTCAAATTAGCAAGGCTTACCGACTGTTGGATGATGAATCAGGAATGGTTGTCGAATACAAAGACGTGGAATTATTTGAGGAAAAGTTTTCTAGAGGTGATGAAAACTTAAATCCCACCACAACTTCCTGTACTTCTTGAGAAAGTGTGCAACCTTCACAAATTGTTGAAGAACCAAGGAGAAGTACTAGAGTTAGAAAAGTGAAGAATTATGGAAATGATTTTATCTCTTATATAGTTGAAGGAACACAATGGAATGTGACAAGAGAGGTCATTTTTGCCATTAATTTGAATGATGATCCAAAAACGTATAGTGAAGCCATGTCGTCGAGAGATGCTCCTCTGTGGAAGGAAGCCATCAACGATGAAATGGATTCAATCATGGGAAGTGGAACTTGGGAGTTAGGTGATCTACCCAAGGGAAAGAAACCCATTGGATCCAAATGGATTTTCAAGAAAAAGTATCATCCAGATGGATCCATCTCTACCTATAAAACAAGATTAGTTGCTAAAGGTTATAAACAGAGAGAAGGAATAGATTACTTTGATACCTATGCTCCAGTTACTAGAATTAGTTCTATTAGAACTCTTATAGCAATCTCTGCAGTGAAAGGTCTGTACATCCATCAAATGGATATGAAGACAGCCTTCCTGAATGGTTACTTGAAAGAAAAAATTTATTTGGAGCAACCAGAAGGGTTTGTGATATCCAGACAAGAGACTTTAAATCTCTTTATAGTTTGAAACAAGCTCCTAAATAGTGGCATGAGAGGTTTGATACCACTGTGACTGCAATCGGGTTTCAACACAACGGTGCTGATAAATGTATCTATACAAAATGCAAACCCGAATACACAGTCGTGATCTATCTTTATGTTGATGATATGTTGATCATTAGCACTCACCTAGAGGGTATTTCTGAAACTAAGAAATATTTATCTTCTAACTTTAAGATGACAGACTTGGAAGAAGTTGATACCATTCTTGGGATCAAGGTGAAAAGAACAGATAGTCAAATTTCTCTTAGTCAATCACATTATATAGAGAAAATTCTGACAAAGTTTTAACACTTAAACATCAAAGAGTTTAATACACTGTTTGATCCAAGTCTAAAGCTAAAAATGAACTCTGGGAGAGCTGTGGCTTAACTAGAGTATGCAAGTGCAATTGGTAGCATGATGTATGCCACACATTGCACTCATCCGGACATTGCCTTTGCTGTTAGTAAACTAAGTCAGTACACCGTAAACCCAGGTACTAAGCACTGAAACACAGTGAGTAGAGTATTTGGATACCTGAAAAGGACAAGTAATTTTGAATTGCCATACACATCATCATCAAGAATACTTGAAGGTTATTCTGATTCCAGTTGGATTGATCAAAATAATGATTTAAAATCCATAAGTGGGTGGATCTACACTCTAGCTGGAGGAGCTTTTCTTGGGCGAGCAAGAAACAGACGTGTATTGCACACTCGACTATGGAAGCTGAATTCATAGCATTAGCTGCTGCAGGTAAGGAAGCAGAGTGGATAAGAGATCTACTTATAGACACCCGTCTTTAGGATGTACCAATGCCATCAATTCCCATGTATTGTGATAGTGAGGCCATACTATTGAGAATATACAATGCAGTGTATAATGGGAAGTCAAGACATATTGGTCTTCGGCACAATTTTGTGAGACAACTACTTGAAAGTGGTACCATTAAGGTTGTCTATGTCAAGACATGTAAGAACTTGGCTAATCCTCTTACCAAACCTCTGACGAGAGATTTGGTAGTAAATACCATGAGAGCCATGGGTCTAAAGCCACAATAGAATCGTTAGTGATGGAAACCTAACTTGAACTTAGTGCCCCTATTTCTCAAGTTTAATGGGTAACAACAAAGTCACTTAAGGATAGAAGGTACTATCAATTAATTTGATAGATCCATGTGAGGTAAGATAGTACGTCGTTGCCGAGAACGAGGTTGAGCTAATGCTCTTAACAAAGTTTTGGAGGCATCTAAGCAACGAGGATGTTGTAAAACTTTGCCTATATGATCTAGAGATGGTGCCGCCTCAAATGAAGATGTGTGGTTTATCTTCTAGAGGGTCATGAAAAGGATTTATAGCGCACAGCCATATTCGCGCTCAGTGAGAACGTAAAGTCGGCTGGTGATGTGTGGGGGTAAACCGAAGGGGGTCATCAGGTTCTTGGTTCAATTCCATAAGACACCAATGAATCTGTCTCTTCTTGTTTGTCCACATAAACTGGGTTTAATCTCCGTGACACCCGAGTGACATCATCCGTCATAGTTAAAGAAAACATTCCAACTTGGTGGGGGATTGTTTGAAATTTACAAGATACAAATGTGCAAGTTGGCATGTTTACTTTTTGTCCCACATTTGTGGGGGGAAACAACTTTGAGTGACTTATAAGGGGCTTTCCCTTATGGGTCACCAAAGTGGTAGTTAGGCCAAGAGAAGGGCTAAGCCCACACGCGCGCCGAGCTGAGACGGAGACGCGAGCTCGTGAATGGGCGCGAATGGGCGCGTTTGAGGCACACTTTGCACTTCGCACGTACGTATCGTCGCTAGGAGCTATGGAGCTTTTATTTTTAGCTAAGGCCCGTTTCAAAGGCTTGCGGATAGAATCGGAAAAACAAACTACGAGATAAATATGGTGGATAGAGTCGCAATAAGCAATTCAGGTTATCTGCGTAACTGAATTCGCGAATTAGTGGGGGTCAACCTCATCCCCCGTTTTTCTCATTGTTTGTTACGGTTTAAGTCTATAAATATGGAGCTCCTGGCTCGAGTTTATGCATCTAAAAAGCTACAGCTTTTCTCTGCTACACGTTTCTCTGCATACGTTTCCTCACGAGCTTCACGTTAATCTGGTTCCATTGCCATTGGAACACCAGATTCATTCTGCATAAAATCCTAGGAATTTACGCTGTAGCTTACAGCAAATCGGGCGCGTAAAATCCTTTAAGGACAGGAATACATTCCGTGCAGTTCGTCATCCGAAGAACATCGTATAACAGGTTGGTTTTATATTATTGCATGTCTTTAATTCGTCCGATAACAGGGCACTCTCTTTCTACCTTTCTTATAATCAGTTTCGGTCACGAATGATCAAACTGATTTGACCAATAACTTGGTAATAATTAATAATAATTAATTGATCTCTATTTGGTCTGATCTCTTCTCAACAATAAAATGTTGTAAATATAGTAACATCATCAACAACGGGTGCGTCCTATTAAAAACTATTGAAATACAGCCTCCTCCGAATGTTGGGAAAAGAAAGTAAAGTATCATATTGTAGGTGCAATGCATTAATACATTATTGTGCACAAAGGGCAAAACGAACTATTTGTTTGAGATAAAAATTGTTATAAAATAGCCAAATGGTTGAAAATATTTTTTACTAAATTTGTACATTTGACCATTAATGTATAATTTCAATGCTTCATCGTGTTATAGACAACTACACTAATGTAATATACTTATAGTATATACAAATAAAAAATACAGGCTACCAAGGATTAATGGTGCGACACGTTATGTTGTTACACATAAATAATGTCAAAGACAAAACTATTATATATTTATGGTGGTGGTCCCATTGAATTGATACATATTCATTAATACAGTAAAGATTTGTTACAAGATTAGGTTAACAAAAAAATGTAAATGATGTAACAAAAGAAGAAGTAATATTATAAAGTATCAATTAATAACTACTAACGTAGATAATCTACATAATTAATTATTTTCTGTTAATGCAAAAAATTAAGTATTGGAAGAGAAAGTTTGTTATACCAAAGATCGGAGACTGTAAAAAAAGCACTTGTATCAATATTGTGTAACACTTACACCATTACTGTAAATAAACTAATAATGATGATGTGAATCGATAAGTTACTTCAGTGCAACATTAATAAAATTTTAAAAAAATAACATAACCAATTCGACGACAACAAAGCAATATAATATTTAAACACGTAATATTGAAACATTGTAAGAACATTATGTTCATCCATAAACATTACTTTACGCATATGTGATAGTAACCATAAGGGATGACACACATGTCCATAAGCATAAAATAAAATAACGATTTTGCCATAACAAAGTAGCATGTTTCCTAAACAAAAGTAACAAAGATACATGGTGGTAGGTTCAAATTCTGGGAAACATTGTAAATTTCCCACAAAAATATGGCAAACCTTCTTTTAAAGACAACTACCCCCCCCCCCCCCCCCCTCTTTCCCCACCACACTTGAGGTGTCACATGTCAAGGAAACATCAATCTCCTTCATCTTGCAATTAAGAGAGTCGTGATCAGTATACAGGTTGCATGTATGACACATCTTTAGTTTCTTCAAACTTCACCAGGGCCAACCAACCTACAATTAGTACCACAACCCTTTTTTCGTATGCCTTGTGGGGGTCACAAATCCTCCTCATCCTCACTTACATTTCCGAGTAAATCCCTCATTACACTATTCCTTTTCTATGAGGATGACTCTGCAGGATACATTTCTATGATCAGTTTCTTTAACTCCCTGATCTTATTAGCAAACCCTCCGAGACCATCAACGTCTCCTTTCAAGTAATCTATACATACATTAACTTAATCTAACACCTCGTTCCTTAACAACAAATGGTCACTGGTATCAGCTACAACCCTGTTTGTAATGCTATAAACTGGGGATTGAAGTGCCAACCTTCACCAATGTTTAAAAAACATAACGTTCCATTATTTGAGTATCCTTGTTCACCGTGCAAACATAGAAAATATGAAAGCATATGTTACCTAATCCTTGTAAATCCCATAAAAGAACAGTCATATGATCTCTCCAGAAGTTGGTAATGAACCTGAATAAGAGTAATAGATAAAATGCTTTTATACACTATAAGATGGGGATGCTGATGTGTTGGTGTTATGTGTGAGTTTTAGATTTTTAAAACAATGTTTTTAATCTAAATTTGATATCAAATACAATCACTTTGTTACGTGTATGAAATGTAGGTTGAATGAAGCTTAACGAATATTAGTTGAGAAGGAAACAAAGGATAGAAAGACTATGGCTTGAAAGGTGCTAAAAACGTAGAAAATGATGAAAAACAAAAGGGAGGCCGTATGCTACGGCCTGAGGCCGTAACATACGACCATGTGTTGAGTCTGTCTGTCAACCACGTATGATAGGAGGTTTGGCCATCTCGTTGGCCTATAGGCCGTAAGTTACGGTCAAACGGGATATTTGGAGGATTATTTCAAAATTTAAATCCTATTTAAACCCGAATCATTAGGGTTCTGAGGGACACATTCCTTGAGCTCCAAGAACAAATTTTTGGATGAAATTCAGCCCTTAGAACCTCCTCTAATCATTCCAAATCATCCATGTTCATCAGCGAATCACGATTCAAGACATAATGAAATTGATGAGTGGCTAGGTTCGTGGTGATTGCTTCCGGAAGAATCAATTATGTTAAGTAAGACTTTTTATGTGTTTTCTTTAAGGTTTTCGTAAATAATGATCTTTGAATGTAATTCTACATTTTTGTTACGTTAAGATGTTCGTTTATAAATAAGATTGCTTGTTGAAATTATTAGTTTTTGGTTTCCTTGCATTGTGAACTCATTAAGATTGAGAAGTAATTTGATATAGACGAATTAATAACATTATGAATGAATGAGTATTAAAAGTTTGATTCTTTGTTATTACGTTAATCAAAAGTTGAAGTCTTGATAATTAGGGTTTGACCAACCCTAGTTAGGCATATAAATTATTGATCTTGAATAATTGAGGATCCAGAAGTGATTGTTTTTCAATTTTACGTAAATTCATTCCAAATTTAGTTGCTTTTTACACTTGTGTTAGTGAATTAATCCAAAGTTTCAATATTTACTTTCAAAGTTTGTGTCTTTAAGTTGATCGAGTTTGTTTGTTAAACACTTTCCACTAATTATTTGTGAAGACGAACTTACTTACCATTAAACAATAAAGGTTACTAAGAGTGATATATTAATTTGTTTCTGATCGAGTCTCAACAACCCAATAAAAATGGCGCCGTTGCCGGGTAATCAGTGCACTTAGTGTTTAATTGTTCTTATTTAATTTTATTAAAAATTTATAAAAAAAACCAAAAAGATTTTATTTTTCTGTTCTTCTATTTAATTTGTTTTTTTGATATATATTAAACGGGGTATTTTGTGTTTTTTAAATTGCAGGTAACCATTACATTAATACATACAAGATTTTCAGGAAGGAGTACGCCATTACAGTTTGAACCAAAAATCAAGAAGACTTTAAAACAGAGTCTTGTGTTCCACAAGGTTCTTTATAGTGAAATCTCAAGTAGTTGAATCTAAAAATGAATGTAGTTTATTATTCATGTACTTGTTGCGGGAGTCCAGTTCATGTGTGAGATGATTGCCCTGATTACTTACGAATGTGTTAGGATGCGATAAGAAAATTATGTGTTAGATATTTATTATGAAGATATACCATCCTCTTATTCAGACTACAATCCACTTCCACCACCTTATCAAGAATGTTATCAGTCATATAGAAATTACAACTTTGTGCAAGATTGGGATTGCAACAACTATGAACCAGAGATGACGTCAAGCTCAAGTTATCGGGAGAATTATAACAACTATAATCAAGAATACTCTCAGGTGACATACGAGGATCAGAATCAATGTTAGTTTCCTAAACATGAACATGTTATCTAGAATGTCATGCCATTTCAAAATGATTTTCAATATGAGGTGGAGGAAATTATTACTCAATTGGAGTTGATATTGCCCGAAATCGATAAGTTGTTATCACAATATCATCTTTCAGACCAACAATGACTTTACTACTTAACTGTCAAGCTTGACTCATTATTACTGAAAATAGAATTAAAAGAGTCCATCTCACCATCATTAATAGTTGAGGATGCGGCTCTGGAGATTAATACAACACAAATTCACTCATTTGTTGAAGAGCCATGTGTAGAACGAGTGGTGGTTGATAGCTATGATCATGATGTGGAAGAAGAATCAATAGATCTTCTAGAGAAAGCAAATGAATATGCAATCTCAATTGAAGACAAGACACCTTTTAAAGAGTTAGTGATTGATATAATCCAAGTTTATTCTCACCAACTTCACCTATCGATTATACCAAACAACATAGTTGGGGAAGAAGGTGTGAGGTCAAAGATTAGAAAGGTGGAATGCAAGATATCATAAAATTTATTATTTAATTGATGCACAACAGTATCTTAACTTACATGCCTATTATTGGGAAGCAATTATGGAACTGGCATGTCAATTATCGAGCATTTATTAGGAACACGAAAGGCAAATGTGCACTTCGACCACTTTAGTGGTGATAGGTACGGTCTCGTTGAAGACCTAAAACTTAATGCTAACTATGAGACAACCCGATAACTTTGTGGGTGTTTTCACTAGAAACCTTCACGAGACTAAAACTCGTCTATTCGAGTATACCGAAAGGTTTTAAGGCTTGTTGCATACGCTAAATACAACTGTGATTTTTAAGGAAGTGAGTTTAGGATTTTTTTTATATTTATTTTTTCATAATCATTTATTTATTTTTTAAAATTAATTATTTTTATAGAATTCATACTTAAATGTTTAATTGGGGAAAATGCAATGTTTGAAGTTAGGGAAGGTATACATCTTTGTTTTGAAATTGTAGTTTTGGAATTAAATGAAAGGGTGCTAAAATATGTTTAAAGCTCCTTGTAAAAGATTTTTACATTTATGAAAAATGATAGGAAATTAATAGGTTGATGCTTATACATGAATTATATCTCTAGGGGAGGATAACAAAGATAATCTGTGATATGTTGATAGTCTCGACCTAAACACATGAACATCAATGTTGTGTGTAATAACTTAAGAAATATATGTGTTTAGTATCCCATCTCGATGTGCATGGTTTAAAAAACCAAGTCCCAACAAAAACAGGTTGCGAGTAGGATGTATACCTAGTATTCCTTTCACACACACCATGTTTCTATTGTTTATGACACCTCCATCAAAATAAAATGGATTAGTTGATATATATGCATGAAAAGCAGAAAAAATAAATAAAAATAAAAGAGAAGAAAAAAAGAAGAGATATATATGAGAAAATAAAAGGAGAAAAGTCCCGCATATCACGTAGAAGGAAAATGAAAAAAAAAACTTAATAGTTATTGTGACATAATTATGGTACATGGTTGTCTTAAGTGTGGGTTAGTGGATCCTCAATAAACCATGAGGTTGGGTAGGTTTTACTATGTATATTCGGGTGTGGGGTGGTTAAACCATGATGGTAACTTTATATATTAATAAGCACAATACATTTGGTTGGGATCTAACGGGTATGAGTTTAAAATGGATCAATATATTGGCAAACACAATTACTTTATTTGTACAATGCTATTTGGAAAAAAACATGTAAGATTAGCTTATCAATTATGATTTTATTGCATATCTTTTTTGGGAAGAAAAAAGGTTAAGTTGGGGAATGTGATATGCTGGTGTTATGCGTGAGTTTTAGATGTTTAAAACAATGTTTTTAGTATAAATTTATATCCAATACAATCATTTTGTTACGTGTTTGAAATGTAGGTTAAACGAAGCTTAACGAATATTAGTTGAGAAGATACAAAGGATAGCAAAACTATGGCTTGAAAGGTGCTAAAAATGAAAAAAATATGAAAAACTGCATGGAGGCCGTAAGCTACGGCCAGGGGTCATAACTTACGGCCCTATGTTGAGTCCGTCTGTGAACCCTGTAAGATAGGACGTTTGGCTGTTTTTTTCTTAAAAATATTAAATTTAAATTAAAATGATGAAGTGTAAAATTCTTGAGTAGTCTACTTCCCTCTAGTTGAAGGTAGGTCGTAACCTACAGCCTATAGGCCGTAAGTTACGGTCTAACGTAATATTTGAAGGATTATTTCAAATTTTAAATCCTATTTAAACCCGAATCATTAGAGTTTTGAGGGACACATTCCTTGAGCCCGAGGAATGAATTTTTGGATGGAATTCAGCCCTTAGAACCTCCTCTAATCATTCCAAATCATTAACGTTCATCATCGAATCACGATTGAAGACATAATGAAATTGATGAGTGGCTAAGTTCGTGGTGATTGCTTCCGGAATAATCGATTAAGTAAGACTTTTTATGTGTTTTCTTTAAGGTTTTCGTAAACAATGATCTTTGAATGTAATTCTACATTTTGGTCACGTTACGATGTTCGTTTATAAATAAGATTGCTTGTTGAAATTATCAGTTTTTGGTTTTCTTACATTGTGAACTCATTAAGATTGAGAAGTATATTGATATAGAGGAATTAATAACATTGTGAATGGACGAGTCTTAAAAGTTTGATCCTTTGTTATTACGTTAATCAAAAGTTGAAGTCTTGATAATTAGGTTTTGACCAACCCTAGTTAGGCATATAAGTTGTTGATCTTGCATAATTAAGGATCTAGAAGTGATTGTTTTTCATTATTTATGTAAATTCATTCCAAATTTAATTGCGTTTTACACTTGTGTTAGTGAATTAATCTAAAGTTTCAATATTTACTTTCAAAGTTTGTGTCTTTAAGTTGATCGAGTTTGTTTGTTAAACACTTTCCACTAATTATTTATGAAGATGAACTTACTTAACCTTAATCAATAAAGGTAACTAAGAGTGATATATTAACTTGTTTTTGATCGAGTCCCGACAACCCGATTAAAATGGCGCCGTTGCCGGGGAGTTCGTGCGCTTAGTGTTTAATTGTTCTTATTTACTTTTATTAAAAATTTATAAAAAACCCAAAAAGATTTTATTTTACTTTTTCAATTTAATTTGTTTTTTTTTGTTTAGTATTAAGAAGGGTATTTTGTGCTTTCTTAATTGCAGGTAACAATTACATTAATGCATACAAGATTTTCGGGAAGGAACTTGCCATTGCAATTTGATCCAGAAATCAGGAAGACTTTAAGAGAGAGTCTTGTGTTCCACAAGGTTCTTTATAGTGAAATATCAAGTAGTTGAATCTAAAAATGAATAGAGTTTATTATTCATGTACTTGTTACGGGAGTCCAGTTCATGTGCGAGATGATTGCCCTGATTACTTGTGAATGCGTTAGGATGCGATAAGAAAATTATATGTATTAGATACCTGAGGATAAGGCTTTGTTCAGATCCATGATTGATGGCCTCAAGACATCACGTATTCATCAGGCTATTACAACCAATCCCACCATTTATACAGATGTTATTGATCAGGTTTGGCTAACCGATGCCAATGAGCGAGATGATCAGGGTGAACAATGTATATCAGCCACTATAAGGACAAGAAGGTTGTTATTACTGCTGAGGTGATCAACAATGTTCTACTGTTGGAAGATCAGCCCAATGCGCCAGTCAAGATAGATGATAATGTGGCTAGAGATTGTTTGAAGAGGTTAGGATATGATCACCAATATATGTCACTCGAGAAGAAGTACTTACCTCTGTTCTGGAAGTACTTATTTCATGTGGTGATTCACTGCCTCAGTAACCTAAAGGCTAGAATGGATAGCCTTAGCACAGTGTTTAAATCCTTGCTGATATCTCTTACAGATGATTTTCCACACAGCATATCCAAAGCTATTTTCCCAGAGATGCAGAATAAAGTCATAGCTTTTGTGGGGAAGAAGTTTATCATGTACCCCCGGTTCATACAACTAATTGTGAATGCTACTCACCCTGAGTTAGCAATATCTGATTTTTCCACCTATGCTATCATGGTGATGAAGAAAGATATTTTCACTTATCTTTGGGGGCAAGAGGCAATGCCTGGGATGGATCACACTTTGCCAAACTTGGCAGATTTGTAGAGGGTTATCAGGAAGAAGATGAACATCCAGAGAATGTGGTACCTCAAACTAATACAGCCGGTCCTTCACTAGTACTACTCAAGAGGCTCCTGAAAGTTCACAAGGAGCACACATGTCAGTAGATGCTGAGATTGACTCATGGTTCAGTTCAGGTAGTGATACTGACAGTGATTAGATAGGGAATGTCCTTTATGTGCTTCAGGAATGTCCTAGAGTGCAAGAAACTCCTGCTAAACACACTGCTGAGGAACGAGATGCTGATTTTTTCCCTGAGGATTCTCCATCAACTCGGAGGTGGAAAAAGATGATGGCAAGAAAAATTGATGATATTCCACGTGGGAGGGGTAGAGGACGAGAAGTTTTGTGTAAGCGTCGGACCCTAATGACCACTGTGACAGATATTCCAGTTACAAAGACTCTTGTCACAGCTAGTGAGGATATCCCTCAAAAGACACTAATGATCGTTACAGAGTCAACAACTGTGACATCATCTGCCATGCCCACTGCTGATGATTTGTTGACTACTCCACCAAAAGATCAAGGACATAATGATATGTTTGGCATGGATGACTACATAAATACTACTCCTGAGCCAAGGAAGCAAGCCATGACTTCTACTGATTGACCTACACGGGAATCACTTGAGCAGAGAGTCAGTACATTAGAAAAGGAGATGTTCGATAAGACCCAAACGATTGATGATTTACATAGACAGGTGTTTAAGAAAGATGAGCGGATCAAGAATCTTGAACATCAGCAACAATTCATATTCAGCTATCTTCAAATTCTGGAGCAGAACATTAGAGACCTCACTTCTTGCGTTCCTTTTTCGTTTACATAACAATGAACCACAGAAGTTGGAAAGTCAAGCGGACAACATTCTTCTGATCCTGAAACTGCTTAAGATCCTGCTGATACTATATAGCATGATGTTGATCCTATTGTTACAGAAAGGGCAACAAAGACTACTAATGTTGATCAAGAGCCATCTACCACTGTTCCTACTACGGGAACTGAGGATCGACCTGTAGTTTATACTGGTGAGGAGTTTGTAGAGCTTGAACATGATGTACCAATCTCTGAGCCTGCCAATGATAATGATGACTTGGAGAAGGTAGATTTTAGTTGTGATGCAGAAGATGATCTTAATGATGATGATGATGATGGTGATGATGGTGATGACGATGTGAAAGATGGAAAAGATGACAAGAAGAATGATGATGATAATCAGAGTGGTGATATGGGTTCAGCTGCTGGTCCTTCTGGATCATGGGGGTCTGCCAATGTCTCCGAGCCAAGTCCCGATGATATAGTTGACTATACACCATTAGATCTTGCTACTGAAGAAGCTTACGAGAAAGAATTCTACACATTCTAGAAACAGATCCTTGCAAAGGAATCAGATGAGGACTTTGGTACATTTGAAGATTCGGAGGAGACCATAGATTACACAGACATATTTGAGAATAGTCTTAAGGACTTATTTTTAGATATTTTGATTGAAGAAGGAGAGATTGTTGGGGAGTCTAGTGCTCAAGAAACAACTGCCAAGACAGCTAATTTAACTAGTCAAAGTGTTGTACGTCAGATCGGAGAAATTACAGTTGAAGCTCCTCCTCCGCCAGCTTATATACACACGCTAAGACATTCCAACCCTTTAACAAGGTAAGTGTAACACCCAAAAACTTAAAAAATAGAAAGTAAAGGAGCAAATGGGTTATTATTTAAAAAGCAAGGGGTAAAAGTATACAAGGGCCAAACTGGCCCATAATTGAGTTTTAAAAGAGAGATGGCCACCCATACTCTCTCCCATGCACTCAACCTATGGCTTTAGAGAGAGAAAAAGGCTCCCCACCAGTTCTAGAGTGAGAAAGTGGAGAACTCTTCGAAAGGAAAGATTTTCATAGTGAATCTTCTCGGTTTTAGTCGGGTTTAAGCTTCTGGGCAGATCTTTACGTGTTTCTATGTGTTAAGTTCGTATGTTTACGTGTGTTTAGGTATTAGAACTCCAGGTTGCTCTCGGGTTTGTGATGATCTACATAGGTTGGACTCACTTTAGTTGATAGGTTTATTTTGCTTTGTAATAGGTTAATTGTTAGTTTCTTATTTGTAATTTGTCTTTCTATGTAAAAAAAAAGGATATGGAGACTTCTTTTTCAAGAAATTGATCCGGAGAATCAAAGATTTATGAGATTGCTGATATGTTTGTCCTTTTAAACTCATGCCTTCCTCTTTTCAACAAGTAATCTGCAGCTGTTTTATCATGTTTTGGATTTATTGAAAAACTCAAATGACTTGGATCCCACAGATATTCAGCAAAGTACTAATCCTGTTCTTCATGGTTTATTGAGCAATATAATTCACTTTGCTTGCAATTTTTAAATGTTTCAACAATGACTCTTAATTTCTAAGAATCGTTGTGTCTTTATTATATGGACAGATGATAAGAGCTCCAGGTCTATACTTACATATAACAGAGGAGATAATCATTTTATCTCGCTATTGAGAGCTTCAGGTCTATACTTACGTATAACAGAGAAGATCATCAGAATGTGCCAATGAGAGCTCCAGGTCTATACTTACGTATTACAGAGGAGATCATCATTCCAGGTCAATGTTCACACATAGCAGAGAAGATAAGCACGATATATGTCACCCATTTGATTTTAATATTTTTACAACCAGCAAAGATTTGAAACTCTCAACCCCTTTTAGACAAGGCCTTGTATCTTTGTGCAGGCTGAAATATCATAAGGATAATCCTTGTCGTCGAGTTCTTTGACTTTTAATTAAGCTACACGATCACTGTTTACATCAATATCTGACTGAGCCTACCAGCATATCCCAAACAAAGCAATTAATTCTCCATCAAACTTCTTTAGCATTAAGTTCCTGAAAAGACAAAAAAAATAAAACTTAGACAAATAAGAATAGATCTTTATTCTCCCCTGAAATTTCTTTTTAACTGCCATGAGACAAGAAAAAAAATTCCCCTCTTCTTTTTTTTTTAAGTATTAAAAAAAGTTGAAACAAACAGAATAAAGATGTGAAGACATATGTGACTCAGAAGTTTATCAATAAAAGTATAAACAAAAAGAGTTATTTACAGAATTATGCACATTAAGATAAGAAAGAGGCTTTAAAAAGATATTAAACCCAACCTGGAGATCAATTCATAAAAATGCGGTTTATCAAAATTTTTTGTGAAAAGATCCAATCGTTGATTTTTTGTGTCAATCGGAATAATATCTATAAACCCTTTTCCTGAGCGTCCCGGATGGCATGAATTCTCGTTTCAATGTGCTTGGTGCGAGTATGATGAATTGGGTTTTTGGCAATCCCAATAGCAGCTTCATTATCACAGAATAGTGGTGTATGAAGAAAATTTATCCCGTAATCCATCATTTGATGTTGAATCCATAGCACTTGGCAACACCAACTGGAGGCAACAACATATTCAGCTTCTCCTGTTGACAGAGATACTGTAGTTTGCTTCTTACTCTGCCATGAAACGAGACAATCTCCTAGATATTGACATCTACCGGTGACAGATTTCCGATTGACTCTGCAACCACCATGATCACTGTCAGAATATGTATGTAAGTCAAAGTTACCTCCTTTTGGGTACCAAAGACCCAAACGAGAGGAACCCTTTAAATAACGAAAAATTCTTTTAACAGCTTTTTCATGGGATTCTTTTGGGTTGGCCTGAAAACGAGCACAATAGCACACAGCGAATATAATATCAGGATGACTGGCTGTAAGATACATGAGGGATCCGATCATAGAACGATAGCGATGAGCATCTACGGATTTCCCATTATCATCTGGAGTTAAGCACGTCTGAGCAGTGAATGGAGTAAGTTCTGGAGAAGAATCATCCATGTTGAACTTTTTGAGAATCTCCAGAACGTACTTTTCCTGATGAATCAAAATACCAGACTGCTTTTGTTCAACTTGTAATCCCAAGAAAAAGCATAACTCCCCCATCATGCTCATTTCGAAATGATCCTTCATGACCTCTTCAAATTCTCTGCATAGTTTCTCATTTGTTGACCCGAAAATAATATCATCAACGAACAATTGAACAATCAACATTTCACCGTCAACTTCTTTCTTGAATAGAGCCATATCTATCGAACCATGAGAGAAACCTTTACTCAGCAGATACTGAGTCAGAGTTTCATACCAGATCTAAGGGGCTTGATGTAGTCCATATAAGGATTTGTCAAGTTTATACACTTTGTCTGGAAAATCTGGATCCTCAAAACCTGGAGGTTGACAAACATAAATCTCCTCATCTATGTTTCCATAGAGAAATGCGCATTTCACGTCCATCTGAAAAAATTTAAAGTTTTTGTGAGCTGCATGAGCAAGAAAGATTCTGATGGCTTCAATGCGAGCAACTGGAGCAAACACTTCAGTATAGTCGATTCCTTCCTCTCCTGAGCAAAACCCTGAACAACCAATCTGGATTTGTTTCGAATTATTACTCCTTGGTCATCTGGTTTGTTTCGGAATACCCATTTAGTACCGATAGGAAACTTGTTTGGAGGAAGGTCAACTAATTGCTAAGCTTTTAGTTTCCTGAACTGCTGAAGCTCCATTTGCATAGATTCTACCCAACTTGCGTCTTGAAGTGCTGCTGAGACGTTTTTGGGAAAAGTTTGAGACAAGAAACAAGCATACAAACATTCATTTATCAATCTAGATTGACTCCGTGTCCTCACTCCATCAGTAATTGAACCAATGATATAATCATGCAGGTGGTCTTTTAAAGTTTTAAAATTTATGTTAAGGTTTGAGGGATTTGATGAAGATGAGGAGGGGGTTGGTGATGGTTGTGAAGGCTGTGATGAGGAAGTAGGTTGTGAAGACTGTGATGAGGAAGTGGGAGGTTGGTTTGGAGAAGATGATTATGGTGGAGGTGTAGGTGGTACATCAAATGCTGGTTGAGGGTGATGATCTATTGGTGGTTGTGGATAGGGTGCAGGTGGTTGTGGTACTGGTGGAAGAGGTTCAGTTGAAATTATGATTTCTACATTGGTTTGAGGAACCACATCATCATCAAAAACTGGAAGATTGAAAGAGTTGAAGATTGTATTTGAGTCATAGAACCATGCAGGATCAGATCCTATGTTAGGAGAATTTGATTCTTACCAATCAACATAAAATGATTCCTGCACAATAAGCGTTCTTTTGTTGTACACCTGATATGCCTTTTGTGAGGAGGAATAGCCAACGAAGAAACATTCATTAGAAACTGCACTGAACTTTGACTTCTGAGCTTGAGTGTTCAGCAAGGTACATGAGCAACCAAATGGACGAAAGAAGTTAATCAAGGGTTTTCATTTATGTAGAAGCTCATAGGGAGTATTCATTTTGTCTTTCACAATAAGGACCCTGTTAAGTACATAAGAATCACAGTTGACTGCTTCAGCCCAGAAAATTATTGGAAGCTTTGACTCAATCAGCATAGTTCTAGTTGCTTCGATAAGCGTCCTATTCTTTCGCTCAGCAACACCGTTTTGCTGAGGTGTCCTAGCAGCACTGAATTGTCTGAGAATCCCCTTGCTTGCACAGAATGTGTCAAAGATATGATTTCAGAATTCAGTACCGTTGTCGCTTCGGATGGCTATAACGTTCCTCTTGTTGACAGTCTCAATTGAAAGGATCAGCTTTTGAAGCTCTTCGGCAGTATCTCCCTTGCTAGCTAGAAATCTCACCCATGAATATCTGGAAAAATCATCTGTAACAACCAAACAATAAGATTTCTTAACAATCGACTTAACACTGATAGGACCAGCAAAGTGAATTATATTGCTCAATAAACCATAAAGAACAGGATTAGTACTTTGCTGAATATCTGTGGGATCCAAGTCATCTGAGTTTTTCAATAAATCCAAAACATGATAAATCAGCTGCAGATTACTTGTTGAAAAGAGGAAGGCATGAGTTTAAAAGGACAAACATATCAGCAATCCTGCAAATCTTTGATTTTTCGGATCAATTTCTTGAAAAAAAAGTCTCCATATCCTTTTTTTTCTTTCTTATTTGTTTTAAATTTTTTTAAATTCTTTGTTTTGTGCTGATAATGTGGGACAAAGAACGTTTTTCATAAAAGTCATTTATATTTAATTTTTATTTAATTTTTTTATAAGTTTTTGGTTTCAGCGAAACTACAGTTTCGCTTGCAGGTTCGCCCAGCGAATCTATAGTTTCTCCTGGCAATATCGCTATTCTCCAAACACTAATTTCTTTTGAGATGCCGAGCGAAACTACAGTTTCGCTGCCAACAAAACTAGGTCTTATTTATAGCACAGTGTGTTCATCAGTTCACACTATATCATGCGAATGTAGCCCTAGTTTCTCTCAGGCCGAATCTATTTGACCCAAACTTTTCATCATTTCCGTCGAGATTGTTTGATTCTAAACCTTTTGGTAGGTATTGCATCTATGTATTTGCAGTTTAATCGTGGTTTTATGGCCTAATCGATTGCTTAGGGTTGATTCGCTGGTTCGAAACTTCGCCTGTTTCGTCCAGCGAATCTACCAAATTCTTCCAGCAAAACTAAACGAAAGTTCCCTGTTGCGAGCGAATATATCTGGTTATGTTGTCCAAGCATACCTCACAGTTTCGTTCGAACCTTTATAGCGAAACTATACTTTAGCCCAGCACATTATCTGCTCTGTTGGGGTTAGCATACCTTCAACTTCGCTGTTGTATGATTCATAAGTTTGTCCTCAGCAAAAGTGTAGAATCGCTCAAACTCATGGTCTAGGGCTGAGTTACAGCGAATCTACACTTTTGTTGGTCAGAACTTATGACTAATCAACAATGAAACTATGTATTGTGCCTAGCGAAACTATAGCTTCGCCGGTCAGCGAAACTGTTGAACTTAGTTTCATAAACTTCAGCGAAGCTGTCTTGCTATGCTGGCGAAATTACAATTTCGCCATTTCAGCGAAACTTTTTTTTATTTTTATTTTTTTTATTGGTTAATTATCTTTTTGTTATATCTTACTTACCTATGTTCATATTTTACAGTTCATGGCAAACTTAAAGTTCGATGAGAAGACTAATATAGTGGCACTCCTAGACGACAGTAATCCAAAGACTGTTGGATTTCGAGATTGCATTAGATGGCTGAAACAGTCTTCCATTCACTATGCCATTTCTCATTTACCTACGATCTACGACATTCACATTAGAGATTTCTGGGTCAATGCTGAATGTGACTTGGGAGTTACTCCATACAGGATCACTTCAAGAGTTCTTGGGGAAGACGTGATTATTAGTGCTGAGATGATTGCAAGGGTGTTAAGGTTGGAAGATGATTGTGGAGATGAGATTAGTATGTCTGATACTGAAGTCCCTAATGCTTATCAAAGCACTGGATATGAAGGACCTTCTTTTAGGTCAAAGAAGGAAATTAAGAAATTGTTTTTATCCAAGGAATGGAGATATATTGCCAATGTTTTCATAATGTGCTTGGATCATAGGAAGGGAGGATCGGATGGTTTAAATGCACAGGTGGCAAAGGCCATGATTGTATACTGTAGAGGACAAAAGGCCAATCCTGCAAGACTGATTTTTGAATGTATGACTGAAAACGTCATGGCCTTAAAGAAAGACAAATGGATATTATTTCCAAGGTTTGTTCAGGTGATCATTAATGCTGAGAAACCCAATTTGCCAAAACATGGAGAAGTGAAGAGGCTGGTGCAAATGAATACAAGAATTTTTGCAGACTGCTCAGCTATAAGACATGACTTCAACTGTAAAATAACATATTTACTGGAAAACATGTATCTTGCTGAAAGATGGAACTATATTAGAAGGTTGATTGAAAATGAAAACAAGAAAGCTGAAGAAAATCGGGATAAACAAGCTGAAGCTATAAAGAAAAGGAAGAGGTATGCTAAAGAGAAAGAATATGATCTAGAAACTGAGATTGATGAAGTTGAAGAAGAGCTGAGGGTTCATAGAGAAAGGAGGACCAAAAAAAAGGTTGATCAAGGGGAACCGGCTCACGAAACCAAAAGGAGATCTAAGCATAAGCAGTCGGTGTTGGAAGAAAGGAGGGATCCCCAATCTGAACTGGATCAAGATGTGATTAGAAATGTAAATAATTCATTGGCTAATGAACTGAGCATGATTAAAACCAAGTTGGTTAATCAGGAGCTGAGAGAAGGAGAAAGATGAGCAAATAGAAAGTATAAAGATTATGATGATGAATCAGCATGAACTAATCAAAAGGCTATTGAAGGAAGTAAATAAGCTCAAAGGAAAAGTTGGTGACACAAACCAACTATCACAGGACGAGTTGGATGATATGACTGATACATCAAAGTATTCATTCTTGAAAATGTGGAGATCATTTGGTATTGGTGGAGAAGCAAGTATGGCTGGTGGAACTACAAGTGGAGGTGGTGTAGCAGGTGAAAAAGTTGTTGAAAAAGAAGCTGAAAATAGAGTAGATAAAGGAGGAGATGTGAGAGAGGAGCCTGTAGTTGTTGAGGATGGTTTTGTTGATTTGGGATTAGAAATAGATGCAGATTTGATGGGGGCTGAGGTGATTAGAGAAGAAACCACAAGAAGAAATAAGGAAGATGCTGAGAAGAGACTCGTTGATGAAGAGGAAGAATATGAAGAACAACTGGTGGATTATTACTCGGAGCCTGAGTTTTATGAAGTGGAGGAGCGCCCAATAACATATGTTGCTCAAAGGAGTACAGAAGAAGGTGATGTTTTTGAGCTAAGCAAGGAGGAATGGTTTGTGAAAGAAAAGGAACCAGAAGAATTGACTCCTCTTTTCCAAAACATAAGTGAACCGAGCAAGAAGAAAAGTGATAAAAAGATAGTGAGCTGGAAGTACAATTCAGAATTGAAAATGTTTATGATCAAAAGGAGAGGTGGTGAAATTTCATATATGCATAAAAGGAAGGCGTTCAAGACCTTGCCTAGATGGGATTTGAGAAGGTTAGTTGAAATTCCTCTCTTAGACGCCTACCTGAGTGAACGTGCTATGCTGTTAGAAAAAGAGATTAAGGCGGGAATGAATGATAATTTTGAAGCCTTTGGATATATGAAGACTGAAAGGAGGAGATCAAAGATTGACTTGGATTGGGCCACAGGAAAAGGAAAGATTATGCTGAAGCTGAAGCCAGCCCAAACTGTTAACAGGGTGAGGGTGACCAATCCACTTCCCCTATACCGCAAAAGTTCGAAAAATGGTTTTATGACAACAATACTGGGGAAGCTGTCATTTGGTTGAAAGGTGGTGGTGAGATAAAATTGTTTGATCCAATGGAAGTATTTTCTTTTTGTGATGAAGACCTTGTAACTCTTTATGAAAGTCATATCAAGGCCGAAGCTGGAGATGAAACAAGAAGAGAAGCCAGTCTGGTTATGAACGTGGCAAACAAAGCTTGAGGTGTAAGGTCAGAGGTCAGGGAGCTAGCAGAGAAAGTATCCAAGGCTGATGAGTTAAGGATGGACATGCAGGATCTTACCAAACAATTTGCTAGAGTGTAACACCCAAATTTTTATAAGGGCCAAAATGCAAAAGAAGAAAAGAATCTTTAATAAAGTGTTCAAAGGCCAAAGTTGAAGGGTGAAAAGTGTAAAATTGTACAAAAGTCAAAAGTGGGTGTATAAAGAGCATGGTCGCCCATGCTCTTTCTGCTGTCGCATTCCGAAGAAGAAAAGAAAGAAAGAAAGCTGGGTTTTGTGTTTTTCTATCGGTCGAATTGAGAAGAAGAAGAATCTTCAAGGTTAGTAGGTTTTTTTGATTAATTGGTTCGGTTTCTTTGAGGTTTCAACCTTAGAAACTGATTTCTATGTGTTCTTGGTGTTTGGGTGTTTGTTTTGGCTTGTTCTAGGTGTTTGAACTCTTGTGCACGCAAGTTGAGAGGAGATTCACTTATTTGCTGCAATAGGTGAGTTCTAAGACCCCGATTCTATGTTTTTAAACTTCTTTGGGGCTGAAAATGCATTTAAAATGTTTTACAACCGTTATATATGATAACTGTGTATGTATGTGTATGAATTTTTGTGTTTTATGAGGTTGTAAGCTTGCTCTGAGAGTTTAGCATGATAGATCCATGTTAAGAATGTATAAGAATGAGATCTTGGAACTGGTTATAGCATAAGTCTAAATTACAGGTTAGATAGTTCATCTGCATTTAAACTGTGAAATTTGCATAAGTGTTTTGTTCATGAGCATTTGCTACAGTGTTCCTTCGCATTTGAAGTGTTCACCCGCTTTTGCCTTAATTCAGCCTAAGTGTTCATTAACATTTCTTTTGTATATGCGCATTTGCTACAGTGTCCATCAGCATTTTTTTTGTATATGCGCATTTGCTACAGTGTTCATAAGCATTTCCTTTAAGACAATAATTACCAAGTGTTCACCCGCATTTTCAAGTTGTTCACCCGCATTCACTTTTGTTCACCCGCATTTGCAAGTTATTCATCCGCATTTGCAAGTTGTTCACCCGCATTCATATTTGTTCACCCGCATTTGCAAGTTGTTCATCCGCATTTGCAAGTTGTTCACCCGCATTAGTTTTTGTTCACCCGCATTGGTTTTTTTCACCCCGTATTTCTTTAAGACTTAACAAATTTTCTGAAATTTTGGAAGATCAGGATTAGGGTTTGACCATGGTTGACTTGATGCTTTTATTTGATTATTTTATGCATGTTGTGGGCTGCCCTTATGTTCCCTATTATGATATTATAATGTGACTTTATGTGGTTTGATAAAGTATTATTATTAATCAAGTGAAAGATTAATATTAACAAAAAGTGGAACATAAAGAATGAAAAGACTTGCAAGTAAAAATTTACAGGAGGTGCACGACCATGTTGTTGTTAGCTCAACTGTGTACGGTTTAGCTAACCCAAAGGATGTACATAGGGTCAATCTTTAAGATTGAGGAGACTACTGTTGCTGCCCCGGTACTGGAGTCAGCATATGTGCACCACGGATGGAGTCTATTTATAGACTTCAAGGCCCAGTACCAGGTTTATGCGCATTATATGGGGGTATAACATTTTGGTCCATATCGACAGTGAAAGATAATAATAAATAAGCAAGAAAGAGAATTATGATGATGTAAAAGGATACGATTTGTATGTATGATGTGTGATCACATCCGAAAGAAAGATAAGATATTTTTCTTAAGAAGTATTTTGTATACAAATCTATCAAGATATTTTTATGATTTTAAAACTAGAACTCACTCAGCAAAGCTGACTTTTATGCATTTTCAGTTGGCAGGTAATTTGCTGAGGGTGACACTCGGGGAGGCTACTCGTCGGCTGCATTGTGATAATAAATTACGAAATGTTTTATAAATTGTGCTATGATTGTCCAACTGTGAGGTCTCCGGGAACGGAGCATTACAAGTTGGTATCAGAGCCAAAGTTTAAGAGAAATAGGTAAATATTTTTAAAAACCTAAACTTAAACTGAAAATGGGACCCAATAGAGGGATGCCAGCCCGAGTAGCTATGTGCCATCAGGTATTTCTTTTCATAGTGATAACCGGTATTATGTGCGCATGCTATTTGAATGCTAATGTAGTCAGGATAGGAAATGCTCGGGGGATGAAGAGTAAAGTATGTGGCTAATCACAACTGGCCACTGTTATTAGGGACTTACTATACTTAACATTAACTGAGCTATTACCTTGAATGATCGTGTTAGTGTTTGAATCTTATAGCGATTAGAGGATGGCGGGAGGAAGATCATCGAAAGCTTCTCATGGTGGAACGCGGGGCGTTCGTGGTAGACCACGTAGTACAAGGAGCAAGACCAAGACTACAGAGGCAGCTCATGCTGAGCCCGATCTTCATCACCCGAAGGGCAGTGATGAGAGTGCCAATCTGAGGGCCTTGGTGAAAGAGGCAGTGGTGGAGGAGGTTCACCAAGTCATGCGGACAATCCTACCGTCTGTTGTGACTGAAGTGATCCGAGCTGTGAGGGAGGATGAACGAAAGGAGAAGGAAGAGGAGAGGAGAACAACTGCTGGTAGGAGAGGCGATGTGAGGTATCATGATGAGGAGGAGGAGCTAAATGCTGGAGGGGGAGCCTCTAGTGATGATGAAGAAGTGGTGGTGCGGGAAACCACGAAGGGATGTAGTTATGGGGCTTTCTAGTGATGTAAACCCCCAACTTTTGATGGCAATGGTAATGCTGCGGTTGCTCACCGCTGGGCAAGGGAAATGGAGGCAGTGCTAGAAATCAGTGAGTGCAGGGAGGACCAGAAAGTGAAGTTCGCCACTCATTCATTTGTTGACTCGGCGTTGTGTTGGTGGGACAAACTTCTCCAAGCCGAGGGCAACAGGGAATCGAGAGGATAAGATGGAGTGAGTTGAAGAAGTTGGTGATTGAGAAATTCTGTCCTCATCGAGAACTCGATAAGATTGAGAGGGAGTTCTTACAGCTGGAAGCGGGAACCATGACCCACCAGCAATACACTAAAAAGTTCAACAAGATGGCGAGGCTGGTGCTCGATCAGGTTACGCCGACATCAAGGAAGATTAAGCGATACATCCAAGGGTTGCCCGCTGACATTCGTAGGCATTTGATCACTGCTTGACCGAGCACTTTTAGGTCGGCAGTGGACTTGGCGGGTAGGTTGTATGATGAATGGGAGGTAACTGTGGTTGAGGTGAAGAGGACTGGTGGGGGTGACAGAAAATGGAATGGGAAGAGATTCGGGCGTTGTGGTTTCACCCCGAAGAGTAAAAGGCCGAGGGTGGATGATCGCCGAGTGGTTACTGCAAGCTCGGGGTTGAAGCAGTGTGATAAGTGTGGGAAGGAACATAGCGGGGAATGCCGCTTGGGAATGAATGTCTGCTACAAATGTGGCAAGCCCGGTCACATTTCAAAGATGTGTGGAGCCCCACGGTGCTTTAACTGTGGTGAAATCGGCCATATGAACAAGGATTGCAAGAAGCCAAGGGCTGAAAGTTTTGGGTCAAAGAAGAGACCGGAAGAAGGAGGGCAGAGGGCAAGTGCAAGAGCCTTCACGATGACCCGAGAGGAAGCCCGGGTAGACCCCGACGTCGTGTCAGGTGTGTTTCTAGTAAACCAAACTTGTGCCTCTGTATTATTTGATTCTGGTGCTAGTAGGAGTTTCATATCTACTGCCTTCTGTGCTAAACTGCCTGTTAGTAGTAGGAGCATCGATGAACCTTTTGATGTAGAAACTGCTATTGGTAAGTCTACCAGAATCTCTGATATTATGGAAAGCTGCGACATAGAACTAGAAGGCCATAGGTTCTCTGCTAAGCTATATGTGATGCCCCTAGGCGGATTTGATATAGTACTAGGGATGGATTGGTTAGCAGCCTATGAGGCGAACATCGTGTGTCGGAAAAAGATGATTCGGATAGTTGCACCCGATGGGAGTTCAGTGACAGTTTATGGTGATCGCGTCACTATGGTTCCGAAAGTGATTTCGATGACAATGGCAGAGAAGTGTATGGGGTGCGGATGTTATGCCTACTTGGCATACGTGAAAGATGTGGACGTGTCGATAGCACAATTATCAGAAGTGCCAGTGGTACGTGATTTCCCAGATGTGTTTCCCGAAGATCTACCAAGTGTGCCACCGGATCGTGAGATAGAATTTCAGATCGACCTGATCCCCGGTGCGCATCCCGTTGCCAAAGAACCGTATCGGTTAGCTCCGATCGAGATGAAAGAATAAATGGATCAGCTACGGGAACTAATGGACAAGGGGTTTATTAGACCGAGTATCTCTCCTTGGGGTGCTCCAGTATTATTCGTAAAGAAAAAGGATGGTAGTATGAGGATGTGTATAGACTACCGCGAATTAAACAAGTTGACAGTGAAGAACAGATACCCCGTACCAAGGATTGATGACCTGTTTGACCAGCTTCAAGGTGCCAGTCGGTTTTCTCGAATAGATCTCCGATCGGGTTATCATCAATTGAAGGTAAAGGAGCAAGACATTCCTAAGACAGCTTTTCGCACGCGTTATGGATATTAAGAGTTCCTCGTTATGTCTTTCGGTTTAACCAACGCACCAGCTGCCTTTATGGATTTGATGAATCAAGTATGCCGACCAATGTTGGATAAATCATTGATTGTGTTCATTGATGATATCTTGATTTATTCAAAGAGCAAAGAAGAACATGCCGATCACATACGTGAAGTGTTGAAGATACTTAGGAGAGAAAAGTTATATGCTAAATTCTCTAAGTGTGCTTTTTGGTTACACGAGGTTCAATTTCTGGGTCATGTGGCGAATACCGAAGGAATTATGGTGGACCCAGCAAAGGTTGAGGCAATGATGCAATGGAAGTCACCAAAGACGCCATCCGAGATTCGTAGTTTCTTGGGTTTGGTGGGTTATTACTGAAGGTTCATTCAAGACTTTTACAAGATAACCTCCCCTTTGACTAAGTTGACCCATAAGGATGTGAAGTTCGTGTGGGGTCGGGAACAAGAGGATGCTTTTGAGGAGTTCAAGGCAAGATTAACTCAAGCTCCTATCTTGACATTGCCCGAAGGAAGTGAAGACTTAGTGTTGTATTCAGATGCATCTTTTTCGGGACTGGGTTGCGTGCTAATGCAACGTGGACAAGTGATAGCTTACACGTCCCAACAATTAAAGACCCACGAAGTTAATTACCCCACTCATGATTTAGAAATGGCTGCGGTGGTCTTTGCATTGAAGATTTGGAGGCACTATTTATACGGGACCAAGTGCACAATCTTCACGGATCACAAGAGCTTGAAATACTTCTTCGAGCAGAAAGATCTCAACATGAGGCAGAGAAGGTGGTAAGAGTTGATCAAAGACTATGATTGCGAGATCCATTACCACCCGGGCAAGGCCAACGTAGTGGCCGATGCCCTTAGCCAGAAGGAGAGACCCAAACAGATTCGGGTAAAGGCGTATCGGTTGGTGATGACCTCAGATGTGATAATGCAAGTTAAAAAGTTTCAAAATGAGACTCTAAAAGAAGATCGCCTCAACTCCGAACGAATGAGAGGTCTAGTTGTAGAATTGGGGGAGAATACCCATGGGGTTAAAACCCGCTTTGGGCGGATGTGGATTCCTCGATATGGGGACCTACGTGGGCGAATTATGAACGAAGCTCATAAAACTTGATACTCCATTCATCCCGGTGCTACCAAGATGTATTAAGACATAAAGAAAGACCACTGGTGGTCGGGTATGAAACGTGACATGGCAGAGTATGTAAGTAAGTGCCTTACTTGCTTGCAAGTGAAGGCAGAACATCAGAAACCATACGGGAAGATTCAACCGTTGGATATACCCGAGTGGAAGTGGGAGCACATCACTATGGATTTTATCATGAAGCTACCCCATACTGCAAGGGGGTACGATGCTATTTGGGTGATAGTTGATCGGTTGACAAAGAGTGCTCACTTCCTACCGATCCGCGAGACGTATTCATCTGAGAGATTGGCGGATATGTTCATCAAAGAGATTGTACCTCGTCATGGTGAGCCGGTGTCTATCGTGTTGGATCGTGACACCCGGTTCACGTCGAAGTTCTGGAAGAGATTTCATGATGCCATGGGGACGAGGCTACTTATTAGCACGGCTTACCATCCTCAAACAGACGGTCAGTCTGAGAGGACGATCCAGACGCTCGAGGATATGCTCTGTGCTTGCGTGATCGACTTTGGGGGAAATTGGGATGATCACTTACAGAGTTCTCGTACAAGATGACAGTATCGGTATGCCGCCATACGAGATGTTGTACGGTAGGAGGTGTAGAACGCCCGTGTGTTGGGGAGATATTAGGCAGAAAGAATTGGGGAGCATCGAAGTGATTGAGGCTACGACTGAGAAGCTAGAAAAGATCAAAGCCTTTATGAAGGCAGCCAAAGATAAGCAAAATTCGTATGCCGATAAGAGGCGTAGACCCATCGAGTTTAATGTGGGTGATAAAGTCATGTTAAAGGTCTCGCCTTGGAAAGGGATCATCCGATTCTGGAAGAGGGGCAAGTTGAGTCCAAGATACATAGGGCCTTTCCGAATCGTTGCTCGAGTAGGAGAGGTGGCCTACCGTCTAGAATTGCCCGATGAGTTAAGTGGGATTCACCCGACATTCCATGTATCTCATCTAAGAAAATGCTTAGCCGAAGAAGATATGATTGTACCATTGGATGATATTGAAGTGGATGAACGGCTCAATTATGTGGAGCAACCAGTGGCAATCATCGACCGAAAGGAGAAGAGGTTGAGAAATAAAGTGGTTCCACTTGTGCGGGTACAGTGGAAACATCAAAAGGGTTCCGAGTCTACGTGGGAGACCGAAGAAGAAATGAGGTAGGACTACCCTCAGTTATTTGAAGCAAGATAGGTTTTCGGGACAAAACCTTTTTAAGGGGGGTAGACTTGTAACACCTGAATTTTTATAAAGTGTTCAAAGGCCAAAGTGTAAAGAAGAAAAGAATCTTGAATAAAGTGTTCAAAGGCCAAAGTTGAAGGGTGAAAAGTGTAAAATTATACAAAAGTCAAAAGTGGGTGTATAAAGAGCATGGTCGCCCACGCTCTTTCTGCTGCTGCTTTCCGAAGAAGAAAAGAAAGAAAGAAAGCTGGGTTTTGTGTTTTTTCTCGGTCGAATTGTGAAGAAGAAGAATCTTCAAGGTTAGTAGGTTTTTGTGATTAATTGGTTCGGTTTCTTTGAGGTTTCAACCTTAAAAACTGATTTCTATGTGTTCTTGGTGTTTGGGTGTTTGTTTTGGCTTGTTCTAGGTGTTTGAACTCTTATGCACGTAAGTTGGGAGGAGATTCACTTGTTTGCTGCAATAGGTGAGTTCTAGGACCCCGATTCTATGTTTTTAAACTTCTTTGGGGCTGAAAATGCATTTAAAATGTTTTACAACCATTATGTATGATAACTGTGTATGAATTTCTGTGTTTTATGAGGTTGTAAGCTTGCTCTGAGAGTTTAGCATGATAGATCCATGTTAAGAATGTATGAGAATGAGGTCTTGGTACTGGTTATAGCATAAGTCTAAATTACAGGTTAGATAGTTCATCCGTATTTAAACTGTGAAATTTGCATAAGTGTTTTGTTCATGAGCATTTGCTACAGTGTTCCTCTGCATTTGAAGTGTTCACCCGCATTTGCCTTAATTCAGCCTAAGTGTTCATCAGCATTTCTTTTGTATATGCGCATTTGCTACAGTGTTCATCACCATTTCCCTTAAGACAATAATTACCAAGTGTTCACCTGCATTTGCAAGTTGTTCACCCGCATTCACTTTTGTTCACCCGCATTTGCAAGTTGTTCATCCACATTTGCAAGTTGTTCACCCGCATTCACTTTTGTTCACCCGCATTTGCAAGTTGTTCATCCGCATTTGCAAGTTGTTCACCCGCATTAGTTTTTGTTCACCCGCATTGGTTTTGTTCACTCGTATTTCTTTAAGACTTAAGGAATTTTGTGAAATTTTGGAAGATCAGGATTAGGGTTTGACTGTGGTTGACTTGACGCTTTTATTTGATTATTTTATGCATGTTGTGGGCTGCCCTTATGTTCCCTATTATGATATTATAATGTGACTTTATGTGGTTTGCCTATGATCATAAAGTATTATTATTAATCAAGTGAAACTGTAGTTAGTCAGGCATTCAGCGAAACTGCCAGCGAAACTAGGTCTGTTATATATTGTAATCTTTCTATCTTGTAAGACACTTTTTGCAAAAACCCTAATCGAAAATATTTGAGTTGCTATTGTGTGTTTTGCTGGAAGCTTATCATCTCTATCTTTGAGCCTTTGTTATTGCATTTATGGTTTATATTCATTGATTTTCATTATGCTATTGTGTTTATAAATGTTGATTCAATAGAAAATTCATTGGGAAGAAACAAGTGCACTGTTAAATCAATCATTAGGACCAACAGTTTGTAGTGTTATGCTTGAAAGCTGGTTAAGGTGAGTTCTAGATCCCCTCTTTTACATATTTTCTACTTGTTTGGGGCTGATATGTGTATTAAACTGATGTTTCTTGAACAAAACTATGTTTTTCCATGGTTAAAGATGACATTTTTACAAAAATGTATGTTTTTTTAAAGATTCCTGTGATGTTTATGATGTACTACGTGTGAATCTGATAGATCTATGCTAAGTATACGTTTATGGATGATGTATGAAACTGGAATTCACATAAGCTGGACATAAGTGTTTTAGACTGTCTGCTGTGGGCCTTGGGTGTCCATTGTGGACACTTAGGAAAGTTTTGATGTTGTCCGATGTGGACATTAACTATCCACTGTGAACACTTTAAGTGTCTTAGACTATCCGCTATGGACGTTAACTATCTGCTATGGACATTTAAGTATTCATGCATGTTCATTGTAGGCACTTGTAAACTTTAAGTCATCCGCTGTATGCCTTAGTCATCCGCTACAGACGTTGATTATCCACTGTGGACACATGGTGTTTAATTCATCCACTGTGGACCTTGGTCATCCGCTGTGGACACGTAGTGTTTAAGTCATCTGCTGTGTACCCTCTTCATGCACTGTGAACACTTAGGTTTATTCTAAAATTTTGGGTATAGAGTTTAAGTTAATTGTACTTAAGCTTTAATGGGAGAATATGTTTGTTTGATGTTTTTGATGCTATAATCTTGTTCTTATGGGCTACTGTTATGAATATTATTGTTTACATTTCATGTTATGTGATTATAATAATAATGAATATCTTATAAGTATTATTCATAGTCAAGTGGACATAAAGGAATAAAAGAAGACAGTGGAACCTAATGAATATTACCCATGGGCCCTTATATGAATGAAAAGCCTTGCAAGCACAATGAATGGATGTGCACGACCTTGTTGTCGTTAGCTCAACTGATGTGTGATTGTTTCAGCCCATGAGGATGCACATCTGGGGTCTAATCCTTGTGATTGACCAATGAATGAATGGAACCTGTATTCATGAGCAGGCTTTGTGCCTAGCAGTGTGGGTCAACTGTCAGGGGTTAGCTACCACTTATAAATATGTACTGGCAGGGGTTTGACATTTGTTTCCAACCATATGATATAGGCTCTTGCTTCATACAATCCTAGTTAATGAAAGAGAAAAATAATGAAAGAAAGTTAATGAATGTTTTAAAGAATGTTATCAGTCTATTTGACTGTATGTATAATGGATGGATGATCATCAAAGGAAGTTTTCAAATTTATATTTTCTATAGACTAATAAAACTAGAACTCACTCAGCAACGCTAACTTTATATGCATATCAGTTGGTAGGTAATGAAGTTGCTAGAGATGGCACGAGGACGGAGTTACTTGGCAAATAAAGAGTGGCATCCATGTTTATGCAGAACAATGTTTTTGTCTTGTAATACAACAAAATGTAAATTTTTGAACCTAGTAACAATGATGAATTTCTTGACAAAAATTATTATTAATGAATGAAATGGGTTGTTAAAATTATTCCGCTGTAATGTTTCCTTACTTTAATGTATTTTAATATGTATTGTGCTATGAATGACCAACTGTTGGGTCAGATAAAGATAGTCTATATTATCAACACAGTCAAAGTCAACAAAGGTCAGGGAGCCCACTGAGAAGGTATCAAAGGCTGATGAGTTAAGGTTGGACGTATAGGATCTTACAAGACAATTTGAAATGGCAAGTGCAAGGGCAGAAGAGGAAAGAACAGCAGGAGCGGATTAAGAAACATCTGATAAAGCTGAAGAGGAAGCGAGAGATGGGCAAGAAGACCAAGAGTGAGGTCCAACATAGGGGGAGAATTGATAACCTAGTATAGGTTGGACTCACTATAGTTGATAGGTTAAATGTTATGTAATAGGATTAATGTTAATTTTTCTCTTGTAATTTGTATTTTGTTGACTTTTGTGTTCCAACGAAACTACCGGCAAAACTATAGTTTCGCCCGGAGTCAGTTATGTCTGTTCACCCGGCGAAACTGTAGTTCGCTGCCAGGTGAATCTAGTAGTTACTATGGTTGCTTATATGTTGTAATTTTTATATCTGTGTAAGGAACCGACTGCAAAACCCTAATAGGAAATATCATTGTTGCAATTGTGTGTGTGGGGCTGGAAGCTTATTTTCATCATTATTGAGCCTCGTACTTGATTATTATTGTTTAGATTAAATCTAATTCATTATGTTATTGAGTTTGTAAGTGTTAAATCAGTGGGAGATCATTGTCATACATCAAGTGCATTGTTGAATTGATCATTAGGACCAACAATATGGTAGTAGAGCCATTGTGCTCTTGATTAGTTGGTTTTTATGCTCTATCGAAGACTAGTTACTGTTCAATCGATTTTGACTACTAATTTGGGTGTTTTTGTTATGGAAATTGAATGAGGATTGTACGTTTAATATGTGTGAAGCTACTGTAATCATCAGATTTCAAATTCGTTGTGTTTTAAATGAGATAGGGTTGATTTTGTTTTGAAAAGGCTTTTCAGATTCATCGGGCGAATTTAGAATTCGTCCAGCGAATTTACCAGCAAATCTAAGGATTTGGTGATTTTCAATTCAGGTGTTATTGTCAGCGAAAGTAGCCCACTTTTGATGAAAGTTCAACTTCCTGCTAGTCATTACAAGTGAAAGTGCTGGCGAATTCATTTTAGAACGAAAGTTCTACTAGTCTCAGCGAAAGTATCGCCTAAACTAGAGTTTTCGATCATTGGTTCGGGCAAAACTGCTGCCGAAACTACCAGCGAACTTGCCAGCGAATTTGTCAGTGAATTTAGTGAAATATCAGTGAAATTAGCCTCTGATCATTTCTAAAATGTCTTCTTCAGAAGTAGCTAATTTCCATAAATCTGATAATCTAATATCAGCATAAAGTAGGTTTGATTCTTTTGCAGCCATGAAAGATGCAAAGATATCTAGTTTTGTTGATCGATTTATGATGGTGGCAAGCAATATTAAGAAGTAGATGACCAGCTAGGGAACCATGAACAAGTCACAAAATTTTTGGACTCTCTTCCTCCACAGTGGAGTCCAAAAGTTAGGTTTTTAAAACAAGAAAGAAATTTTGCTGACTACAAACTCTTGGAAGTTATCAACAAGTTGAAGTTATTTGAATTGAATATGGAAAGAAGAGAGTACAATCAATGCCTGCATGGTGGTGTATCTTCAAGTGTTGAGATCAAAGAAACTAAAGAAGAAGTCAACTATGTATTGATGGTTGAGGTGTTAAACAATGATGAGGATTCTGTTGAGGATTTTGATCCTTTCAAAGAATTCAGGTGTGCACTCAAGGTGAGAGTGTTGGTGACGTTGGTGATTGTGAAAGCCGGTGTAAAGATTAGGATGAAGAAAAGCAAGAGGAAGGTGAAGCTAAAGAATCTAAGAAGAGAGCTGCTGAGGTGGAAGAATACAAAAAGAACACTCATGTCTGTTAATGTGAAAAAGCCCTAGCTGCTGAAAAGCTAGTTATGGGACTTCCTTATGAGGTTGTTCAAGACATGTGTTCTCCTCCCTGCAAAATTCGTTTATTTGGAGTTTATAAAGCTAACAAATTATTGTTAGAAAATAAAAAAGAATTAAAACAAATAAACAAAGAACGTAAAATCAATGAGTCCAAATATTTTATCAAACTAAAAGAAGCTTTAAAAGAAAATGATCTTTTAAAAAGAAATCTTTTAGAAAAGAATGTCGAGATTAATGTTATGAGCGAACGTGTCACATTAGCAGAATTTAAGACTAGTAAGCTTAAAACTAAACTTGATAAATGGATGATATCAGGGATGAAACAGGAAGAATTATTCTGTAAGAAAAGGGGAGCTAGAATCAAAACGGGTGTGGGATGTGGTGAAACTTCATATGTTTATCCTCCTCCTAGCACTCATTGTTACTCTCCAATGCCTCAACCTCATCCATCTAATGATTTAATTGAAAGTTGCAGATACTAACAGTCTACATATAGGTTTAAGCAGCGTTAATCACAAAGAGGTTCAAGATGAATATGATTTTCCTGTAGATTTGGGGCTCATCAAGCAAGAATTTGATCTGCAAAATGATAATTCCAACTCTGATGCTTCAAAACCAGTATTAGTTGTTTCATGTAACTTCTTTAACAAATTCAAAACAGGTAACATCCTTTCTTTTGTTCCTGTCAAGTTTGTCAAAGAAGGAACAGCTGTGGAATCGTCAAGCAATCAGAACTCAACAACACAAACCGACTCAACAAGAGTCATCAATCAAGATCCATTGGAAGCTCACTTATGTATACAGGACTGGACAAGTTCTGATGATGAACCAGAGATCATCAAGTCACCTGAAGTTATCAAGTGTCAAAAGCTTCCAACAGTTGAATCAAGACCTATACGGATCTCATCTCCAACTGCTAAGCAAATCAGCAGTTCCTCCAAAGCTCAGCAGAAGCACTCACCATTTTCATCTACTATCCATCATGATCTTCACAAATCTACCTCCAAGTCTACCAATTCACCAGTCATACAAAAGTGTAATCAGAAGAATGTTCAGATCTTATCTCTTGGAACATCACACATCGAATCACAGCCCAGTTCGAAATCCACATCTATAAAGCCTCAAAATGTTCAATCTCTTGATATCCAAAAGAAAAAGCTTCAAGGTTGACAACAAGCTGCAACAACCTCAAAGTAGGCTCCACCCTCTCCTGCTATCCACGGGACTACAAAGAACCAAAAGCCTTTCAAGGCTTGCTTTAGATGTGGAAAAGAAGGTCATGTGCTAAAGAAGTGCCCTCAGGTTCAAAGGCAAGTTTCGAGAGGTAAAGATAACACAGGTTGCTTCTCGGGTTTAAAAGGTAAAAAGCACATATCTTTGAATTGTTGGATAAAGAACAATCTATCCAAACCTCCTCATATGAAGCCGGTTTCACATGATTCAAAGATGAAAAGGACCATTGTTTCAAAATCAAAATCTCAACCTACGGGTCTTAAAAAGAAAATGATTTCCAAATTCAATTCTTTTAAATCTAAAGTAATTGAACATAAACAAATTTGGAAAGTAAAACAAAAGGTTAAAGAGATAAATGATTTTTCAAAAGAGTTTGCGCTAAAGCATGTTATATACACTGATGAAAAGGGAACTCCCAGGACCACAATGGTCTGGGTCCCCCTCTCTAACGAATCTGTTAATGAGTGCAGGAACATTTCAGGAGGACTGTTAGTAATCCGTTTTTACCGACAGAGAATGTTCCGCATTCAAATTTGAAGTGGAACAAATAGGTTATGGTTTTGGTACCTCATCCATTTTTTTGGATACTTATCTGCACTATTACAGTTCACACTTCACAATCACTGCATTTTTCTTGGTACTTCATTTCTCATCTTTTTACTAGTATTATTTAGAAGACTTTCTTTGCTAGTATAACTGAAATGGGAACTAAGAACTTGATTTGAGATGACTGAGAAATGATAGTATGTCTTCTTGGTATGCTTATTTGCATGACTTGTACTTTGTGAGAAATGATAGTAACTGATGTAGATGTCTGTATCACTTAAAATTCTAAAATCTGAAAAAGACAGTTTCATTATATGATATGCATGGTAGGCTCAGCCCGAAAATGAAGTAAACAGTGTTTCTGTAGCCTAACTAAAGCTTTAGAACTCGGTGATAAGTATCATTTCCATGACATCTCGGCCTGCACAAAGTTACATGTCCTGTCAAAAATGGGTTGAGAGTTTAAAATCTCTGCTTTTACATTTCCAAATCTTCCTATCCCCTAGTCCTGAATGTAGCTTCTCGTTAGCTCTTTAGATGTATATTTCGTGCTTATCTCCTCTGCTATGTGGAAGCATTGACCTGGAGTGATGATCTTCTCTGTTATACGTGAGTATAGACCTGAAGCTCTCATCAGTATGCTTAGATGATCATCTCCTCTGTTATACGTAAATGTAGACCTGGAGCTCTCATCATCTGTTCCCTAAAATAAAAGCACATTGGTTCTTAACTAAGATCACTGTTGAACCTCAAAAGGAAGTCAAGCAGAGTTAATCATATTACTCAATAAGCCCTGATGATGGGATAAGTTCTTCGCCGGATGTCTATGGGAACCAAGTTACCTGAGCTTTTCTAATCAAACCTAAAACATGATAAAATCAGTTGCAGGTCACTCGTTGAAAAGTATAAGGCATGGGTTTAAATTGAAAAAATATACCAACAATCATTCTTGAACTGTTTTTGGCTATCAAAATTTTAAAATCATGATCAGACTCTGCTTCAGTGTGATCTCACTAACTTGTCGATGTTTAAATACATCCTTGTGCTTAAGTATATCTTGAGGATTTGATCTCATGATCGAATTAGTTCTTGGTGTAAGATGATTAAAAATATATATAAAAAAGGGGGTTTTTCATGTCAAATTATTTCTAGTCTTCCATATTATACTATTAAAATGTTATTATTTTCACATGCATTTCATGGGAAATTGCACACACAGATAAACACAGGTTTATTTGTATTGTTGAAATGATCTAACGAGAAATGTGTAGAATGTGTTTGTGATTGTGTTGCATATTTTTTGCTACAAATGATGGTCGATCATCATCTAAGCAGAGTACCTGACCAGAGAACCTGTTCTTTAAGTTTCCAGAAGATACCTAGCTAGGATTCTCCTCCTACATCTTCTGAAGCACTCAAGAATAGAATGTTGGAAAAGCTGTTCCTGATCATTCACAAAGAATGCACATGAAGAAGGGGAGCATACAAAAACGGGGGAGCCTGTAAGATGAAAGATCTTCAATACCAGATCATCAATCTAGGGGGAGATTGAAGATCATTATATGGTTGATTTATCGGTGCTGATCATGATACAAGACGTTGATAATGATAGACTAAGGGGGAGTATTATTGGGTCAAATAAAGATAGTCTATATTATCAACACAGTCAAAGTCAACAAAGGTCAGGGAGCTCACTGAGAAGGTATCAAAGGCTGACGAGTTAAGGTTTGACATACAGGATCTTACAAGACAATTTGAAATGGCAAGTGCAAGGGCAGAAGACGAAAGTACAGCATGAAAAGATTAAGAAACATCTAATAAAGCTAAAGAGGAAGCAAGAGGTGGGCAAGAAGACCAAGAGTGAGGTCCAACCTAGGGAGAGAATTGATAATCTATAGGTTGGACTTACTATAGTTGATAGGTTAAATGTTATGTAATAGGATTAATGTTAGTTTTTCTCTTGTAATTTGTATTTTGTTGACTTTCGTGTTCCAGCGAAACTACGGGCGAAACTATAGTTTCTCCTGGAGTCAGCTATGTCTATTCACCCGGCGAAACTGTAGTTCTCTGTCAGGTGAATCTAGTAGTTAGACAGGCAGTTTCGCTAGTCAGCGAAACTGCCAGCGAATCTAAGGTTGCTTATATATTGTAATTTTTCTATCTGTGTAAGGAACCGATTGCGAAACCCTAATAGGAAATATCATTGTTGCAATTGTGTGTATGGGGCTGGAAGCTTACTTTCATCATCATTGAGCCTATTACTTGACTATTATTGTTTAGATTCAATCTAATTCATTATGTTATTGAGTTTGTAAGTGTTAAATCAGTAGGAAATCATTGTCATACATCAAGTGCACATGTTGGTCCTAATGATCGATTCAACACCAACTGTGGAGTTTCCCGGGATTGGGGCCTTACAGTACAAAAACTCAGAACCTATTCTTAGTTGGGCGTATGATGCTGAAAAGAAGATGTATGTGATTAAGAGAAGCGATGGAGCTATAGAGTATTATCAAGAGGAGCACGACTTTCATACACTCAGAGCTTTAGATTTACATGCTATGGGTCGTGTGCCGTTTATCAACCCAAGTAATTATAGAAAGGGGACTGGATAAGGAATATGATTTAGAGGCAAAGTAAGACGAACTTCAAGGACTTTAAAATAGTCAAATCCAAAGTGATAGAAGATGAGATGCATATAGATCTCAATACTAAGAAGCCAATGAAGATAAGACTCTATAAGCATTCAAGATACGCAAGGAAGATCCCTATACACTCTCATGTACCATTTAATAGCTTGTCAAAGCTCATATGGTGGAGTTGTGAGAAGGAGACGGGTCATGCATTGATCCATAGTATTGATAAAGACTATGGTATCATCAACACTGTGGATCTGATCAAGTTTGGAAGAGAAGATTTGATGAGGTTGTAGGCTTTTCCGATTGCAACTGATGAATCTGTTCATTTCATAGCAGCACAGTTTGGTTGGTTGATTACGAAAGCCATGGACAACAAGAAGTATGCTTATGGGGGTAGTTACAAGGTTTCAGATGTGGTCTTCTAAATTCATTGATTCTTAGCCTAGGGGGAGATTGTAGGGATTGAACCTAGAGACTCAAAAAATCAAATCAAAATTATGAAGATCAAGTCGCACGAGAAATTGCATCTCGCGCGAGAACTAGGAAGTCACGCGAGAACTACGCGAGAACTTCTAGTTTAGTATAAATAGTTGTTTTGTGATGTAATTTAGTGGCTTTTGTCATTTCCTGATTTTCCATGTACTTTGTATCTTTCAAATCAAAGAGCAATAGAATTTGAAGTTTATTTACTATTGTGTTCATCTTTTGCTTGTTCAATCTTGTTTCCGTGATGATTACATTTCGTATTCTTATCACGAGATCGATCTGATTTGTAAAACGATGATCCTTATAATAATGTAAAGTCCTCATCACGATCAATTCCACATATTGTTGTACTTGATAATCAAATTGTGTGATATCAAGAAACATTAAACAAACTCAATCAAATATTATTAATCAAATGATTAAAATACCAAAGGAGTATTCATTGTTTAAGCTCGATCCACTCGAGGTGAGCTCCTTTCGGTTGGCCTATCACACAACTCGCTGTGCTCTCACCCTCATAACACTTTTACAAAATGAACACATATAATGAAATACAAAGGAAAAACATATATATATATATATATATACTATGCAAATGTTCTCGCATGAGAACTTGATGTTCTCGCGCGACAACTCCAAGTTTTTGCGCGATGAGAACTTTATCATTCATCTTGGAGTTCTCGCATCCTTGTATTTCTCATATGATTTGAGTTTTTGCTTTTCATTAGATATTGTAATCCATAAAGTCTAGGTCCTTACAATTTCCCCCCTATGGATTATGATATCAAGTTCTGTTTGACTTTAGTCACTCGTCTTTATGAATTATCTGATCCTCGGGTATCTTTCACTTTAGTCTTCCCCTAAGCTGTAACCTCCTCCTAATGTATAGCCTCATAAAGGATAACACGTCTGAATCAAGATTAAACTATTCTATCTTGATTACTTACAACTTAAGATGAATTAGGCATATGATAGAGAGGTCCAACTTCCATTTTAGATTCCCAAAGAACCTGATTCTTTAATCCGATGATAAGATTTTGTGATGACGAACTAGATCATTTAATGTATTCTTCCCCCTATGTAAGATGTAATAAGCCCATATTTTTAGAGCAAGAATACCAAACAATCTTGATTCTTCACTTAATTAACCCGTTCGATCATTTTTCCCATCAGTAAGATAAGATAAGCCCATATTGTCAAGTTTCAATTCAGGACTGACCCGAATCAAATGTTGTAGATATAAAATCTTAAACTTGATCAAACAACATAAAAACCCCCGTTTAAGTACAAACTCCAAATCATCCAGCATCTTCCAGATATAGAGACGGAAACACTTGTTTTAAAACCTTCAAATAATAACAAGTTTTTGCATCTGGATCATGTTTTTTTATTTTGCAAAGTTTTTGCAAAAAATTGAAATCAGTCAAAGTTTTTGTATGGATGACGAAGTTTTCACATGGAGAAGTTTTTGCCCAAATGACGGTTACTGCTGCGAAGATTTTGCATGAAAATTTTCTCATGAAAAGTTTTGTAATGAAAAAGTTTTCTCATGAAAAGTTTTCTCATGAAAAAGTTTTCTCATGAAAAAATTTTCTCATGGAAAAGTTCTCTCATGGAAAAGTTCTCTCATGAAAAGTTCTCGCATGGAAGTTCTCGCATGAAAGTTCTTGCATGGAAATTCACGTATGAAAGTTCTCACATGGAAAAGTTTTCTCATGAAAGTTCTCTCATGAAAAAGTTTTCGCAAAATACGATTATTTTTGCAAAGTTCTCGCACGATGCAGTTACTCCCGCGAAAAATTCGACCAAAATCAACTTCTATGAGTTTGAATCACTGCTACTGTCTCAAATCTTCATTTTCCACCAAAAATTGAAGATACCGAGCGTAATGATGTAACAAAGCTGATTAGACGTGTGTTCCCCATCAGTTTCACCTTCTCCTCCTTCGAAACCAGTCCAAACTCGATCTAAACCTTTTAAATCTTCAACCTCCATGTTTAACGTCTTAATACGGATGATTGCGGAATGAAAATCCATGTATCAAGAGCATCACCTTGCTCTGATGCCAAATGTAAAGTCCTCATCACGATCGATTCCACATATTGTTGCACTTGATAATCAAATGATTACTCAAATGATTACAATACCAAAGGAGTATACATCATTTAAGCTTGATCAACCCAAGGTGAGCTCCCCTTGTGTGGCCTATCACACAACTCTCTAGTCTCTCACCCTTAAAGCACTTTACAAAATGAACACGCATAATGAAATACAAAGGAAAAACATCTATATATACTATGCAGATAAGATCTTTATCATTCATCATGGAGTTCTCTCATCCTTGTATTTCTCATATGATTTGAGTTTTTTATTTTCACTTGGTATTGTAATCCATAAAGGCTAGGTCCTTTCACACTACCTCAGTGTATGTTGTCGGTTCATCGTTTGCTAACAGTAACTCGCTAACATCAACCTCTTCAGTTCCCTCGTTATATTGTCGAGAAATGCAAACCCACGCAATGGGGTATCGTCGAAAGTTGAGTGACTAATGGAACTTGTGGAATCTTCAGACGAGCTTGACAGAGGTTCATTTGTGTTAGGAACGGTCTGCCAAAGACACATATTGAATTGATGTGGCTAGTTCGTTATGATCCAAGTCGGGTCATACCCAATAACAAGCTAGACAAACACTCACAATATTTATTTTATGATATGATCATGTAAATGAATATTGACACTTGAAATATTTAGAAATTGGGTCTCTAAATATTTGCACTAGTGTTATCAATAAATTATATGGATAATTTGTTCTAGAGAGAGAGAGTACTTTTTATTGTTATTCAAATGGTTGAATAAACAATACAAGTCCTTTTTTGTCCGCATTTCTATTTCTTCATCCGCATTTACTAATGTGGATGTGTTTTGAGAAAATGCGGATGAATGTTCCTCATCCGCATTTACAAATGCGGATGTGCATTTGTGGAAATGCTGAAGGAATTTCTTATTCGCATTTACTAATGTAGATGAGTATTTAAGGAAATGCTGATGAAACTAATCGTCCGTATTTACTAATACGGATGAGCATTTAAGGAAATGCTGATGAACTGTTCGTCCCAATTAACAAATGCGGATATAAATTTGGGAAATAAGGATGAAGTTTCTTCTTCCGCATTTACAAATGCTATTAGAGTTTGTTCATCCGCATTTACTAATGCAGATGAATATTAGAGAAATGCGGATGGCTTAAAGGGATGGGTCCCGCCCACTTTTCTCTCACTCTGAAATTCTGTTTCATAGGACGTGTAATATATGATTGCAATCAACCACTTTCTCTGATAACTTACAACACACACAAAGGTGCTAATCTGTGTTCCTGTTGCTTTTCTCTCGATTGGTCGAAGAAAAGCAAGAATAGATTTCGATTCAAGTGCAGAAAATCCTAGCAACCTGGTATTTTGTTGGAAACTTGGGGTAGACAAGCTTGAGGTTTCCTGTTTTGGAAGCTGTCGATCAAAGATCATCTTCCTATGTCCCATTCGAGAGGTAGAATTCTAAACACCCTATGGTTGTTTGTAAGCATGTTTTTCATATAACGATCAATTATGGGTTTTTAACAAATATATAAATTGGTTTATATATATTAACTGTAATAAGTTTTTCTTCAATTTCTGCTGCGTTTTCATTTTATAAGGATAAAATGACTCTGATAAACTTGTAAAAAACCCCAATAATGGTATCAGAGCCGGTTACATGGATACATTCTTCATCTGGACTGAATTCTAGGTTTCTTACTGTTAATTCACCAACAGACTGAAAATTCAAGTCTATGTTTTCCCTGGTTTTTCAAGATTCTACTTTACATGCATATTGTAATCTTGAAAAATTTAATCATTTGGATGATTTAGTTGTTTGGACAAGAATCATGATATTCAGTTTGCTTTTTACATTAACCAAAAATCAGTGATTCAAGGGGAAAACTCTCGGATTTTTGTTTACATATTTGGATATCTATCTTGATGTTCATAACCTAGCCGTGACCTTGTGTTTGGTTGTGTTGTGATTTGTATTTGATTATTCAAAGGGTTGTTCTTCCTATTGGCTATGTAATTTATTTATTTTCATTTGGTATGTAAAATAAATAGATTAGTTGCATTTCACTTTTACTAGAAAATGTATATAGGATATATAATTTTGTAAAAGAAGATGCAACAAGAATGTTTTTCGGTTTGGGCTAATTTTAGGCCTAAAGGGCTTCATAGCTCTTAATGGGATTTAAGCCTAATAACCAAAAACATATTTTGAAGGCCCAAAGGGTTTGGTGCAGAATTTTAAGTCCATTTGGAAGCTCAAATCAAGTGGGAGAATCAAAACACAAAGTGGACACTTGAAGCATTTGGATGCGGGATCAAGTGGGAGTTCACCGACACAAGTCCTGCCCTTAGGAAGGACCTAATAACTCACTTGTTTCGGTCAACAAGTGATGTTAAATTAGTTGGCTATGGTTACGAACTTGTTGTTGTATGTGTTGCTTGTATGGTTGATTTAATTTATTGTTCATATGATATTTGGATATGCACTGTTAAACAATTTCAAATCAACAACAAGCTGCAAACGGTTCTTTTGGAAACATTAACATGGGTAATAAAGGTCAATGTTTTCACAATAAAATTGGGTTTTATTAAAAGAACCTTGGATTTCACTAATGTACACGCATTTGAATACATGCAAATGTAAGGTACAAAATGTTTTTATAACTAGAATTAATGAAAACAAAATCTCTTTTAAACAAGTTTAATACCATCCTTTTATACAACACTCGAATCACTTGGGAACTATTTGTGAGATAAAGGTCACCTAACCATATTTAGGTAACTTGTGTGTTTGAGGTGGGTTTAACATATTTGTGGGATAAAGGTCACCAAACCACCTGTATATGTAAACTCACACGTGTGTGTAAGTAGGACGACTTGAGTTGGAAACCATGTGAATAAGGTCACCGAAGCATGGCGTACAATGGTGTTGATGGGATTAAACATGCCGACTAAACATAAAGATGTTTAACCGATCCCATAAACTAGAAGTTGAAAAGGGTTGCAATTGTCAAAAGTTAACTACCTTGTTAATTTAAATAATAGGCTAAAGGTCACCTAACCATTATTTGAATGTAACGTTGGATTCTAGATTTTAGTTATTAAGATGTCTTTTTCTAAATACTAAATTTGAACTTTGTTTGTATTGTAGTAATGGCCGTAAATAATAACAACGCTACCTCCCCGACCGTCCATAACCTATCACTGAGAACTATCCCGGAAAAGGATTGTCTAAACCACTATAATTTCATGGATTGGTTTCGAAACTTGAGAATTGTTCTCAAGCAAGAAAAAAAATCATATGTGTTGGACGATCCTATTCCCGATGAACCCAACGCTGATGATGTTGATGCCTATGAGGATTGGGTTAAGCACACTGAGGATTTTGTGCAAGTTTCTTGCCTCATGTTGGGAACCATGATTCCCGAGCTTTAAAAGGATTTTGAACATCACGGGGCATACGACATGATTACCTAGCTGAAGGAAATGTTCCTTCAACAAGCGAGGGTAGAGTTCTTCGAAACGGTTCGAGCGCTTCATGCATGTCGAATGGAAGAAATCCAATCTGTATCATCTTATGTGATGAAGATGAAAAGCCACATTGATCACCTCGAAAGGCTAAATTGTCCCGTCTCAAAAGAGTTGACCACGGATTTGATCCTCAATGGTCTAACCAAGAAGTTTGAGACTTTTATCATGAATTATAACATGAATGGATGGGACAAGAGCATTGAGGAACTTCATGCAATGCTCAAAACAGCCAAGGCAGGGATGGGTAAAAGGGTCATACCGATTCTCACGATCAATGAGGGTGGCAACAAGAAAAGGCATCACCCCGAATCCAAGGCAAATGTTGCCAAAGGCAAGGGGTACATCAAAGGAAAGGGTAAGGAAATGACTAAAGCGTGACCACCAAAACTGAGGCATAAGAAGCCGAAGGTTACGGAGAATGACCCATGCTTTAAGGGTGGTGAGATAGGACATTGGAAGAGGAATTGTCCAATCTATCTCAAAGAGTTGAGAAACAAGAGGGATGCTGGGCAGACCTCAGGTATAACTTTCATGATCCATATTGAACTTAATGTTATTTCTTCTAACACATGGGTATTAGATACCGGATGTGGAACTCATATTTGCAAATTGTTGCAGGGCTTCAAAAGAAATAAGCATTTTAAGAAAGGAGATGCTAGTCTCTATATGGGCAACGTATCAAGGGTTGATGTCGAAGCCCAAGGAGACTATATCTTGAAGCTTCCAAGTGGTTTGGAAGTCATTTTGAAGAATGTTTTGTATGCTCCTAGTTTGACTAGGAACATAATTTCTTTTTCCCTTCTAAAACAATTTAGTTATGTATTAAAGTTTGTAAACGATGGTATTTGTGTTTTTATGGATGATATATTTTATTTGAAGGCTATTCCTTTTAATGGTATTTATGAATTATTTCATGATGAATCATCCTTTAATAACTCATTATACCAATCAAGCACCAAGAAACTTAAAAACGGGTTTAAGTGAATTATATCTTTTCCATTATCGTCTTGGTCACATAAATAAGAATCGTATTCAAACACTTCAAAAGAATGGTCTTTTGGAAGAAAATGAAGAGGGTTCATTTGATAAGTGTGAATCATGTTTACAAGGAAAGATGACTAAGGAACCCTTTAGTGGTACTAACCAAAGGGCAAAAGATTTATTAGGAATCATACATTTGGATGTATGTGGTCCTTTTAAAGCAATGACAAGGAATGGTGAAAGATACTTCATTACCTTTATCGACGATTATAGTCATTATGGTTATGTGTACTTGTTGAGACACAAATATGAAGCTTTTGAAAAGTTCAAAATCTTCAAGAATGAAGTAGAAAATCAACTCAACAAAACCATCAAAGTTCTTTGTTCAGATAGAGGAGGTGAATACCTTAGTGATGCTTTTCAAGATCATCTTAGGAGTTGTGGGATTGTCTCACAGCTTGCTCCACCCGGAACACCACAGCATAATGGTCTGTCTGAGAGGAGAAACCGAACCCTATTGGATATGGTTCGATCTATGATGGCTAGAAGCACACTACCTCTGTCATTTTGTTGTTTTGCATTGCTCTCCGCGGCCCGTATTCTGAATATGGGCCCAACCAAGAAAATGGATAAGACACCTTTTGAAATATGGCATGGAAGGGTTCCATCGTTATCATATTTAAAGGTATGGGGTTGTGAAGCTTATGTTAAGCAGAACACCTCAAACAAGTTAGAAAGCCGATCCACTAAGTGTATCTTTGTAGGATATCCCAACCACTTGATGGGATATTACTTCTACAATCCCACAGAGCAAAAGGTATTTATTGCTCGAAAAGTTGAGTTCTTGGAAACTAAATTCCTTATGGAAGGAACTACCGATAGAACGGTGGAACTTGATGAGGATCGAGAACCACAAGCCGATACACGTTTGGTTGATACTAGCAATCAACAAGAGGTTGTTGATAATGATCAAGTGGTTGATCAATACACACAAAACGTTCGTAGATCTGGTAGAATTAGCTATCCACCCGAAATATATGGATTTTTCATGAATGGATGCTATGTAGTTGACTCGGATGAACCGACTATGTACCATGATGTAATTTCCAATTCGGATTGTGACAAGTGGCTTGAAGCCATGAACATAGAGATGCAATCCATGTATGACAACCAAGTCTGGGAATTGGTTGTACCACCGCTTAACTCCAAACCGGTTGGAAGTAAGTGGGTTTTCAAGAAGAAAACCGATATGCATGGAAACTTGGATACTTATAAAGCAAGACTTGTAGCAAAAGGTTTCACTCAGACTCAAAGCATTGATTATGATGAGACCTTCTCGCCTGTGGCAATGCTTAAGTCAATTAGGATATTATTTGCCATAGCTGCATATTATGACTATGAGATTTGGCAAATGGATGTCAAAACTGCTTTCCTTAATAGACATCTCAAAAAGAATGTCTATATGGTTCAGCTCGAAGGTTTTGTCGATCCACAATATCCTAATAAAGTATGGAAGTTAAAGAAATCAATCTATGGATTGAAACAAGCATCGAGAAGTTGGAATCGACATTTTGATGAAGAGATCAAGAAATTCGGATTCATCAAGAATACTGATGAAGCTTGTATGTATAAGAAAGCTAGTGGGAGCATCATCACATTCTTAGTATTGTATGTTGATGATATACTACTGTTTGGAAATGACATTCCAACCATGAAAGGTGTTAAAACCTGGCTTGGAAGTTGTTTTTCCATCAAAGATCTTGGTGAAGCCGCCTATATTTTGGGAATAAAGATATATAGGGATAGATCAAGGTGGTTGATAGGTTTAAACCAAAATGCATACATTGATAAAATCTTGAAAAGGTTTAAGATAGAAAACTCTTAGAAAGGTTTGGTACCTATTCAAAGAGGGACAATATTAAGTGCATCTTAATGTCCAAGCTCCAAGGATGAGCAAGAAAGGATGAAGGAAATCCCATATGCATCTGCTATAGGATCCATCATGTATGCAATGATATGCACTAGACCGGACGTGTCATGCGCTTTAAGCATTACAAGCAGATATCAGCAGAATCCAGGAAATAGCCATTGGATGGCTGTTAAGAGTATATTGAAATACCTTAGGAGGACTAAGGATATGTTTCTAATATACGGATCTGGTGAATAGGAACTCGTTGTAAAGGGTTACAGGGATGCGAGTTTCCAAACTGATCGAGATGATTCTCGATCACAATCGGGGTATGTCTTCATTATGAATGGAGGGGCAGTATCCTGGAAGAGTTCAAAGCAGGATGTGGTAGCATTGTCCACTACAGAATTAGAATACATCGCCGATTCATTGGCAGCACAGGAAGCTGCATGGTTAAAGAAATTCATTGCCAATCTAGGGGTTGTCTCTGCCATTCAAGATCCCTAGAGATCTTTTGTGATAACGAGGGTGCGATTGCTAAAATCAAGGAACCCCGTGAACATCAAAAGACAAGGCACATTGAGTGGAGATTCAACTACATAAGGGATGAAGTTGAAAAAGGAAAGATATGTATTCGCAAAGTTCACACTGATCAAAATATTGCGGATCCACTCACGAAGCTCCTTGAAAGGCCAAAGCATGAGAGTCATACTTGTGCCTTAGGACTTCGATATTCTAGTGATTGGATTTGATCTATTTAGTATTTAAATAACGGAACAATTGTTATTTTGACTCATATATATATAATGATATTATGAGTTATGTTCCATTTTAGCATGTTTAGATCCATGGATATATTTATTATTCTAAATGTACGCAGTCGGTGATATTTATGGGGACAAATATGAAGTAAGACTATCATGAACTTGGGTTGGTGGATATTCATAAGGTATGAATATAGAGTAAGAAGTTGCAACCAAGATTCATAGATATTTGTAGGGTACAACTATTGGACTGACCCACTCTCAAATTTTACTGCATGGAATTATGTAATTGATCATAAGTAAATTTGAGTAAAGCCGAATATCATTGTATCCTCCGACCTGAGATACATATAGGGTTTCGATATTCACCAAATATTATACTTTGATTTGGTTCTTTGCTGTTCTGAAATAATGGATAGTACATAAGGCTTGTTTTAGGTGTGATACAAGGTGATTGTGAGAAACGTATGTAGTGAAGATAGAATTTGTTCCTCTTATTCATTGAGAGTATGATGTCTAAGGCCTGATTAAGTTAAATCAACAGAGAATGGTCATTCTGTGTCTCTAGATTTAACATGACATCTGTAATAAAAGGATAAATAATTATTTCACCTAAATCATTTTCAAGTAAGGGACTTGAGGAAGATGATGTTATTGAATGGCACTTCGTCATGCGTATTAGGGGTAGTAAACCGTTGTTAGGCGGTATTTACTACTTGCATCAATCCTTTATGTATCTTGTGCAAGTGGGAGATTGTTGGGAACGGTCTGCCCAAGATACATATTGAATTGATGTGGCTAGTACGTTATGATCCAAGTCGGGTCATACCCAATAACAAGCTAGACAAACACGCACAATATTTATTTTATGATATATTCATGTAAATGAATATTGATACTTGAAATATTTAGAAATTGGGTTTCTAAATATTTGCACTAGTGTTATGGATAAATTATATAGATAATTTGTTCTAGAGAGAGAGTACTTTGTATTGTTATTCAAATGGTTGAACAAACAATACAAGTCCTTTTTTTGTCCGCATTTCTATTTCTTCATCCGCATTTACTAATGTGGATGTGTTTTGAGGAAATTGGATGAATGTTCCTCATCCGCATTTACAAATGCGGATGTGCATTTGTGAAAATACTGAAGGAATTTCTTCAGCCGCATTTACTAATGCGGATGAGCATTTAAGGAAATGTTGATGAAACTGATCGTCCGCATTTACTAATAATGATGAACATTTAAGGAAATGCTGATGAACTGTTCGTCCGCATTTACAAATGCATATATACATTTGGGAAATACGGATGAAGTTTCTTCTTCCGCATTTACAAATGCGGTTAGAGTTTGTTCACCCGCATTTACTAATGCGGATGAATATTAGAGAAATGCGGATGGGTTAAAGGGATGGGTCCCGCCCACTTTTCTCTCACTCTAAAATTAAGTTTCATAGGACGTGTAATATATGATTGCAATCAACCACTCTCTCTGATAACTTACAACACACACAAAGGTGCTGATCTGTGTTCCTGTTGCTTTTCTCTCGATCCGTCGAAGAAAACCAAGAACGGAACTCGATTCAAGTGCAGAAAATCCTAGCAACCTGGTGTTTTGTTGGAAGCTTGGGGTAGACAAGCTTGAGGTTTCTTGCTTTGGAAGCTGCCGATCAAAGATCATCTTCCTCTGTCCCATTTGAGAGGTAGAATTCTAAACACCCTATGGTTGTTTGTAAGCATGTTTTTCATATAATGATCCATTACGAATTTTTAACAGATATATAAATTGGTTTATATATATTAACTGTAACAATTTTTTCTTCAATTCCCACAAGGTTTTTATTTTATAAGGATAAAATTACTCTGATAAACTTATAAAAAACCCTAACAATTTGAACATCCCCCTGCACTATGATTACCTAAAAGATCAAACCTAAAGTGAGAGATGTTTGGATTAGTCGATGTTGCAGGTTCTTGATCTGTACCTTCAAAGTCAGAACTTAGGTTAATAGGCTGGTGGGTGTCGCAGGTTTGCACATCAACATATGTGGGCTTGTTGGATGATTGGTTTGGTTTGGGCTCACTCCAGGACCACTTTTGGTTTTCCTCAATCAACACATCTCGACTCTTGACAACCCTTTTTGTATTTGGATTGTAGAGTTGTTAGGCCTTGCTTCCTTCTTTGAACCCCAGGTGAACTACTGTCGTGCTCTGGTCTTCTAATTTGGCTACGTAGTTCAGTTTCTTTACAAAAGCTACGCACCCAAACACTTTAACATGGCTAAGAGTTGGTTTTCTTCCTTTACATAGTTCATATGGACTCCCCTTCATTACTCCTTTGGTGGGCAACCTGTTCAGGAGATAGACTGCATGACGCACCGCCTCTCCCTAGAAGGGTTCCGGCATACTCATTGCTTTCAACATCGATCTGGTAATCACTATCACTATGCGATTCCGTCTTTCCACAACCCTGTTCTGCTGTGGGTAATACGGAGCTGTTAATTGTCTCTTGATCCCTTCTTGGTCACAATAATTAGTAAACAAAAGGGAATTAAATTCCCCACCGCAGTCTGTTTGGAAAATCTTTAATTTGTATGTATTCTCCTTCTCAACCTGGATTTTAAACTTCTTGAACATACCGAGTGCTTCATCCTTCATTTTCATTACATACACCCACATGTAACGTGTAAAGTCATCAACAAGAAGAAAGAAGTATCTGTTACCTCCTTCGGTTTTAGGCGTTATTGGCCCACATAGATCACCATGAATTAGTTCTAATGGGCTTGAGGCACGCCACTACGACGCTTATGGGAATGATTTCCTAGGGTGTTTGGTGATCACACATCCTTTACAAATTTTTTGGGGATGTGTAATCATCGGCACACCCTTCACCATTCCTCCTTTCGTCATTGGTTCCAAGGCATGAAAATTGACGTGTCCCAAACGTGCATGCCACATCCATGCTTTGTCCTCTAATTTAGAAAGCATGCATATTGGTTATGAAGATTTCAAAGCAATCTTATACAGACGATTCGAGCCTCGCTGGACCCGCATGATCAACCGATCATATTCATCTCTCAACCATAGATGATCTTTCTCTAATTTGACTTTATATCCAGCCTTGGTTATATGCCCTAGGCCAATTATGTTGCTTTGAAGTGCAAGAATAAAATACCCATCTTCAACCACCTGTTGTTCTCCATTTTCGCACTCGAACAGAATGGTCCTTTTTCCTTCAACAGTAACCGTGGAGCCATCCCCAAACTTGACTGATCCTGTCACTTTGTCATCCATTCTGGCAAATAGTTCCATGCGGCCGGTCATATGGTTTCTTGCGCCGTTATCCAAATACCATAGTTCCCAATTTACTCCAACCCCGCCTCTATCATGCTTTGGAAACACCTTGTCTTCATTTAGGAAGACTAGCATGGTTGTTTCTTCACCATGTACACTCAACAACAATGCAACCTCCTCATCTTGGGGTTGCACTAAGTTGGCTTCATCTCGTTTTTCTTTTGCTTCTTTGCATTCCGACGCATAGTGACCATATTGGTCACACTTGAAGCATTTTATGGTTCTCTTGTCTTTGTTTCTCTCACTGTTTCCAGTGTCTTGATTCCTCCTATATCCTCCCTAGTTACCTCGGCCTCGGTTTCTACCCCTGCCCCTTGAACCACCACGACCACCCCGATCACCCCTACCTCGCGTGCTGCAAAAGGAAGTCCACCCCGGACCCTTTTCACCATTATGGGTTTTAGACTTTGCTAACAACACGCTGTTATCAGCATTCGTGGTTCCTTGATGAAGTTCCAGTCGATCTTCATATGCCTTCAACCGCCCTACAGCTTCCTCGAACGACATCGAATCTACATCCGAATATTGCTCAATGGAGGCAACCAATTAAAGGTATTGGTCTAGAACTGCATCCAAAAGCTTCTTGACCAGTACTCCGTCATCAATAGAGGCTCTAAGACTATTGTACTTTGAGACCATACTACTTAGTTTACCCGCAAAATCATCAACTGTCTCGCAATCCTTCATTTTTAACAGTTCAAATTCGCTTTTGAAAGTATGAAGGCGTGCCTTCTGAACTCGATGAGCACCAACATACCTCGTCTTCAGTGACTCCCATATTTCGTTCGTTGTCTTTTTCTTTGCTGCTTGTAACAGCACATCTTCAGGAATGGCTTGAAAAATGAATGCTCGAGCAGTTTGGTTCTTCTTCTCATCCATCAGGGCTCCGGCCATAGGTTCCACCGATTCCCACAATCCTTGTGCGTCCATCACAGCTTCCATCTTGATGACCCACGTGGTGTAGTTTGTGGCTGTTAGTGTCAGTATCTGCAGTGACACTGAGCCGGTCTCCTTTGGAATTTCAGAGGTAGATGCAATTGACATGGTTTTGAATTGAGGAAACTTTGGCATGAAATGGGTATGAGCTTTCATGGATCCGAGATGCTACCAAATGTTAGATATCAAGAGCAAAATGATGACAGAAAGGACAATGTGGGACAATTTTCTTGGGTTCAATTCAAATCACAAAACGGTGAATTACAAGAAACAAACTGGGAAATCTAGAACAAAGACACTCAAAGGCTAGCTCCCTCTCTCTCTTTTAAAAATGAAAATGCAGACTACTATTTATTGAATGGAAACAAAACTAAAAACCAATAAAGTAGGAACCAACAACTCCATCTTCCCACGCACAAAGCATGTTACCAATCCACTCGCCAGTTTCCCTTTTACTCAGTCCAATTACTCCGGCAAAGTCAACATCATGTGACTTGATGAAATGTCACCGAGTCAACACTTAACTAACAAGAACTTTTAGTTTTTATGTTTTGTACTCGATTCACACCGTGTCTAGTCTTCAATGCATCCAAAATTCTTCCACACTTGTATGCTTTATCACATGGAGAATTATTTCTTCTAGCAATGTTTAAATAGATAGGCAATTCAGTTTTATCTTTCTTAGAATCAGGTTCTGTTACTATGGTAGGCTTAGTTGTTTCCCAGAGTCCGTTTGCTTCTAAGATGATCTTATTTTGAATGGCTTAAATGGTATAATTCGATGAATTGAATATCGTGCATTGAAAGTGGGTTAAGGTTGATGCTTCTTTGTATGTTATGAGTGTATTAGAATGCCTTACTAAGAACTTCTGGGTTTATCTGCCATTGTCTCTATAGAGTATGTAGTTTTTAGAAAGTCAAGTCTCATGTCTTTTGCGTGTTCACAAGACTAGAACATATATACACGTCTTATCTCTTGACGAATACAATTCCTAACTGTAAATCGTTGCACACTAACCGTTTGACTCTTACAATTACGTAATTGACATAAGACTTGACTTTCTAAAAACCACATACACTACAAGAATCAAAGGCTATAACGACGACATTGTCATCTCTACGGTTCAGGTTATAGAAGTGCACTGTCGTCATCATAGGTCTTTAAATTCTTTTGACCAAATTTCAGTTTGTTCTGTGATATACATCAACTTGGGTCGATAATCATAACACTAACAAACTACTCACTAGCCTGCGCTTTAGATATATATCTAAAGCTCGAAACAAGCCAAGCTTAAGTTTAAGCTAGATCGGCTTGGCTCAACTCATTTACATGACCTGTAAACTTGAACCGAGAAGGTTTATATATAGATAAATATGCATGGAGTTTAACTGGTACAATTTTGATATTTTACTCTACAAGCATATTAATTCGGATCAAAGAAACGATCATTTACATCGTTTTTGTCGACTTAAACAAACATGAATTCATCTCGGAGTGATGGGATCCGATCCAGGACATCGTTCATAATATTATTCTATTTCCATTCTATATTTATTAAAAAGAATCATGACCGACTGGTCGCTAAAGGCCATTTGCTACACATTTGTTTAATAGTAAACTTCAATCACTAAGAGCATTTATAATGAAGTTTAGCCTCCATCATTTGTGTTTTATATATTTATATAAGCATCTTCATCTCTATCTTTATCTATAAATTTTATAGCTTTGTGAACGGTGATTCTTTAAAGTAGAGATCTACTATTTATTACACTTTATATTTTTATAAGTGTTAAAAAACAAGAAAAAATAATAAAACTAAGTGTTTGTGAGTGTGATAGAATATATAGATGGAGAATAATATGTGAGATGTTAAAATAAAATTATAAAAATAGCGAAGAAGATGTTACTGTGAATGCACTAACACCCAATGCGCTTGTGAAGTAGAGGTGTTGTCATGATACAACTTTTGTTCTAATTGCAAGAGTGAAAGTTCTCTACGAAATAATATCTGTTATTACATAACTTTATGCTCAACTAAGCAAATCGATCTAAAAACTCATTTTGTGAGGTAAGATAGACAGAAAAGACCCTAAAAGTTACAGAGCGACGATGGGGAAGATCTTAAAGGGAGAAAAATGGTTATTTGTGTAGAAGACAACAGTATAACTAGTCACTGCATAAGTAAACTCCTGATGATGGAAGCTTGAGTCGGATCGGTGTTCTCGAGCAACTCAGAGAGTCGGTCGCTTAAATTGTCAACCTCTCGATGCAAGCTTCTGATGTAGTTGCATGTCTCTTGTAGCACTTTTGAAGCGGATACCTGGGTTCATTTAATATTAACTATAGTCAGTTCTAAACTTATAGCAAGACATACATAAAATATAAAAATACATCATCGTTATTAATATTATTATCATTTTAGTTACTATCATCTATATTAATTTATCATTCTTTCCTAAATACCTGTTTTGTATAGATGTGCAAGCTTTTTGTTTTTCATTAATAACTTTTAATTATATATATGTAAGATGTACAAACACTTCTATTTCTGCTGGATTTACTCATCTGCTTCATGTGTTCAGCTAACCATCATCGCTTTTATATGCATAATTAAGTGATTTGACTATCAAAGGGTAGAATGGCCTCGGGATGTCTTTAACAGATTCCACTACAAGTTATAGCTCAAGTCAAAAGCTCTGACAAGTGACGGAACCAAGAGAGGGTCAAGTGGGTCACTAACACCCTGATCACTAGAAATGTTTAGTATTTTAAACAAAAGATTATTGCGCACCCTTTAGTTATAGTCAGTTGAAAAGATAATCTTACGATAACGTGAAACTAAAAAGCTACGGTTCACCCTTACCCGGTGGAGCTTGTAGCAATGTTGTGAATACTTGGTTTTTAATTTTAAAAGAGACGATTACATTTCCTACGTGATTTCATTCTAAAAAACATCATTAAAACTCACAGAACTTACCGGCCGAATTGTTAAGATCTTATAATAATGGTCAGGATTACTATATGGATACCTTGTCGGAGCGATGAGTACGGAGTTCAGGTAGAAGTTGTTGCAACTTGGAAACAAGATCGTTGATTTGATCATCGGTGATTCTTGAAGCCGTTGATTGTCTTGATCTCGATCTTCTAGTCGACATTTTTGAGTTCTTGATGGTGGAGAAATATTAATATTAATTTAAAACAAGAGAGGAAGTAGATGAAGAAATGCATGGGAGAAAGGTGTGGGCTATGCTTCTATTTAAATACCTCCCACTCCCCCACCTTCCTACTTTCAAGTTTCAAGATATTCACAAACAATATTTAAAATTTTTTTCTGTTTTTTGTACTGAAAATAATAATATATGAATTTCAGCTTAGTTCTTTATAAAAATGAGTACAATAGACATGTTAGCTAAAAATAAACGAACAAAAACTGTTTATCAGCCCCTATAAAGAAAGTAACCAAATGTTTCAACAGAAATTTATGAATGATAATGGTTCTATAGTTTCATGTTCATTTTAGCTATATGTTTTATGTGATTTGTCTCTGCCTTTCTCGAAACATTATATAAACCTGAAGAACAAGCCTTACATCATTGATTTCTTGCTATAAATTGAAAAGGGAAGTGTAGCTAAAAATGTAAGTTTTAGAATTGTGTAAAGATCTTTAGACCTATGTTTGGTCTTGCCCCAAACCCATGTTAGATACAAAATTGTATCTGCATTGTCTTTTCTTCATCTGCGTCGACCATTAGTTTATCCGCATTGGCTGATGTGAATGACCAACTCTTTGTCCGCATTGCTTTATACTTCATCCGCATCATATGTTCTTCACCCACACTGAGTGCTTGATCACCCGCATTAAGTACTTAGCTCCTATCCACATTGAGCTCTGTCCGTATTGAGCCCTAATACTTAGTTTTCACCCGCATCAATTGCTCTCCACATTACTTTTCACACTTGGTAAATTTTTCAAAACAAAATAACTAACTAATCGATCACTTGAGTTGGTATGTATGATAATTTCAAGGTCCAACAAACTCCACACCTTTTAACTTATAGATACGTTTATTAAATTATTTTCTTTAATCTTAAGCAAATAATGTTCAACCAAAATCACTTGATGATACTAAACTCATAGACAATAGTAGATAGTTAAAATGAGTGTAGCTAAATATAGATTTTAATATATCATTTAATTTTGGTATGAGCATAGTTTTTGTGATGCAGGCCGGGGTGGAATGATTTTAGGTTTTGTGATAGTTACTTAGAGGTTTTGTGAAATGGTTTAAGGTTTTGCAATTATATTTATTAAAGTTTTTAAAAGATGCTACTATTATAGACAACTATCATAATTAGTATCTAGAATTCCATATAAATAAAATTTTCTCATATATATCTGAGGGAATATTATAATGCAACAAAAGTAGATAATGACAATGAGCATCAAATATGTAGATATGGGCATGTGTGTCAGCTGAAGCCAAGTGAGAGTTGCTTCCGACTTATCTCCCTCTCCAAACACACATGCACCCCACACTCTTTCGCCATCACCATTTTTAACATGATCAATCAATTTTATATAAACATAGGCGCACATTCAAACTTTTATTTCTAAAATTAAACATTCACTATTTTTTTAAAAGAATTAACTAATCCAAAATTAGTAAATGTAAATAATAACAATTATTTTATCAATTTACCCATTTTTTTATAAAAAGGGATGAATATATGTAATGTGAATGTGTTGACTGGTCAAACGGGTTGACAAGACTAGCTATGAAGAGTAAGTACTCCACATGACACATATCTTCTCTAAGGAACAAGCCCCACTATTCCTCATTCCCTCGCACCGACTCTATCCCAAAAAATGATTTGGAGTTATTGTACATAATAAATTTATTATGGCCATGATAAAAGCATCTCAAGTAAATTCAATTTATTGGGCTCTTGAATATATTTTTATTATTACTACTTTTTCCATATTTTATTTTTCTAAAGAAAAATTTTAAATGTATAATAGATTTTACAATACTTTTGAAAGTAAGTTATTTTTTATTATAGAATATTAGTTTTAATAAACTCGTGTATTACACGAGTTAAATAAAATAAAATTTTATTAATTATAAAATAATATTTTAATATAAGATATGATTGATATTTTCTTTATCATAAATAGAATGAAATTTTGTTTCAAAATAAACATTTTAAAAATATGTCATATTTAAAAACTTTCTTCTTGTAACTCTTAATTTTAATTATTTTTTCTTTACATAAATTCTACTTTTTTAAAAAAGCAATTTTAAAATATTTCATAATTATAAAAAAGTTTAATGTATTACTAAAATTTCTAATTTTATAAAAATTAGTTTCTTTAGAAATAACATTAATAAAAATATATATTTAATTAATTAATATTAGTAGTAATTAATGTAATTATTTTATTTGAGAGAGAAGCGGAAAATATTTAGTGAGAAAGAATGTGATGCTGTCACGTGTATTTCGTGGTTACCTTTTTATTAAAGTGAAAGTATTTATTAAAGTAAGAAGATTTGGTAATCAAGGTAACAAACTCTGGGTTCTCTTTTTGTAAACAGATTAGATTTTTCAACTTCTTAAAACTTTCTATTTTAAGAATTGGTAATGTTTTATTCGGTGTTGTAAAGTCGGCCAACTTGGCCGCGTACTCAGGGTGTACTCGGGACTCGGCTATTTACTAGAACGCCTTTCTTCAACTCGGTCTCATTAATCAGAATCGGTCAACCTCGGTTAAAATCGAAGTTAGTCGGTCCAACTTGGAGCTAAGTGGTCCAACATGGAGATAAGTGGTCCAACTTGGAGCTAGGCGGCCCAACTCGAAAACTCGGATTTTCGTTGTTTTTCATCAATTTTCGTTACTTTTTATCGATTTTGTTGGATTTGCGTTGTCAATCATGTAGATACCTTAAAAGATGACTATTAAATGATTACTATTTCTATAATATTAGAGAATAAAAATCAAATTTTGAATTATTTTTTATATTTGAACATGTATGATTTTAATATATATTGATATTCACATATTTTGTTATAAATATTAGTGAACCTAAGATATTTAGTATATGTATAATTTCACAAAAATAATTTCATTATAATTTATTATGTCCGAATACTCCCCTCCTAAAATGAGTACTAGCAACATGCTCAATCGACCGACTTGACAGCGGCTAGCAATTTTTACAACATTGGTTTTATTAGTGACAAAACAATTAATATGTTGTTTTGTTTAGGTTTCTTTATAAGCTTAATAAAAAATTATTTATATTTTGAATAAAGTATTTCTTTTATCGTCGAGTATCCAGAATACTTAAAAGATATGTTTTGTTTATCAAATTTATTATGTCGTTTAAAACTTCTAGATATCGTAGTAACTTAAGCACCGAAAATTACAACGCTTACATAATTGACTTGATCGTTTAAATAGAATTTATTATCATTTATGACTTTCTACTTTTACATTTGTAATAATTATGTTGAATATAATTTTCTCTTTTCTGAGAGACTGTTAATATAATTTAACTCCCATAGTTTTTACACCTTCAACTATAAAGCAACTTCTCTGCAAAAACTTTCTAGCAACTTCGTTTTTACATTCTTGATTCAAGGTAAAGTTTCAGGTGTGAATATCATTCCAGATAGTCCATATTTATTCGACTGTTTTACCGTGAGATATAAAACAGTTCTAGATGACACTTGAATATGTTTTAAGTGAACTTTGTTTAATATGAATCATCAGCCATCACCCTATTCTTCAACTACTTTATTCAGTACTTTTGTATTTTTCAGTAGTAACTTGTGATGTATTTTATTACTTTCTGTTTGTAATTTCATATGAATAAAATAATTTTGTTTATTCTACGAACGACTTTCTTCTACAAGCTTAAAATAGATTTTAAACACACCGTTCACGATCTACAAATCTTTCTGTTTGGATTAAAACAAATCTTGTCTCATTATAACTTGTGTTTTACAAACATTTCTTTTGTTGTTTATTCAAAAGGAATACTCTTCGTCAAATTTTGATTACAAATAGTTACTAAAACTTTTTCTTGTAAAGTTAGATTAAACTACTCAATTTTAGACACGCAAATTTTCTTTCTAACTTGTATCTTTTAAAAGTTTATGTCATTATCAAACACTACTTTTCTAGTGTTGTACATATTATCATTATTTGGTAATCAAGTTGCAGTTGTAGATCCAAAATGAAGCCAAAAACGTGTTCTCAATTGCACTTTAAGAGGTGGAAGTTAAAAATTTTCTTCTATTTCACTACCTTAAATCTTGAAATGTTTTAACCAAAACCTCTCCCCATTCTGTTGTAGGGGAGGCCATCACTCAATCTATAAGTGTGATTAAAGCTTGAAAGCACCCCAAGTTCTATGCCGAAACTAAGTGTTGAATGGCCTCATGGGTGCGAAATGTATAATGTGTATTGTAAGCTAATGACTGCCATATGGGAGTCATTGAAACCTAAGTGCAGGATGGAGTGGTTGTGATAAATGATAAATGATATAGACAAAAGGAAGGGTTCTAGATTACCATGACACATATGCACGTGTGATACAAATTCAGTGCTTGCTATTATGGATTTGAAAAACTTGAAGGTACCAATAAAGTCAAAAGTAGATTTCTAAATAAACATTTAGACAAAGAGATTCACATAGAGCAACCTAGGGGTTTTCTTGCCCCTAGAAATGTGGGGGAATTGTGTTACAAAATGGTTCCAAAATCAAACGAATACATGTACTCCGTGTATATGAAAGATACATCTAGAGGTTATGCGATCTTATGCCATTACATAGATGATATGCTTATCATTAGAAGTGATGATAAAATGATTAAATCTATTGAAGACATGTTATAAGCTGGACATAAAAGACATGGGTCTAGGAGATGTGATCATTAGACTACAAATGATTAGAACCCATTATGGTATTATGTTAAGTCAATATCACAACATGGGTAAGTCCTAGAGGAATTTAGTTCACATGACATGAGTATAGCTCAAACTCTAACCGACACCACCCACCATATATGAAAGAATATAGTTGTGACTCCTTTTTAGTTAAAAGAAAAAAGGGCCATTGGTAGTCTTACGTATCTCATAAAATGTACCTAACCAGATTTGTCATATGCTATGAGCACGTTAACTAGATTTACTAGCAATCCAAGTTTTGAACATTCGAAAAGTACGATGAGATTGCAAAGGTACTTTAATCTAAAATTGTGCGTCTAAAATTGTGATCGAATTGTGATTAAAGGATATAGTAATGTTAACTAAATATCTAATATGAAAGATTCCAAATGAACAAGTGGATATGTGTCCACTCTTAAAGGAGCAACTATAGCTTGGGATTCGACTGAGTAACTATTATAGATTTTTGATCTAATTAGTCAACTTGTCATAACCCATTTCTTAACTTAAAATAACCTACTAAATTAATATAGCTTGTAATAATACAATCATATTCATGATGACACTTAAACAAAATCCATTAAAAATACATACATACAATTAAACCATTTAAAGCCTTATTGAGTTTTAACACATCTTTGAGTTTTGTAAAATCACCAATCAGTAACTTCGTTAAACAGGAGTCCATGAACTTTACTATCTAAGGCAAGGAAGTATTATTTTGTTCATGTTAGTATGTGTTGGGTGAAACATTACCTTTGTAACTCTTTGTTTGTAAATACATCATTTTCAATAATAATATCTTTTGTCGATGAAGATAGTTACATATGAGCTAGTAGATGGATAAACATAGAAAAATGAAAGGTATATAACAAGCAAGAAGAGTTCTCACTAGAATCAAGCACTAGAAGATGGAATGGTTATTGAAGGATGCTTGAACACCTCAAAAATCTCTTGGTCTTCACTAATGTCACTTGGAACAAACTAGAACTGTAGAAAAAGAGTTGAAAATATGGTGGAGTGATGGGTATAGTGGGTTGGCCGAATTTTGAAGGAGGGAGAAGTGAGAGGGAGTGATGGTTTTAATGTAGGTGAAAATGGACTTACTTCAGCTTTTAACCACAATAGGTTTCGAAATCCCATCTTGTGAGTTTGTTTATGGTCAACAAGGATTAAAAGGAACTCCATATACAGAAGTGAAACATATAGTTGTATATATCATCTAAAGTTTTTCACTAGAAAGGAAAGTCTTAAAATTGGGAAAGTCAAAAGAAATCTTATTGTGATTTTGGTAAAAAAGAAACAAGAGGAGGGAAACGAAGACTTCCAAATATGGTATGGAGACATACATCTTTAATTACTAAAATGGGAGCTTTATAAAGGGGGAAATCTTCAAATTTCACAAAGTCAAAAAACGAGATTTGTTCATCTTATCGAAAGGAGAGGAGGGGAGCGGCCAATAGGGTGGGGGTATTTTTCTATAAGTTGTGTAGTATTGGGTGTGTTAGTTGTATTCGTTGTGGTGTATAGGTTTACAGATTTTTATGTGTTTACTTTGTACCTCTTATAATGAATTCATATATTATGAGGGTATATTTATAATCACATATCTTAGTATTGATGGTTCGTGAATAATATGTCGCGTATCTAGTAGATGCGTTCAAATGATGTATAATGGCTAAAAGTACAAACTTACGTGTTTAGGTTTGCAGATTAATTAAAATTATTTACACGTATATATTTTAGGTTCTAAATTTCTTCCTAACACTTTATGTATTTATTAGTAATATTTATTATCACTAATGTTCGTGTATGCCAGTGTGTAGAGGCCAAACTTGGAGTCTTGGATAGTCAAAACATTGTCTTGTGAAAGCATCATAGAGTAGGAGAAAACATTAGGCTATGCGAAAAAATGGAGGTGTGACAACATATGTTATGGGTCAATAACTTTATTATGTAGTATAAATAGTCGTTTGAGCAAAAACATTGGGCTATGAAAGAACTTGGAGGTGTGGGAACATATGATATGGGTAATATACATAATTGTTTGAGCTTTGTACTTGCTAACACTTATCATTTTCCCACTTTATAAGCTTTAAGCAATCAGTGATGTATTGAGAGAAAACCTTATTTACCGATTGCGTTTTCATGAATTTGACTTGTGATCGTGTTTACCATTCCAATCAGCATCCATTCCACGTTTAATGGATTGAAATCGATCTTATTGTAGTTCTATCAAGGAAAATCCTAGAGTTGACAATTATTATCAGAGTTTTAGGTGCTCTTGATCGATTTGATGACACTTTGAAGCTTGATTTGAAGACTTTCACATGTTTTTGGCCATTTTGAAAGAAAACGATGGAAGTTGATTGAGATTTGATGACTTTGAAGCTGCTAGAATGTTCTAAAAGGATTAGGTGTGGATTTTGGCGAGATTGAATTTGAAAATTGGACAATTTGAATCAATGTAGAGACAACTAGTTGTTTAATTGAACATAATTAACATCATCTAAACTCTAAACTAGTTTCTGGATAATTTAGTTAAATAGAACAATTTGACTTTGGCCGAATTGAGAAAATCAAATCGAGCGGAAACTCAAAAAATGAAGAACTGTTGCAAAAACTTCATGTTTTCGTAGGAGAACTAGGTGTTTTCGCCAAAGATGGTCATTAGTGCATGTTTTTGCTTGAGGTTGTTACACTCAATTAGTTTTCGCGCGAGAAGTCTTTGACGAGAACTTTGAAACCTTGTGAAAACATGGAAATGTTTGAGAAAATTATCAAAGTCAATTTAGTTTCAGAAATAGCATCTAACATCAACATGAAGAATTTCTGTGCTTCACTAAATCTAGATACTAAGATTAGTACAAGTACTAAATCCCCGATATTGCATAATGAAGATGATTATGGTGACTAGGCATACTATTTTTGTGACGACCCTAAAAATTAAGGTTAGAAAATTTAATACTAAGATTTTATATAAGTTAACCCTATATTTATGTGTGTGCTTTTAATAAATTAAAATCCTAAGGTGACTTTATGTGATAAAATTTTATATGTATATGTGTTTTAGCATATAAATATATGTGTATAAATTGCATGAATGCATGATCCTTACGTGTGCATGTATTATACATTTGATATTTGTGAAATATTAAGAATGCTAAACAATAAGATTATGTGATTAGTTATTTGAATTACATATTTCTCATTTAACATATAGTAAGTTAAGATTACAACTTAGACGTTTAACCAAAGCACCAACTTAAACTTGTAATCGATTTATTAAGACATGAACCAAGGTAAATTAGTAAGTTAAACACTACATTAACACTAACCTAATGACTAAGAGTGTTATTAACCTCCTAGATTAATACCTAGCCTAAGACTAATACTATTTTTTTCCTCTACCCTTCGACCGATTAATCTCATCACTAACATCACACTAATCTTCTTTCAAATGCTTGACACTTAACACATCTAATCCTTGGACACCTAGCAATCCTACATAACCAACTCATCAAACTAATAATGAATCCTTAAGCCATCAAACCACTTGGCCAAGCATCATCACCAAACATAAACACTAAGAATACTTATAATGTTGACACCTAGCTCTCATATGCCACCTTATGACCCTAAGAACACCAACACATCAAACCTAAGAAAAACTAATGATGACTTCTTCCACTTTACCCTAGCCTATCCAAGCATCACAACCATCTTCATCCTCTCAGTTCTAACCACCACCCTCTACACCAATCTCATCTACACCTCTCGACTACAACACCACACAAAACCACCATCTTACTCCAATAAACCTCTTGACTCTCGGTTGCTATATCATCAAGAACATCAACACCTTTGAAGTATTAATCAAGATCAAGAACTTCTCTTCAAGATTTGGAACCCAAGAAGCTAGAGATCTTCTTCTATCATCCTCTACACACTTTCTACATTTCATCAACAAGGTTTGATTCTCATAATTTATGACTAACAAGTTTAAAAAGTTATATATGTGTTTAACATACATATATAACCAACCCTTTATGTATGAACCATCAAAGCTAAATCACAAATCTCTTGAACACTTGATTTTCAATCAGAAATCAGTAAGAAAATATTTAAAAACAAAAAATCAGAAGATTTTATAAAAACCATGGATTTAATCAAAAATAAAAGATTTAAAGAGTTGAAACATGTGTTATTTCATTAAATACTTAAATGACTATGATTGTAGGAGTAAAATTTATAAATCTATCAGAAAATATCAAAAATAATAATCTGGAAATTTTGGAAAAATTTTATAGGATATATTAATTTATGTGATTAATTCAAGAAAATAGGAGAAAAATGCCAAACAGGAGATCTGAATATGATAAAAATCTAGAAAACTTTTATGATGACTCTAACATTATATTGAAAGTTTAGGATAAATTTTGTGAATTAATTCACTTGTATGATAAAGTTATATATTTTGGGATGAAAAATATCAAGAAAATCCGGAATAATAACAAAACAGTAGGTAAAATCATAAAAAATTTATATAAAATTTTAAATAATGTTTGAAACATTATTTATAAATTTTAGAATTTTTGGAGATATATAACTATTTCTTTCATTTGATATGAAACTTGTAAAAATTTTTGAAAATTATCTGTAAATAAGTATTAGTTGAAATTTTTATATATTAATCTGGACTTTAAGGTGTTACTTATTATAAAATTTGGTAATTTTCAGATAACAATAGCTACTGTTTTGGAATTGTTATTTGATTTAAGATATAAATGCTGAAAATTTTAAAGAAATAAGATTTATTTCTAACACATAATTATTTTATAGGAGATAAGTGAATTATTGCTGGAAATAAGGTGAGTATCATAGCCCCATTTTATATCTATGAATTTTGGGAGAAAAAACATAATGTGTTTATAATTGATGCTAATGTAAATAAGAATTTTGATAAGTTACTGTCATTTTATGGCATAAGTTACAACCATTAATTCAAATAAGGAACCGTCTGATAATATAGGTAGCGCTACTTAGGAATATGTTTTCTGCATCAACAAAATAAGTGTTGTGATGTTATATTATCTGATTCTGTGATTTGTATGTATGACAATTATGAATCACCTAGCATATAAGTAGGTTTGGTTGTAATCTTATTTATATTGCATCAATAAATTTTGTTAAGTTATGAAACCTATGATCTCACCAACTTTATGTTGACTATTTTGAGTATGTTTTTTCAGGTAATCGGTATGACTTATAATCTCGTGCTTACTTTTGATGTTTTCAATGGATGGTACAATGTGATAGGAAAGATGTGTGTACGAGTAACCGTGAGCTTGGTAGATCTCAACATTTCTGTGGATGCAGATATCCACTATTACTGAGGAGACTAATAAAGTGGTTACTTAAATCTTTTGTAATAGGGTTACAATATATTATGTAAAAGTCTGAAATAGGACAAGTTTTGTATATGTTGTAAGAATGTAACCCGTAATCTATGAAAGTTTAATGTTCTGTTTATTTAATTTATTTGGTGTGATTGTTTAAAATCTATAATCAATGTGTTCTGAATCAATGGTCACACCATAGCATTCACGCTTCCGCCGGGATATGACAGATTGGTATCAGAGCCATTGGTTATAGATAATTAGGTGTTAGACCCTGAAAGGATCATACTTGTCAATTCAAGAGGTGGTTGAAGGTTGCACTGGTTGGTATGCATTAAAGACAGAAGACAATAGAAGACTTTTTGTACAAAAGTATACAAGACAAAAAAGACAAGTATGAAGTACCCGCATTTGTTAATGCGGATGACTAGTGAACAAATGCTGACAAGTTGTTCACCCGCATTAACTAATGCGGATGAAGACAGAAGAAATGCTAAAGACTTGTTCACCCGTATTAGACTATGCGGATGAACAAAAGGAAATGCTGATCAAGACTTGTTCACCCGCATTAGTTTATGCGGATGAACAAATGAAGAAATGCTGACAAGACTTGTTCACCCGTATAAACTAATGCGGATGAACTAAGTTAATGATGATGACAAGACAACAAATGCTGATGAACAACTTACAAATGTTTATATTTATTTTGTACTTAGGCTAGATTCTCATGTATAAGTCAGGGGTAGTTTAGTCTTTTGTACAGGCAATGTGTATGCCTATAAATAGGGTTTCATACCCTAACTTTTCAAGGTTTTGGACTTCAACAGTTATAACATTATTATCATACATCTGTGACTTCTGTGTTCATGTATATTATTTACACAAACATTTATTTCAGTTTCAACTGTTCTGTAATATAGTAATTTCGTGACTATATTACTGACTTAGTCTACATACTCGATCCTAGGTTGAGTCACATCAACCGAGAATATCATTCTCAAATCCAGTCAATTGGTATCAGAGCCTCGGCTCTTAAATTCATCACAGAATCATTTCAGATTGTGTGTGAAAATCAATTGAACTGTAGACTGAGTTGTTTATCAGCAAGATCTATACTTCTGATAAACATACACACTGAAATCGAACACCAAGAAGTGGTAACCATTCTGATCTGTTGTTGTCAAACCTACCCACACACAAACAACAAATCATAGAACTCCTTCGTACTAACAGCTTTGAACTTAACAGATCTGGTAATGACTGTGAACAAAAACTTCAGAGAACAACTCACTGCTCGAACTTAAAATCAACTTAAAACCTTGCTCAACCAAGTTAAAATCAGTTTATCTAACATGGATTCTCACAATCTTTCTGAGATTGGGCATGCTTCTAAACCTCCTCTGCTTAAACACAAATATGAGTTTAAGCAGTGGAAAATTCATTTTAGAAACTACATTATAGGTGTAGATCCTAACTACTGGATATCTATTTGCAAAGGTCCCTGCATTCCACCATCTCTAAATGCTGATCAAGCTGCTCAGTACAAAACTGCAAGAATTCCCATTGAGGATCCCAGTTTAAATCTTGATGATGAAGAATATAAGAAAATCAAGATTGATCCTAGAGATTATTCCATCCTTACACAAGCACTTAAAATGGATGCTCTGAAAAGATTAGAAAAATATGGAACTGCTAAGGGGGTTTGGGATGCTCTACAGATCATGTGTGAGGGAAGTAGTTAAGTGACTGAAATTAACAAAGATAAGCTAATAAACCAATATGAAACTTTTCATCACACTAAAGGAGAGTCAATTTCAAGACAACTTCATAGATTTGTTCAACTTGTAAATGATCTGGAAATCATGAGGGTGTTCAATTACAAAGAAAAAGAAATGAACAAGAAAATGCTGCACAGTTTACCAGAAAGCTAGAAACAAAATGTCACTATGTTAAAGAATACCCTTGATTTGGAGAGTACAAGCTTGGATATCATGATTGCCAAAATTGAGGCTCTGGAGCTGGATGAAAGGAGTAGAAATCTCAGTGGACCACAAGTCATTGAGGCTTACAAGTTTCCATCAGAAACTCATTCTGTTGAGAATGCATTTATGATTGAAGAAGATGAATTTCTTTCATCTGGTGACCAGTCAAAGACAACTGGATTCTATGCTGCTCAACAACATAAACCCTCATCTTCTACTCAGCCCACAACAACACCCTGTAGTATGCCCAATGAGCAAAGATCTGAAGAATAGAAGGCTACTTACAATGCCTTTATTGCTAGCTTTGAAGCCTATCTTAGGGGGAGACTCACATCAGCACACTTGATTCAAGAGGATCTGGAAGAGATGGATCCTGATGATGTTAAAGAAATGGATATACAATGGCAGATGGCCATGATTTCCATGAGAGCAAAGAAGTTCTTTCGTAAAGGGAAGAAACTGAGTCTTGATGAGAATACCAAGCTGGGGTATGACAAATCCAAGGTTAAGTGCTTTAACTGTGGAATGACTGGTCATTTCTCTCGAGAATGTAATTCTCCCAGGAGAAGCAACACCAACTATCAAAGACCCACACATGGCCAGCATTCATCTCAAGACAATACCAACTTTCAATCAAGCAACTCTCATCTACACCAGTAGCAGAATCAGCAATAGCCAATTCAGCAAAGACAACCTCTGCTGACTCATCAATCTCAAGGAAGTAATCAACAAACTTCCAATGCACTTGTCATCAGACAAGATGGAGTTTGTGATTGGAGCTTGTATGCTGAGGAAGTCTAACCACAGTTTTAAAAGCATGCACTTATGGCACATATCAATGATGGACCAACTCCAATGCCATCTGAGGTAAAATCTAATTTATGTTCTGAAAAATGTGTTCTAGAAGTACAGGGGTACAGGGAACACAATCACAAATTGGCTAGTAAAATAAGAGAAGAAAAGGTGAAATCAGAGATGTTAAAACAAGAAATGAGAATTTATGAAGTTAAAATAAAATCTCTGTTATCTGACATGGAAACACTCTATGGTGAAAAGTACACACTTGTGGCTGAAAATGAGAAGTTAACTGAATTGTTAACCAAATCAAAAGCTGAGCAATCAGCTACTGAAGTGAAACTTGAAAAGTTTCAGCTCTTATCTATCAAGCTGCAAGAGTTACTTGTGTCTCAAAAGGGGGCTAAAGATATGACTAGGATAGGATAAAAAACTTGTCCTCCTCCATATAATGATAACTACACTATTATGCCTGAGTCACTTACTCAATTAGAAACAAAAGAATCTAAAATTATTGAAACCAAAGCAATGATTTCTCAAACAACAAATCCTCAAAACAAACCAGGTGTTTTCATTGAAACTGATGAGGATAAAATCAGATTGGGTCATCCTATCAAAATCAAAGAGTGCTCAGACAAACCTGTGGTTATCAAGAAACCAAAGAGCCCAGTCAAATCAATTGTGCCTTTTGTAAAATTTATTCCACAAAATCTTAAAATGAATCACACTGCTGAATGCTTAGTGAAACCATCTGCTGAAAGCAGATCTGATTATGAGATCATATCTCCTAAAAATTCAAGCAAATCAGATAAGGTTTCATTGAAATTCAAGGATAAAACCAAAGTTCCCTTAGTCACCAAAAAGAAAACCACTTTTGTACAAAAATCTAAAGTGAAATCTGATTCACCATCTTCATCAAATATCAGACAAGGAATTGGGTTTGATATTTGCAACAAAGAACATGTAGAACAATTCGATAGGGAAATAAAGCAAGACAGAAAGAAGCAGCACCAGTCCACAAAAACAAAGCAAGTCAGAATTGTGAAACAATCTGTTGGCACCCCAAAGACTGATGTGACTTCTCCATCAAGATTAAAGGACAATCAAATGTATTGTGAATTATATGATTTGACCAATCATAATACAGATGAGTGCTACTTCACTAAGTACTGCTCTATCTATGACATGAACAATCACTCAACGAAACTATCATTTTAACAAATATTGTTCATTATGTGATATGACCAATCACAATACAATTGATTGTTACTTTAATAAAAAGGATTGAAAATTTCACGAAACAAGCCCATTTCATCAGTTCCAACCGGCAAGGTCAGACACAAAAGTCCAACAAACCTGAACAAATCACTGAATTCTCTTCAAAAATATAAAATTAAAGTGATTACTGACAAGCAAAAATCTGTTCAACCTTTACACAAAAATCAAAAGGAAAGATTTGTATACTTTTCTTGATGAAATCAAACTTCAAAGAAGTAATAGAAAAGTGCTAAATCATCTTCCTCTAAAACTCAAACAAGAGGAAAATATCAAGAGGTAACAGTGATTGATGCAAAAGGACAACCCAAGACCATTATAACTTGGGTTCCTCATTCTAACTAGTTCTTTTTGTGCTTGTAGGGTCATTCATACAGGTCCAATAGCTTATGGTACGTGGACAGTGGATGCTCCCGATACATGACTGGAGACAGTTCCCTCCTTCATGACTTCAAGCATATTCAAGAAACTACTGTAGCATTTGGAGGAGATTCACAAGGTGGTAGAATTACAGGAGAAGGTTCTGTGACAAATGGACTGCTGAGCTTTGATAAAGGGAACTACTGCGAGCAACTGAACTTCAATCTGCTCAGCGTGTCGTAAATCTGTGACAAGAAATATTCCACTCACTTCACAAACTCTCATTGCTACATTCTGAAACCAGGATTTTACATTCCTGAAGAATGGGTTGTCTTGAAGACACCGAGGAAGAATAACACCTATGTCTTAAACCTTACTTCTGCTCATCCGTCTGAAGAGACATGTCTTTTGTCTAAAGCATCTTTTGATGAGTCACAACTTTGGCATAGACATTTAGGACACACGAACTTTAAAAACATGAACAGATTGGTCAAAGGAAACCATGTAATTGGTTTACCTCAAAAAGAATTTTATTTTCTTGATCACTGTACTGCATGTCTTAAAGGAAAACAACATAAATCCTCACATAAGCCAAAGCTTGTAAACACAAATAATCCTCCTTTGAAGTTACTTCATATGGATCTTTTCAGTCCAACTCATTTCATGAGTATTAGAAAGAAGCACTATTGTTTGGTGATCATAGATATTACATGGGTCTTCTTTTTACTTCATAAAAATGAGGCGTCCCAAATAATAAAAGATTTTATCACAAAAATAGAAAATCGACTTGATTTAAAAGTAAAATCAATCAGAAGTGATAACGGGACAGAATTCAAAAATGAGGATCTTAGTTCATTTTGCACACACAAAGGCATTGTTCATAAATTCAGTGTAGCTCGGACTCCACAACAATATGGAGTGGCTGAAAGGAGGAATAAAACTCTAATTGAAGCAGCACGAACAATGCTGGCAGATGCCAAACTGCCGATTACATTTTGGGCAGAAGATGTCAACACTTCATGTTTTGTGCAAAATCGAACTCTGATAATTAAAGAAAACAATAAAACTCCTTATGAAATCCTTTTTCACAGAAAACCATTTATTGGATTTTTGAAGTCATTTGGATGTCTGGTCTTAATATTGAACACCAGAGACCATTTAGGAAAGTTTGCTCCTAAGTCTGATGAGGGATTCTTTGTGGGATATTCCTCTGTTTCAAAGGCTTTTAGGGTGTTTAATCCTAGATTAAACATCATTGATGAATCAACAAACATTCAATTCACTGAGCACTCTTTTCCCAAATCATCAATCGGTCCTGATTGGTTGTTTGATATTGACTCGTTTACAAGATCTTTTGATCAGTTTAACTTGTCAAATGCAGGATCCTCTGGCTCAGTGGATAGAAGAACTGATTTTCCTATGATTCCACCTTCTTTTGATAATAAAGCTAATGAGGAAGTGCCATTACAAGCTGATCCTCTGAGACCAGTTATTCATCATCAAAGTATTTCAACTGAGGTTGATCATAGCTCAATGCCTTTCCTTCAGCTGAACCATCAACTGAAGTAAGAAACCCTGAACCAGCTTGTGCAAAGTATCCAAAGAGCTGCTGAAGCTGAAGATGCTAAACCTTTTGATTCCTTTCATCATTCTCCCACATCACCACCACAAGATGCCTCTCACCAAGATGATCTGAATGTCTCCAATCTTGATGTGTGCATTGCTGGTGATTTGATTCCAATTACCAGGACACACAAGAATCATCTAGTGTCCAACATTATTAGTGATTTAGATGAGCAGGTGAAATGAAGCAAGTCAAGTATTGCAAACATCTGTTTGTTTTCTTGTTTTCTGTGTCAATCTATACCTAAAAACATTAAAGAGGCTCTTCAAGACAATAGCTGGATTGAGGCAATGCAGGAAGAATTGCTACAATTCAAGAAACAAGAAATATGACAACTGGTGGATCTTCCCGAAGGTCAATACCCTATCAGCACCAGATGGCTATACAAAAACAAGACTGATGACAGAGGGATTGTCATCAGAAACGAAGCAAGGTTGGTAGCACAGGGCTTATACACAAGAAGAATGAATAGATTATGACGAGGTGTTTGCTCCTATTGCCAGATTAGATGCCATACGACTCTTTCTTGCGTACTCTGCATCCATGAAACTCACAGTTTATCAAATGGATGTAAAGTGTGCATTTTTGTATGGTAACATCTCTGAAGAAGTCTACGTGAGTCAACCACCAGGCTTTGAGGATCCTGATTTCGCTTACAGGGTATACAAGCTTGATAAAGCTTTGTATGGCTTACATCAAGCCCCTCAAAAATGGTATGAGACTCTGTCATCCTTTCTTCTTGACCATGGTTATGAAAGAGGAAAGATTGATCAGACTTTGTTTAGAAAGAAAAAAGGGAATAAGATGCTGCGTGTCCAGATTTATGTGGATGACATCATCTTTGGCTCCACCAATAAACAACTCTGCAAAGACTTTGAATATCTTATGCCTTCAAAATTTCAGATGAGTGCTATGGGAGAACTCACATTCTTTTTAGGTCTTCAAGTACAACAAACATCTAGTGGAATCTTCATAACCTAGTCAAAATATATGGAATCCATGTTGAAGAAGTTTCACTTTGCAGACTGTCCATCCATCAGAACACCTGTTGATACAAAAGTGAAGATTGGTCCAGACACAGATGGCAAATCTGTGGATCAGACTCTTTATCGATCCATGATTGGTTCACTCATGTATTTAACAGCCAGTAGACCTGACGTTATGTTTGGTGTTTGTATTTGTGCCAGATATCAGGCAGATCCCAAGGAATCTCACGTGAATGGAGTCAAGAGGATATTCAGATATCTTAAGGGCAAACCTTCTCTTGGATTATGGTATCCTAAGGAAGGAGACTTCAATCTCTATGCATACACGGACAGTGACTATGGGGGATGCAATTTCAACAGAAAGTCCACATCTGGCGGTTGTCAATTTCTTGGTCCCAAATTGGTGTCATGGCAGTGCAAGAAACAGACCAATGTTTCTGTATCGACAGCTGAAGCTGAATACATGGCAGCATCAGCTTACTATTCTCAAGTTCTCTGGATTCAAAACCAGATGCTTGATTATGGTTATAATTTCTTGCAAACACCAATCCATATTGACAACACTGCTGCTGTCTTTATAACAAACAATCCAGTTCAGCACTCAAAAACAAAACACATTGAAATTAGATATCACTTTTTGAGAAACTGTGCTGAAAAAGGTTTAATCAAGCTGATTCAGGTTCACACAGACAATCAGCTAGCTGATTTGTTTACTAAGGCATTTGACCCAAGTCGGTTTGAATTCTTAGTCCAATCAATCGACATGATTAACCTTGAGTAAAAATAAAAAAAAATAAAAAAAGGAAGTCATCTTTGCTATTTAAACCAAAAATTTACAAAAACATCAAAAATTCCCTTTTATACAAAAAGAAATCATTTTTGTTGAAGTTATTGTTTTGTACTTCTTTGGGAAATGATATAATTACAGTCGTTATATCATCCACTGTGCTTAATTCAATATCTTGAAAGACTGACATGACTTACCTGATATGTAGGTAGGCTCAACTTGGAACAGACGATAAATGCTGTGATAAACTAAAGATCACATTCAATTGTGAATGCATCATCTCAGAGCATGTAAGTATCTAACCTATCCAAGTGTATGTATGTGTAGTAACCTAAACACACCAGGTCATGATACCTTATGATTCTCATTCACATCAGTTTCTCCTTTGTTTTGCTGAGCAAAGACCTGGAGAAACAAGCACATAGTGCTGATGTCAAGATCCAAAAAGAGTCCCAATGAGGAACACATCCGATCAGGGTGACAAATAAAACAAAATATTACATTCCAAGTGAATGAACAAAAAGAATCCCAAAGTGGATCACCTTCCAAAGTGAAGAGCAAAAAGAATCCCAATGAGGATCAAATAACAATAAGGATCAGGTAAAAGAATCCTAGTGTGAATCCCTCTTACCCAAAATGAATGAGATTTCAAAATTTAAATGACCGGGTTTTGAAAGTTGTGAGAAAGTTCTACCATACTGTACATGTGGGTAGTTGATCTTGCTATGCTTATGGGTGTGAGGTACATGTGGAATGTTTAATTCAATCAAAACATGATAATAATCACATGTATTACAATATTGACCAAACATGAGTTTAAAATGACAAACATACCTCCAATCAATAAGTTCATGACAACTTGCACTTATGAAAGATAAGATTGATATGATCCCAAAATTTCAAACAATAGTACAAAATTTCTACATTTACAGATAAGCAAAACAATCAAAAAGTAAAAAATATATTCTTTAAATTTTATAAATTTGTTTAAAGTTTTTATCCCATATGGATATAAACTTTAGGGGGAGTAGTAAAATTTTAAAAGGAAATATTTACAAAAACATGAAATTTGAAAATGTAAAATAGGCAACATTGTTTAAAATCAAAATTGATAGTGTCTTTATGGAAATTATACCATAAACTGCTTCAGAAGATGCATAAGGCCCAAAATCAGTCAAACTAGGAATCATGTATCACATCAAGGATACAAGTCAATCCAAGCAAGAATTGACAATCTCAGAATCTGCTAAATCTTCATAAAGCACCAATGATGCAGACTTATCTTCATAAAATCAGAAACAGTTGTGCAAAACCAGTCAGAATCATCCTCTGCAACTACATTAATTTTTGACAAGTTCAAAATTTAATGTCAAAAATTAATGCGGGTAAGAGCATTGGTTAATGCGGGTGAAGGTAACCGTCGTTTAGGCAATGCGGATAACTGTTTTTGTACAAGTAAAACTAATGTGGACAACAAAGTGTTCTTCCACATTTGCTACAGTAAATACGGACAGTTCAACTCATCAACATGTCACAGTAAATGTGGACAAGTCATTTGTTCTCTCGCATTTGCTACAGTAAATGCTAAGACACCAGCATTTGCTACAATAAATGCTGATAAGTTAACTTTGCTCACCCGCATTTGCTATAGTAAATGCGGATAGGTAAATTAGTTCTTCCGCATTTGTTACAGTAAATGGACATTTAATTTGTTCATCAGCATTTGCTACAGTAAATGCGCCCATAGAAATTCTCTGTGCGCATTTGCTACAGTATAGAACTTTTCAGCACTTGTAAAGTTTTGTGAAAATTATGAGATGTACTATAAATACTCATTTAATGTGAGTCATTTATTACTTTTCAAATTTTGAGTGAACTTTTTATAGTAAGACGAGTGCCATATACTGTTCTTCTTCAACATTCAAATCTTCTCTAATCGAGAATCATTGTGTTCAAGTCTAACATCAAATCATCCAAAAGTGTCTATTGAATCGAAGTATTGTCAACTACAAGGTGATTATCAAAATCTGAAAACCTTCGACAGTCGAACAAATGCTGAGTCATGGAACCCTAATTTTGAGAAATTCTTAAAAAACACTAATGAACAATGGATTTACATGAATGACAGAGTTCATTAAAACCAATGATTAGTGTAAACATCAAGGATTTCCTGTGCTTCTAAAAACAACGAAGACATCTATAAACAGAGGATATAATCCCACAATAATGTTGAAACCTAATCAACTGTTTAAGATGTAAAACTTTGAAACACAATCAACATCATTTCAAATAATCTGAAAAGGACAAAGTTTGAGTTTTTTATCATTCAAAATCAAAACTAGGTCAAACCACCTAATGTAACAGTAACATTCATAATCACTATTTTGACCTGAAAAGTCAAAATTTGACAAATCAAACTCAATTCATATTCATTTGAGACATATTTTCCATAATGTTCACTAATTCATTCATATCTTTTGTAGATTTCATATGGCTAATCTGACTTGGAGTAAACTCCACAATGTCAGTGGCTTTCTTAATCCTGATGCCCTAGAAGCAAAAGGACTAAGGGATATGATCAGATTCATTGCTGCTACAAGAGTAGCTCATGCTATCACTGTCAGACCAGTCATATATGAGAACTACATAAGATCATTCTGGGGAAATGCTGAAGTATTAGAGGTTGATGGCACAAAAGTTATTTCAGGTAGAATCACTGATGATCACACTTTGGTTATTTCAGAACAAACTGTGAGACAGTGTCTACAGTTTGGTGATGATGCCAACGCCCCTATAGAGTTTGATGATGATGACATTATGACATTCTTTGCCAATATTGGATATGAAGGAGGGTTTGAAGCAAAAAAATAGTCAAAGGACTGGTTGACTTACAATGGAGATTTATGATACACTATGTCCAACACTGTCTATCCAAAATAAAGACTGGTTGGAATGACATTCCATTGACAACATCATCTCTTATATGTGCACTGTGCTTAAACAGACCTTTTAACATGTCAGCCTATGTATTCAATGGTCTTGTTTCCAATATTCAAGAGGGAAGAAGGCACATGTTTCTCATGTATCCAAGATTTATTCAGCGCTTCATCAATGAAGCTTTCCCTAATATTGCACTAGAAGGTCCTATTCTGGATGTCCCTCACTATAATGCCAAGTCTTACAAGTATATCAAGAATAGGGATCCAAGGAACTTTTATAGTAGTGCTTTCTTTCCACTACTACCATGGATGCAACAACTGATTAATCAACAAGAAGATGTTCCTGTGGTTAAGGAACAGGCTCAAGAAGAAGTTCATGTTATTAAGGAACAAGCACCAGAGAATGTTCCTATTAAGGAACCTATTCAAGAAGAGGCTGCTGTTTTTGAACAAGAAAGAGATGAACAACATGATGTTCCTATTTTTATGGAACAAATTCAAGAAGATGTTCAAGAACCAATACAAGAAACAGTTAAAGAACAGCCTGCTGCTCTAAATCAACCAATTGTTGATGAGCATGCAGAATTGGATGAAGAAACATTGAGGCCAGTGTCACCACTGATGAATGAAGATGGTGATCTTCACACTGGGCCTTCAATACATGAGGATGAGATTCATTCCCCATTTAGGGTTGATCCCATTGTGTCACCTCTATTTTCTCCCATTCATTCAACAAGAATCCCAAGACAGCTCATCACACGAAGCTGTTGCTGCTTCTGATGGATCTGGTGAATCTGCCAGTTCCTCAGACTCTTCTAAATCATCTGATGATGAGGAGGAAAATCAGCAATTTATACCATTACCAGAGAGGCAAACATTCTCTGAGGATGCTCCTTCTGAGAGCTTTGCTAAGTCTGAGATTAATAGACCTGATGAAAAAGACAAAATGATCTCTGACTTGATGATAAAAGTTTCTAGAATGGAGAAAACACTAGATAGAAGAATAGGGATTATTAATGATAGAATTCAAGAGTTGGATGAAAAGGAGAAGGAACTGAAGGAATTAAAAACCAATTATGAGGCTGAGTTGAGAAAAGGAGATGATGAGATAAGAAAACTTAAATCCTCATTAGAAATGTCAAGAGAAGAAATTTGTGGTCATGTTGAAACTGTTGCCATCCAAACTGTGGCAATGGAAGAACAAGAACATCTAATTGAGACTCAAACTGAGATTATTGATGATCTAAACAAAAGAAATGAGGAGTTGACAAAAAGGGTTGCTGAGTTGGAATTGATTGTGCAACTGAAAGAAGAGTTTATACGAGAAAGGACTGAAAAAGTTAGTGAAGAAACAGAACAACAAGCATCCACACAACAAGAACAAGAAGGAGAGATTAGATATGATAAAAGTTGGGAAATGGTAGTTCATTCTGATCCTTCCACAGAAGATGAAAACATGATGAAAGATTTGATAGAAGATATGGACATATATTCTTCAAGTGAATTCATTATAGATGTGGAATTCTGGGATTACATTAAAGACACTAAATCCCCTTCTGATTCTATAGTTGTAATTCCACCACATCCTGTCCCAATAGAAGAAGAAATCAGGCTGCAGCTTGTTCCTGCTGTTACCTTATCTATTGAACAGCAAAATTTGATCAAAAACCTTTATGAAGAGTTCAAAGAAAAAGAAACAACTGAAAAGAACATTAAAGAAACTAAACAACAGGAAAACATTGCTGAAATAGAGGCTGTTGAGGAAAAACACCATGCCAAAGCTGATGTAGCATCCACATCAGGACCCAGAGTGATTACATACAAGAGAAAAAGAAAGTACTTGACTAAAAAAACAAAGGGAAAACTTCCTATGGTTGAGGAAGAACAACCAAAGAAGAAGGCTAGAGATGATCCTAGGAGTTTAGCAGCATTTGCTGAATTCTTAGAGGAGCATGAACAAGCAGAGAAAGAGTTACAATAGACTCTTGAATTGATAATGTTAGAAGAAGGGGAGATTAAGGATGAACAAACTGAAAAGCCGACAGTCCTTCTATTATTGAACTATCTGTGGAAAGTATGATAGAGAAGGCTAAGACTAATGATCTTATGATACATGCCATGTTCCTGATCAACAATGGATATGATGTTGATGTAGCGTTTAGCATGACTTATGAAGGGATATTAGAAGAGGTGAAAAAGATGGAGAAGCTACTTGACCCAACCTTTGTGACTGAATATGAAAAAGAAAAAGAAACTCCTAAACCAGTCACAAGTATCACTAAGTCTGCAAAGAAGGATGACACACAAACTGCATATCCTGATCCTTATAGTATGACAGATAAGGAAATGAAGGATTATCTTTCTCTACAGGGGTTTACAAAAAGAAAACCTGGGAACATGAAAACCAATTCACTAAGGGCGCCTATGTTGAAAATGATTAATGAGAAAAGAGATAGGCTGAAATCTCTTGAAGAAGAAGTGATTGAGAAGAAGCCCAGAACAAGAACATCTGCATAAGATGTATAATTAACAACAAAAGACAAAGATGCTCTGGCCCCTATTCTGCACAAAAATCCAGAGTGGTTCATTGAACCTTCACAGTTGAAACTTCAAGAAGGTTTGACAATTGCTGAAATTATTAGAGGGGTATCTACTCCCAAAGGCAAAACAGATGTCAAAATTATTGCCTAGAAGTACGATAGCAGTTGGAACATGTTCATGGTGAAGAGAATCACAGGCCTGGTGCAGTTCTTTACTGAATATACAGCCTTGGTTAATGCTATGAAGGTCCACGATTTAAAAGAGTTGGCTGATCTGGACCTAATCAATCATGATGGAATGTATAGGGGTTATGAGTTTGTGGATATTCTAAAGATGTTTAAAAGGACCAATAACTTCAAGTCCCTCAAAACTATATGTATAAGAAAAGATAAAACATTCAGAAATCCCTTTGAAGAGAAAAGAAAAAGAGAGGCTGAAGAAGTAGTGTTTCCAGAGTTGCATGTGAAACCTACTGAATCATTAAAAAGAAAGATGATTGTTGGTACTCACAAAACAAAACCAATCTCCAGTGTATTTTATGATGAAAAGACATATGAATTGGTGATTGAGAGAAAATGGGGAGGAAAAGAAGCACCTGAGATTAGAATATTCAGTGGATATGAAGTAAGACTACTGGATGAATCTTATGTGCATTACATCTACACAAGAAACTTTAGATCCCTCAATAGCAAAGCTGCTAAAGATGATTTGGAGTTTATGCTAAAATGTATCAAGATCTTGAAGATGGCCTTTGATAGAATAATCAAGAAAATAGAACAGAGAAAGAAGAGGAATCTGCCAATACAATTAGGAAACATAGTGAAGCTGGAAGTTGATGCTGATGGCTTTCTACTGATTCATAGATATGGGCTTTCCTCAATTTCAGTTTGGGAACCCATCTCCTTGAAACAAATGCCCATTGATGCAATTTACACCATGAGTGAGATGAAGATACATGTATTAAGTAGAGACAAAATGAAAGAAGCAAGAGATTTTTCAAACATGATCAAGGCAATCCTAAATCCTTCTATGGAAGAACTTGTAGTACCTGATGAAGCTACAACAACACATTCTCCAACAACAGTCCAACAGAAGAAAAGACATGAAGAACCACCAGAATCATTACAATCTCCACCACCATCACACTCTTGAAGTACTTAGGCAGTATAATCCTTAGGGGGAGTATTGTTAGACCCTGAAAGTATCATACTTGCCAATTCAAGAGGTGGTTAAAGGTTGCACTGGTTGGTAAGCATTAAAGACAGAAGACAACAGAAGACTTTTTGTACAAAAGTATACAAGACAGAAAAGACAAGTATGTAATACCCGCATTTGTTAATGCGGATGACTAGTGAACAAATGCTGACAAGTATTTGTTCACCCGCATTAACTAATGCGGATGAAGACAGAAGAAATGTTGAAGACTTGTTCACCCGCATTAGTCTATACGGATGAACGAAAGGAAATGTTGATCAAGACTTGTTCACCGGCATTAGTTTATGCAGATGAACAAATGAAGAAATGCTGACAAGACTTGTTCACCCACATAAACTAATGCGGATGAACTAAGTTAATGCTGATGACAAGACAACAAATGCTGATGAACAACTTACAAATGTTTATATTTATTTTGTACTTAGACTAGATTCTCATGTATAAGTCAGGGGTAGTTTAGTCTTTTGTACAGGCAATGTGTATGCCTATAAATACATACCCTAACTTTGCAAGGTTTTGGAATTCAACAGTTAAAACATTATTATCATACATCTGTGACTTCTGTGTTCATGTATGTTATTTACACAAACATTTATTTCAGTTTCAACTGTTCTATAATATAGTAATTCCGCGACTATATTACTGACTTAGTCTACATATTCGATCCTAGGTTGAGTCACATCAACCGAGAATATCATTCTCAAACCCAGTCATTAGGTATTATTAGTAAATGCTTAGACTATAACCATAAGCTCGTATGATGACAAATTATCTAATATGATAATAGCTTGTGTTTGTTTCTTTCCATGAATTTATGTGATCTTATTCATGCTTAGACAAAAATGAAACTTAAAATATGTATGATTCATGTGTGAAATTTTATGAATCTTATGTTATTTACATGAGTTAAATTTGTAAGAATTTTTACAGCATGAATTCTGATAAATTTGATAGCTACTATAATAAAACTGATCCTTCGGATCATAGCAACCATAGAGAAACAACACCTGAGATAGAGCCTCAGAACAAAGTAGAAACACCTCAACCTGAGACCCAGACCAACACAACGCCAAAGTTTTACGTCCGACGTGCACCAGTAACCATGGGAGGCTATACAATCATGACACCAAGAAAGAATGTACAACGTGGAAAGAAATTTCCAACTAAAGAAGTTGTGGAGCAAGAAAAAAAAAACCCAAAAAACCTTTTTCCAACATCTGATATAACACCTACAATCCAACCTGATAATTCTAAAACTGAAGAAAGAGGAATTAAGAGGTAAGGGTTGGAGGAATGTCAGATAAAGACTACCAAACAGATTCTTAAGAAGATTAAAAGAATACAACGAGAAATTCAAATCCTTCAAGAAGATGTCAAGGAAGTGAAGAAAGAAAGCAAAAGTATCTTCACTAGGATGTGGAATTGGGTGTGGGGAGATTAGAGAAATAGGAAACCCTATATGTTATACAACTGTTTCAGATGTATGAAATAAGAAAATAATATAACATTTCGCTTATGATTATGATATAATATGAGTAAAATTTATGTAATAAATTGTTATGTAGTGATATATGCCGCCAAGAAGAGATACTCAACCAGTACAAAGAATTTCACGTGTCGGGCGACCTAGAACTAGGTTGGTAGAAGAAGCCCCGCCAGTAAATACTGCCACAAATGAGGACGAGAGGATTTCTCGAATAGTGACTCAACAGCTGGAAGCTGCAATACATACATTAGCGACCCAACTTCAACAAACTCTTAATTTTGAAAGAGTGATACCAGGAGACAACGGACCAGAACATACTAACGAAGTGGAGAACCATGAAGAGGAAGCTATAGATGAAGCTAGAAAAGGATGTTCTTATAAGACTTTTATGTCTTGTAAACCCCGAGACTTTGACGGAAAGGAGTCAGTTTTAGACATCAGTGATTGTGCAGATAACTACAAAACCAGGATTGCTTCGTATTCCCTTAAAGGAGAAGCACAGTCTTGGTGGAAAATGGAAATCCAAACAAAGGGAAGAAAGGTTATAAACGGGTTAAGCTGGGAGGAATTTAAAAACTTAGTGATTGAGAAATACTGTCCTTATAACGAGATAGAAAAGATAGAAGTAGAATTTCTGGCACTAAAGATGAAGGGTGCTGCACATTAGGAGTATACAGATAGATATACTGAGCTATCTAGATTGGTGCCACATCTAGTGACGCCAAAAACTAAGAGAATAGGAAGATATATCTGGGGATTAGTACCATAAATAAGAGGAATTGTTAAGACTACAATGCCAAAGACTTTTCAGGATGTAGTGGCTTTAGCAGGAAGTTTGACAGATGAGATGATAAGAAACGGCTCATTAACTATTACGAAGGTAGGAGAGAAAAGGAAATGGAATAACAACACCGGAAGGAAGTTTGGAGGAAACTAGAACAAGAAGGTAAATAGAAACCCAGAAAGAAATTTCATAGGAATCGCACAGGAAGGAAGGCCACAGATAGAAAATCAACCCTGGTGCAATACCTGCAAAAGGTATCATGATGGGAGATGTAAGCTGGTAATTTGTTATAATTGCAAGAAGAAGGGACATACATTAAGAGAATGTAAGGGACCCCCAAATCCTAAGCCAGTATGTTATCGGTGTGGAAATAAGGATCACCTTCGCAATGGATGCCCGGAACTAAAAGGGAAAACTCTAAAGAATCCCAACAATGAGCATGGTCGAGCATTTGTACTTCAATCTAAAGAAGCACGACAAGAACCAGAAGTGGTGACGGGTACGTTCCTTATTAATGATCAATACGCAACTGCATTATTTGATACGGGAGCAACCCGAAGTTTAGTTTCAAATCATTTCGATCCCCTACTTGGATTAACATCAGAGAAATTGAAAAATAAGTAGACGATAGAATTAGCTTATGGAAAAATGATAGAGACTAGCGAAGTTATTCCTAATTGTACTTTGAACTTAGATAGTCATTGCTTTGACATAGATTTGATCCCTATTGAATTAGGAGGTTTTGATGTTGTTGTGGGTATGGATTGGTTAAGTAAGAATCAAGTAGAAATCATTTGTGGAAAACAAATGATTAAAGTTATTTTAATTAGAGATAACCAAATTCTTTTCATACAAGGCGAGAAACCTAGAGGTCCTATCAGAATAATCTCTTGTATGAAGGCTCAGAAATATTTGAAAAAGAAATGTTTAGCATTTCTGGCCCATATAGTTGATACCAAACCAGTCAAAAAGAACTTGGAAGATGTTCCTATTGTTAGAGAATATCCAAAGGTATTTCCTGATGAGTTACCAGGAATGCCACCCCCTCGTCAAGTAGAATTCAAAATAGAATTAGTACCAGGAACAACACCTATTGCCAAGTCTCCGTATCGTTTGGCGCCAACAGAAATGAAAGAGCTAATGAGTCAACTTCAGGAGCTATTGGATAAAGGATTCATACATCCTAATGTTTCACCTTGGGGAGCTCCAGTCTTGTTCGTGAAGAAGAAAGACGGAACCTTTAGGATGTGCATTGATTATAGAGAACTCAATAAGGTAACCATTAAGAATAGATACCCTCTCCCTCGAATAGATGACTTGTTTGATCAATTGCAAGGATCGAGTTATTTTTCAAAAATTGACCTGAGATCAGGATATTATCAGTTAAGGGTACAAGAAGAGGATGCACTTAAGACTGCATTTAGAACTCGATATGGTCATTATGAGTTCCTTGTAATGCCATTTGGGTTAACTAGTGCACCAGTTGTGTTCATGGACCTAATGAACAGAGTGTGCAAACCTTACTTGGATAAATTTGTCATAGTCTTCATAGATGACATTTTAATCTATTCTAAAAGTAAGGAAAAACATGAGGAACATCTAAGACTGACCTTGGAATTACTTCGAAAAGAAGAACTATATGCTAAATTCTCAAAATGTGAATTCTGGAAACGAGAAGTACAATTCCTAGGACATGTGGTTAATCAAGATGGAATTTAGGTCGACCCAGCAAAGGTTGATGCAATTAAAAAGTGGGAAGCTCCGAAGACACCAACTGAAGTACGTCAATTTTTAGGTTTGGCCTGATATTATAGGAGATTTATAGAAAATTTCTCCCGAATAGCCCAACCTTTTACAGAATTACTTCAGAAAGATAAATTATATGTTTGGGGAGAAAAATAGAACACTGCATTTGAGATCTTAAAACACAAATTAAGTAGTGCTCCTATTTTAGCCCTTCCAGAAGGTACTGATGATTTCGTAGTATACTGTGACGCATAACATCAAGGTTATGGATGTGTTTTAATGCAACGAAATAAAGTAATTGCATATGCGTCCAGACAACTCAGAGGAAGTGAAAGGAATTATACTACTCATGATTTAGAATTAGAAGTAGTAGTATTTGCACATAAGATTTGGAGACATTATTAATATGGAACCAAGTGCGTAATTTATACGGATCATAAAAGTTTGCAACATATATTCGATCAAAAGATGTTGAATATGAGATAAAGAAGATGGGTAGAATTACTAAGTGACTATGATTGTGAAATCAAGTATCACCCAGGTAAGGCAAATGTAGTAGCAGATGCCTTAAGTAGAAAGGAAAGAATTAAACCATTACGGGTTCGTGCTATGAGAATGGAGTTACACTCAGATTTAATAAGTCAAATTCGAGAAGCCTAACAAAAAGGTGAATTGAGAAGTGTGATGGATCAGAATGAACAAATAGAAGTTACGTCAGATGGAATCCTGAGATTTAAAGGAAGAATTTGGATTCCTGATAATGACATGCTTAGAGAAAATATTCTGAACGAGGCACACAGGTTAAGATATTCAGTACATCCAGGAAATAATAAGATGTACAAGGATTTGAGAAACCAATATTGGTGGCTTGGTATGAAGAAATTAGTTGCAAAATTTGTGGAAAAATGTGACATATGTTCAAGAGTCAAAGCTGAATATCAGAAATCCTGTGGATGTTTGCAACAACCAGAAATCCTTGAGTGAAAGTGGGACCAGATTACCATGGACTTTATAACCAAACTACCCAGAACTTCAAGTGGGTATGACACGACATGGGTTATAGTTGACAGGTTAACTATATCAGCTCACTTCTTGCCAATCAGAGAAGATTATAAAATAGAGAAATTAGCAAGGATCTATATGAAGGAGATCGCGTCTAGACATGGAATACCAATTTCAATTATATCAGACAAAGACACCCGATTCACTTCAAGATTTTGGCAGACCTTGCATAAGGCATTAGGAACAAAAATAAATATGAGTACAGCATATCATCCACAAACAGATGGACAGAGTGAGAAAACAATCCAAACATTGGAAGATATTTGCGAGCTTGTGCATTAGATTTTGGTGGTAACTGGGATATGCATTTACCTTTGATATAATTTTCATATAACAATAGTTATCATGCTAGCATAGGGCTAGCTCCATTTGAAGCTTTATACGGAAGAAAGTGTAGGTCACCTTTGTGTTGGAATGAAGTAGGAGATAGACAACTTACAGGCCTAGAACTTATACAGGAAACATCTGATAAGATCTTTGAAATCAGAGACAAAATAAAGGCACCACGAGATAGTCAGAAAAGTTATGTGGATAGAAGGAGAAAGCCCTTAGAATTTCAAATCAGAGACAAAGTGTATTTAAAAGTATCACCCTTGAAGGGAATTATCCAATTTGGGAAAAGGAATAAGTTAAACCCTAGGTAAGTTGGTTCTTTCAAAGTAATTGATAGGATTGGCCCTGTAGCATACAAGTTAGACTTATCCCAGGAATTAATTGGAATACACAACACCTTCCATGTATCTAACTTGAAGAAATGTCTGAATGATAACACATTAAAGATACCAATAAGGGAAGTCAAAATAGATGAGAAACTTCAGTTTTTGGAAGAACCAGTAGCAATCATGGATAGAGAAGTAAAGGGATTAAAGAGAAGTAAGATCCCAATAGTGAAGGTCAAATGGAATTCAAAACGAGAACCTGAATTTATATGGGAACGAGAAGATGAAATCAAAAGAAAATATCCACACTTATTTGAGGTTAAACTGAATGAAAATGACAGTGATAAAGACAAACTTCCCATGTCATTAGATAGTAACCACAGATGAATTTCGGGACGAAATTCTTTTTACGGGGGGAGAATGTGACAACCCTAGAAATTAAGGTTAGAAAATTTAATACTAAGATTTTATATAAGTTAACCCTATATTTATGTGTGTGCTTTTAATAAATTAAAATCCTAAGGTGACTTTATGTGATAAAATTTTATATGTATATGTGTTTTAGCATATAAATATATGTGTATAAATTGCATGAATGCATGATCCTTACGTGTGCATGTATTATATATTTGATATTTGTGAAATATTAAGAATGCTAAACAATAAGATTATGTGATTAGTTATTTGAATTACATATTTCTCATTTAACATATAGTAAGTTAAGATTACAACTTAAACGTTTAACCAAAGCACCAACTTAAACTTGTAATTGGTTTATTAAGACATGAACCAATGTAAATTAGTAAGTTTAACACTACATTAACACTAATCTAATGACTAAGAGTGTCATTAACCTCCTAGATTAATACCTAGCCTAAGACTAATACTATTTTTTTTCCTCTATCCTTCGACCAATTAATCTCATCACCAACATCACACTAATCTTCATCCAAATGCTTGACACTTAACACATCTAATCCTTAGACACATAGCAATCCTACATAACCAACTCATCAAACTAATGATGAATCCTTAAGCCATCAAACCACTCGGCCAAGCATCATCACCAAACATAAACACTAAGCATACTTATAATGTTAACACCTAGCTCTCATATGCCACACCCCTAAGAACACCAACACATCAAACCTAAGCAAAAACTAATGATGACTTCTTCCACTTTACCCTCGGCCGATCCAAGCATCACAACCATCTTCATCCTCTCGGTTCTAACCATCACCCTCTACACCAATCTCATCTACACCTCTCGACTACAACACCACACAAAACCACCATCTTACTCCAAGAAACCTCTTGACTCTCGGTTGCTATATCATCAAGAACATCAACACCTTTGAAGTATTAATCAAGATCAAGAACTTCTCTTCAAGCTTTGGAACCCAAGAAGCTAGAGATCTTCTCCTATCATCCTCTACACACTTTCTACATTTCATCAGTAAGGTTTGATTCTCATAATTTATGACTAACAAGTTTAAGAAGTTATATATGTGTTTAACATACATATATAACCAACCCTTTATGTATGAACCATCAAAGCTAAATCACAAATCTCTTGAACACTTGATTTTCAATTAGAAATCAGTAAGAAAACATTTAAAAACAGAAAATCAGAAGATTTTATAAAAACCATGGATTTAATCAAAAATAAAAGATTTAAAGGGTTGAAACATGTGTTATTTCATTAAATACTTAAATGACTATGATTTTAGGAATAAAATTTAAAAATCTATCAGAAAATATTAAAAATAATAATCTGGAAATTTTGGAAAAATTTTATAGGATATATTAATTTATATGATTAATTCAAGAAAATAAGAGAAAAATGCCAAACAGGGGATCTGAATATGATAAAAATCTAGGAAAATTTTATTATTTCCTTAACATTATATTGGAAGTTCAAAATAAATTTTGAGAATTAATTCACTTTTATGATAAAGTTATATATTTTGGGATGAAAAATATCAAGAAAATCGGGAATAATAACAAAACAGTAGGTAAAATCATAAAAATTTTATATAAAATTTTAAATAATGTTTGGAACATTCTTTATAAATTTTAGAATTTTTGGAGATATATAGCTATTTCTATCATTTGATATGAAACTTGTAAAAATTCTAGAAAATTATCTGTAAATAAGTATCAGTTGAAATTTTTATATATTAATCTGAATTTTAAGATATTACTTGTTTTAAATTTAGTAATTTTCAGATAACAGTAGCTACTGTTTTGGAATTGTTATTTGATTTAAGATATAAATGCTAAAATTTTTAAAGAAATAAGATTTATTTCTAACACATAATTATTTTATAGGAGATAAGTGAATTATTGCTGGAAATAAGGTGAGTATCATAGCCCCATTTTATATCTATGAGTTTTGGGGGAAAAAACATACTATGTTTATGATTGATGCTAATGTAAATAAGAATTTTGATAAGTTACTGTCATTTTGTGGCATAAGTTACAACCATTAATTCAAATAGGGAACTTTCTGATAATATAGGTAGCGCTACTTAGGAATTTGTTTCCTGCACCAACAAAATAAGTGTTGTGATGTTATATTATATGATTCTGTGATTTGTATGTATGTATGACAGTTATGAATCACCTGACATATAAGTAGGTTTGGTTGTAATCTTATTTATATTGCATCAATAAATTTTGTTAAGTTATTAAACCTATGATCTCACCAACTTTATGTTGACTATTTTGAGTATGCTTTTTCAGGTAATCAGTATGACTTATAATCTCGTGCTTACTTTTGATGTTTTCAATGGATGGTACGATGTGATAGGAAAGATGTGTGTATGAGTAACCATGAACTTGGTAGATCTCAACATTTCCATGGAAGCACATATCCACTATTACTGAGGAGACTAATAAAGTGGTTACTTAAATCTTTTGTAATTGGGTTATAATATATTATGTAAAAGTCTAAAATAGGACAAGTTTTGTATATGTTGTAAGAATGTAACCCGTAATCTATGAAAGTTTAATGTTCTGTTTATTTAATTTATTTGGTGTGATTGTTTAAAATCTGTAATCAGTGTGTTCTGAATCAATGGTCACACTATAGCATTTCAAGCTTCCGCCGGGATGTGACAATTTTGAAAGTCATTGTCATTTAAACTGAACGGCTCATGTAGTGGTCAATTAAGTTTGGACCCTATGTGCCCATGTACAAAAATAATAAAGGGAATTGATAAAAGTCTGAACATTTATGGGATGAAGAATATATAATGAAATTTAATCCTAATGACAAAGCATATGCCACAATCACAATGGCATTATCTACTGAAATTTCTCATAACTACAAAAAATATAGAGGAGCAAAAGTTCTTTAGGAGGCTTTGGAAACACAAATAACGAGAAACAAAGATATGAGGGAAAGCAAGAAAGATTTGCTCAATCAAGAATTTAACATGTTCAATAATGTTATCGGTGAAACTATTGAAGCTTATATTGATCGATTTGTTAAACTTGTGACAAAGATGAAGACTATAGGGATTGTTTTGAAAAACATTGCTATAAACAAGAAGGTACTCAACTCATTGCCTTACCGTTGGAACAACAACTATACATCCGTTAAAAAAACCAAAGACTTGTTCACTTTTTCTTGAGTGACTTTATTTCTACTATCAAATCTTTTGACGTGGATGACAACAAGAGTATTGCATCATCTTAATTCAATGGGTCCTAAAGCAACAGCCTTACATGCAAAGATGGCAAGTAATACCAATTACTACATGACCTACACTCAGATGTACCAACAACAATAATATGTTTTTCTACTCATTGATAAAATTAAAGAACCTCAAGTCGCTTAGTATTCATCTCCTATTCAAGCACCGTATTATCCAGCTCAACCACAATAGAATGTACATCAAGCCTATGTCACTAAACAAAGCTCTGCTCTTCCTAAGCAAACTGTTTAATTTATTAAAGAACACTAAGCTTTATACACAACATTTATGTCAAACTATGAGGCACTTATGGTAGGAAGGCGCAATGCTGCTAACATTCTAGTTGATGGCCTACAACAAGTAAACCCTAATGATGTGGAAAAAAATTAAATGGCCATGGTGATTTATAGAGCTAAAAAAATTTTAGAAGAACTTGTCAGAAGATGTTTGATTTGATTAGTTATAGTTAAATTAGTTTTGACAAGTCTTCACTTAGATGCTATAAATATGACAAATCAGAGCACTATGCTCAGGAATGCATAGAGCCAAAGACTAATCAACCTAATGGAAGCAAGAAAATGATGACTGTTGAGGTGGAATCATCAAATGAAAAAGCAAGTTCTTCAAGCAAAAACAAATCTCTAGTTTTTCAAACTACTACCAACTATGATTGGTCAGATCAAATAGAGTTACTAGATGATAATTATTAAGTGGTGTATTTGAAGCTTCTTTAGTGGATGAATTTGATCAAATATTTGAGGTTGAGATTGAAGATAGTTTAGTTGTGACAGTTGAAGAAGAAAATAAAGTTACTCGAGTTGAGAATGGAGTTGTTGTGAATTAAAAAGTTGATGATATTGAGATTGTGAAAAAAGAAGTTTTTGGATAAATGTAGAATGAAAGCCAAAATGTAGTAGTTGCTGTTGAGACTACTCTAGCATAAAAGTTTAAAACCCAAAATGTTACAATTGTTATTAAGATCACTCCAACATAGGCAAAAAAAAAGGACTGATGATGGAAGAGAATATATTAAAAGCGTTCATGGTGAATGTTGTTCCTGATGTTTTTTAATCATCCCAACAAGCTAAGGTATACTATAATTTGTGTTATTTAAATTGTATTAGGAAAGTTCAAAGATACTACCACATAAAAGAACTTGATTTTGAAAGTCAAAATACTTTAATACTTAATTAGAAAATAAAAATTTATTGATAGTTTTTAGATAAAAGATTCATGGACTAAATAAAAAACGTTATCAATTATAGTTAAACTTATGTGACAAAGAGTGTACCAAAAATGATTTAACATAATGAAATGATGAGCTCTCATTGGAAATAAACTGACTTAACAGTGAATTAGTTTCAGCTAGGCTTACTATTGAGAAGTTCAAACTTTCATCAACTATGGTTGAAGGGCTTATTAAATCTCAAATGACTCAAAAGACTAATGGTGCTAAGGGTAGTGTTGGTTTTGCTAATATTGCTCCACCTATTAATTATGATTAAACATGCATGCCTTCATCTGATGTCAAAACTAATGAAGACATGATGTATGGTCAGGGATTTCAATCAAAAATGAACCTTAACCCTTTATTTAATGTGGCTTTGATCGTTGATTCTAAATGTAAGGCCCCGTTCCCGGGAAACCCCACTTATGTCAAGTATAGTAAGTCTCTAATTACAGTGGCCAGTTGTGATTAGTCACTTACTTTACTCTTTATTCTCCAAGCATTTCCTATCCTGACTACATCAGTATCCAAATCTACTAAGGGCACATAAATCACGTAACACGCGCACATAATACCGGTTAACTTTAAGAAAATTACATGATGGCACGTAGCCACTTGGGCTGGCATCCCTCCATTTGGTCCTATTTTCAGTTTAAGTTTAGGTTTTGAAAATAATTTACCCAATTCTCTTAAACTTTAGCTCTGATACCAACTTGTAAGGCCCCGTTCCCGAGAAACCTCACAGCTGGTCATTCATAGCACTTTACACATTTACAATACATGAAAGTAAGAAATCATGGCAGCAGAATAGTTAAAAAAAAACCATTTCATGCATTAAAAATGAATTTTGACAAGAAATACATCGTTGTTACAAGTTTCAAAAGAACATTTAGTTGTATTACAAGACAAAAATATCATTTCTGCATAACATGGATGCCAGTCTTTATTTGCCAAGTAGCTTCAACCTCGTGCCTTCCCCAGCAACATCATCACCTGCCAACTGATATGCATATAAAAAGTCAGCGTTGCAGAGTGAGTTCTAGTTTATAATAAAATACATTGCTTTCGTATAAACATATTCTTTACTTTTATACGTGATTATACATCATAAATACATCTTGATAATAAATATTTATTATCTTTCATCATCGTTTATAATCTTTTGTTTTCGTACTTTCAATCATTAACATCTTTCACTTTCATCTGAATCCTGCCATATGCTAAACCCCCACGTCATGCTGAAGTTGATACAGTACCGGGGTAAGCGGCAAGGATCCCATCACATCTTGGTCAATCTCAAGGATTGGACCCCTGTGTGCATCATCAAGGGTTAGGTAAACCGTATACAGTTGAGCAAACAACTACCTTATTGAGTTATGAACCTCCATCATTTTGCTTGCAAGACTTTCATTCATTCAATACGTTCCACTTTCATTATCGTTATCTTTCATTTTCATTACATAATACTTTTTGTACATATATATATCATGCCACGTAAAGTCACATCATAATACATATCATGAAATATTATAATTCATAATAGCAGCCCACAAGCAGATAAGATATAAGAAACATTAAAACAAGCATAAACTTCCATTAAACTTAGCACTTAAATTCTATTCCCAAAATTTCAGAATAAACCTAAGTGTTCACAGCGGATGACTTAAGTACTAAGTGTCCACATCGAATAGCCAAAGTCCACAGCGGACGACCAAAATCCACGGCGAATGGCTAAAGGTCCATAGCACATGAATAAGACACTAAGTGTGTCCACAGCGGATGACTAAGATTCATAGCGGATGAATTAGACATTACAAGTGTCCACAGCAGACAACCATAATCCACAGCGGACAGTCTAAGGTATTTAAAGGATCCACAGCAGACATGTATGCATACTTAAGTGTCTACAGCGGACAAACAATGTCCACAGCGGACGGTCTGAATTACCCTCCTAAGTGTCCATAGCGAACATTCTAACAGTTTCCAAGTGTTCACAGCGAACAGTTAGTGTCCACAGCGGACAACCTGAATTATTTTCCTATGTGTCCACAACGGACATTCAAAGCCCACAGTGGACAGTCTAAAGTATTTAAAGGATCCACAGCGGACGACTAATGTCTACAATGGGCATGCATGCATACTTAAGTGTCTACAGCGGACATGCATGCATACTTAAGTGTCAATAGTGGACAAACAATGTCCACAACAGACTGTCTAAATTATCCTCCTAAGTGTCCACAACGGATATTCTAACAATGTCCCAGTGTCCACAGCGGACAGTTAGTGTCCACAGGGGACAACCTGATTTATCTTCCTAAGTGTCCACAGTGGACATTCAAAGCCCACAGTGGACAGTCGTCCAAATGCTTATGTTCTGCTTATGTAAATTCCAGTTCCATACAACACTTCTAAATGTATACTTAGCATAGATCTATCAGATTCATACACTAGAATGTAACAAACAGCCATTTAACATCATAACATTTGTTAAAAACGTTCACCTCTCGAAGAAAGCCATATTTTTCATAAAAACTCAGTTGGTTCTTGAAACATCAGTTTAATATACATATCAGCCCCAAATAAGTAGAAAACATATAAAAGAGGGGATCTAGAACTCACCTTAACCAGCTTTCAAGTGAACCACAATAAACCCGAGAGCAACCTGGAGTTCTAGCACCTAAAAACACAAAAACAAGCAACTAAACAGATAGAAATCAGTCCAGAAGCTTAAACCCGACTGAAACCGAGAAGACAAACACCTTAAAATCTTACCTTTTGAAGATTTCTTCCACTTTCTCTCTCTACCCAAAAGTTTTGAGCGTGGGAGAGGGGTATGGGAGGCCATATTTCCTTTTTAAACCCCATTATGGGCCGGTTTGGCCCTTGCACACTTTTAACCCTTGCTTTTGAAATAATAACTAGTTTGCTCCCTTTACTTTTCTTTTCTTTTCTTTTTCTAAAATTTTTGGGTGTTACACTAAAATCAAAAGTAAAACTAAATCTAATGATATCAATCTTTATGCAGAATCTTTGAAGATAAATGTGTCAGTAGAGGGAAAGTGATGATGAGAACTTTCAGGTGAGAAAAAATAGGAAATGTAAAAGAAAAAATCTATATGTAACACATCTTATGTTTTTAATGAAAAAGTTATTATTTCTGATATGAACCTATTATGTTCAAAATCTTTATCAAAGTTGAACAAGTTCTAGGCTAAAATTTTTTATAGTGATAATGAAATTACAACTAAACAAATAAATCAAAATAAATCTTACTTGAAAAGGAATTTCATGAACAGATTTGTTTCTAAGGGTACAACTAATAAAGAAGTGGATAACTTTAAAGATTTGAACACTTGATTCTTTAAAGATAAACTTTCTCAAAATGCTAACTCTATGAAACAAGATATGTCTAGCACAGGTGTCACAAAGACTAGTCCCGTTCCAGCAACACTTTCGAAAGCATTCAAAGAAAAAGACCAAGCCACACTGGCAAAGGATCTAACTTTAAAGATAAAGGTTGAAGTCTTACAGGATAAATTTCAAGTCTAAAAAGATAATACTCAAAATAAGGGCAGTTCTATTGTTAAGGAATTTGGTGGCCAAATATATACTAGAGCCGGATTCTTTGACACCATTGGTGGTTGTCTTAAACAATTTGAGAAAAATATAGGAATGAGACAGGCAAATAAGAGTTTTATTTAGTTTGACAATTCATCATTAACTATCTATCTCGGTTAAACAAAATGTCTAGGTCACAAAATGAGAATGATCATTCAGATCATCTTTGGTTTCCACCAAAAAAATATTGTTACATATGTGGAAAATTAAATCATATTGCAAGATATTATGTTTATCGATACAAGTCACAAAGTCAATAGCAATTTCATCATCATGGTTTGAATTAAAGCAAACAATTTGTTTCATAGTCAAATGTTGTCAAACATAATTTTACGTATAACTATAAGTTGGATTCAAATGCATTTCATAAGAAAGCATTTATTAGACCAAATCATTTTCATAACAAACCAATATCTAGATCTCAAAATAATTCTACAAGGATAAAGATAAAAATGGGAAAACCACAAGTTGTTGACAAAGTAAAAAAGTCAAGAATACAAAATCTAAACCTAAATTAGCAAATCAAGTAAAACCAAAATAGGAGCTTAAACATTTCACTAAACCTCACTATGTAATGGAAAGCTAAAATTCCATGTTCACCATTTGTATAGAGTGGAGAAATTATCTTTGATGACAAACATGATATTATTTTAACATCTGTCACATAATATATGGATGAGAAAATTTTACCCAAGTCTACCTTGGATTGGGTCCCCAGTATTCATGATTGATTTATATGTGTAGGGCAACCAAGGAGGACTGTCGATAGCTTATGGAATGTTGTTAGTGGTTGTTCCAGGCACATGAGGGGGAACATTTTATTGTTGCATAATATACAATCATACAATGACTAGACTATAACTCTTAGTCTGTTTTAGCTAGGAATCAGTGTTACCATAAAACCTTGATGAGTAACCCACTTCAGTCATTAAGAATTTACTTTCAGTGTATCACATATCATAGTGCTTTCCAGTCTTGAAAGTCAAGCCTATCAACATATCAAACATAATCCAAGTCAGTTTTTTTTTAAGCCTAAGAATGTAATGTATCAAAATCAAGAAATGTACTATCATTTCCTATAAATCCTTGAAAATTCTAATTTTCTCAATATGTAAAACAAAATCTTTTTGTAATTTTTTTTTTTAAATTTACTCCCCCTAAGAACAAAATTTTTTCGAGACATTTTCATATTTTCTCCCCCTGAAATTATGATTATCTACAAAGAAAATAACAATTTTAACTAAAATGAACAGAAAAAAAATATTTTGAAAGGGTTTATGGATAATCATTAACCAAAGTTAATCATTCCTAGAGATTGGACTAAAAAAGTCGAATTGGGAATGATCAAACGCCATAGTAAACAAATCAACAATGTTGTCATCTGATGAGATTGAGTCCAGATGGATAAGCTTTTGATCAAAACAGTCACGGATAAAGTGCATTCGAATATCTATGTGTTTTGTTTTTGAATGTTGGATCGGATTCTTCAATATGTTCAACACTATAGTGTTGTCACACCAAATGTTGTTGTTATAGATATTAAGACCATAATCAAGAAGTTGTTGCTGAATCCAAACAATCTGAGAACAACTACTTGATGCAACGACATATTCAGACTCTACAGTGGATGTGGATACCATCTGCTGCTTCTTGCATTGCCAAGAAATCAACCTATTTCCAAGAAATTGATAGACACCAGTTGTTGATTTCCTATCCAAGTTACATCCTGCATAATCACTGTCAGTATAAGCATATAAATTGAAGTCGAAAGTCTTAGGATACCAAAGGCCAAGTATTGGTTGACCCTTGAGATATTTGAAAATCCGCTTGACAGCTTTCATGTGAGAATCCTTCGGATTACTTTTATATCGTTCACACTAACAGATAGGAAACATGATGTTTGGTCTGCTGGCAGTCAGATACATCAGTGATCCAATCATTGATCTATACAAATGTTGATCAACGCTTCACCCGTGAGATCAAGAGTTAAAGTAGGACGAGAAGTCATTGGAGTGGAGAAATCTTAGAGTCCTGAAATTTATATTTGTCCAGGATACTGTGAACATATTTTTCTTGATGTATCAGTACACCCTGTTCATCTTATTTAACTTGAATACCCATGAAAAATGACATTTACCCAAGAGAGCTCATCTCAAATTTCTTTTTCATCACAGCTTCAAATTCCTTGCACAAATCTTCATTGGTAGATCCAAAGATAATGTCATCGACATATACTTAAACAAGAATAAGATCATCACCAGTCTTCCTTAAGAATAAAGTTTGATCAATAGCACCCTGTGTATAACCATTTGCAAGCAAATGTTCGGTGAGCGTGGCATACCAAGCACGAGGTGCTTGATGTAAGCCATAAAGTGCTTTGTCTAATTTATAAACATAATAAAGATGATCTGGATCTTCAAAACCAGGGGTTGACACATATAGGTTTCTTCTTTCATCTTGCCATATAAGAATGCAGTTTTGACATCCATTTGATATACAATGAAGTTCTTGTATGAAGCATAAGCCAGAAAAATACGTATAGCTTCTAGTCTTTCGACTAGAGCATATACTTAATCATAATCAAGTCCTTCAACCTGATAGATTCCTTGAACAACAAGTCTAGACTTGTTACAAACAATCACATCTTTCTCATCTGTTTTGGTTTTAAATATCCATTTTGTACCAATTGACAACTTACCCTTTGAAAGTTCACACAGATGCCACACATTTAGCTTCTTAAATTGCATCAGCTCGTCTTGCATAGCCTCAAACCAATTATTTTCCTTTAATGCCATGTCAATGTTCTTTGGCATAATTTGAGAAATGAAGCATGAATACAAGTATGTTTTATTGCACCAGATTGACTTCGAGTTTGGACACCTTATGATAAAGGACCAACGATTGCTTCAGTTGGATGGTCCTTATGAATTTTCAACTGAGGAATCGTATCTTCATAAATAACTTCGTCTAAACTAGACATATGACCCACTGGTTCTTCAACATTGTTTCCTCCTTTGGGTTGATACAAAATATCTCCTCTTGATGAACATTATTATCAACAGATAAATCTTCAAATTGAACTTGAATTGTATCAATTAGATCATTATGAGTAGAAGAGGAACTCTGATCAAAAACTTATGGATCTTGTTCATCAACTTGATCAGAATGAGGCATTGCAGATTCAGAAACAGATTGTGGAACAGTTGAAACATTTGAAGAAGAGGATATTTCTGAAGATCTTCCTATTGCTGAAGATGACATAGATCTAATATCATTAGAAAAAATATCTTGAATTAATGAAGAAAAAGGTGGATTAGCCATAGAAACAACAGAAGATTGATTAAAAGTTTCATATAATGAAGCATAATCGTATATTCATGAAGGAGCAGAACCTGCATCTGTTTTGTTAGATTCATGCCAATCTATATCAAATGACTCAATTATTTGTTTAGATGTTTTATTATAAACCCGGTATGCAACTTTGTTGGCTGAATATCCAACAAAATAATATTCATCAGCTTTTTCATCAAATTTTAATTTAGAATCAGATGTGTTTAATAATGTACAACAACATCCAAATGTTTTAAAATATTTGACTTTGGGTTTATGTTTGAAAAAGATTTCATAAGGAGTCATATTTTGTTGCTTGTTGATTAACACATGATTCTGAACATAACATGCAGTGTTAATAGCTTCAGCCCAAAAGTATGATGATAATTTGGATGCTGATAACATTGTTCTAGCAGCTTCAATTAAAGTTATGGTTCGTCTTTCAGCAACTCCATTTTGTTGTGGAGTTTCCGCAGAGCTGAATTGTCTAGCTATTCCCTTAGAATCACAAAATTCATTCAAAGTATGATTGCAAAACTCTATTCCATTATCACTTCGAATACAATTAATGGTTTTGTCTGTCTGATTCTCCACTAATTTCATGAACTTTATCAATAAGTGAGGACTCTAATCTTTGGTTTCTAAAAAGAAAACCCATGTAAATTTGGAGAAATCATCAGTAATAACCAAACAGTATGCACGACATCCTAAACTCAAAACACTAACTAGGCCAAATAAATCCATGTAATAGTTGAAGGATGGATTCAATTTTGGTATGAGCAACTAGTTTATAAGGAAGTTTATGATGTTTGCCTTTTGAACATGACAGATAATGTTTAGTAAGTTGAAATTATTTCAATGGTAGACTTACAATATGATTTTCTCTAACCAACTTGTTCATATTTTTTATGTTTACATGGCCAAGATGATGATGCCATAACATTGAATCACTTTCCGAGGCTTTAGATAACAAACAAGACACAGTTACAAATGAATGTGAACCATTCATGCCAAGTAAGTATGTGTCTTTGTCTCTCAGTGTTCTCAACAAAATGATTCATGAGGAACTACAAATCCAAGTCTTAGAATGAGACATTTTTTTTATCAATGAAATGTATTAAATACCTTTTGTCATAAATTTGAGAGACGCTTAGCAAATTATGTTTAAGTTCCTCAACAAAATTGACATCTTCAAAACTTAACACACCATTAGACACTCTACCTTTTTTTGTAATTTTACCACCTTTATCATGTGCAAAGATAACATATCCTTCGTTGTAAGGTTGTATGTTGTTTAACAGAGATATATTATCAATCATGTGCCTTCAACAACTACTGTCAACATGCCAAACAATGTTGATAACTTGCGTTGGTTGTTCTTGCACATATGAATGAATTTATTCATGTTTAGAAACCTAAGCCATTGTTGACTTGAGCACACTGTTTTCATCCAAATATGATATAGACTTTAATATCATATCTCTTATATCATTGAAAATAGAATCTTTAACAATATCGGGCTCAGATTGTTTTTCTTTTATTTTCCACTTTTGAATTGGTTTGATCAGATGTGTAACCATTTTCCTTAAAATGGTCTACATTGGAATAGAATTGCTATCATCAACATGTAAAGATTTCTTGAAATTTCTTTATTCAAATCTATTTTGATTTGACCATTTCTTTTATCAACAAAAGAATTTGACTGATTTGTGTTCCCATTGAATTTGATATTTAAAAAAATTGTTTTCTATAGTTTGAAATTGAGTTGTGAAATCTTTGTTTACTTGATAGTGGATGTTGATGATGGAAATTTCTTTGTTTACTTGATAGTGGATGTTGATGATGGAAATTTCTAGCCTTATGATTTGGCTTGCCACATACATAATAACACATTCTATGACATGTATTTGATTCTCGTGTATTTTGCACAAACTGATTATGATAACTTCCACAATCATCATAGAAACTAGCTTTAGTATTTCTTTGGCCTTGTGATTCTTTAATAGTCTCTCTTTTCTCTCTTTCATTAAGAATTGTTCTTGATGATTCCAAAAGAATTGAGGTATCGTTCCTAACTTTTTTATTCATTTCTAAAGCCGATGAGGCATGAACTGTTGCTTTAACCTTTTGAGTCGAAGGTACTGGAATACAACCAGTGCCTTTGATAATTGATCAACAAACATCGTATTTCATAGAGTTAGCCGTAATAGGAGACTTATTTTTAAAGAAACTTACATTAGTTTCTTTAAAAATATGATCTTCCATATCAATGTTGCCTTTTGAAAAAAATCTGTTCTTGAAATCAGTTTTCAAGTCAGATACTGATATTGTGACTCGTTTTCTTTCATTTTCCTAAAAATCTATCTTTGATTTCACTTACTTTTGTTTGTTACATATTTTTGATCAAACATTTATAGAAATAAAAACATCTGAAAGTTCATTGATAACTGATGATGAGTTACACGAAGATTTTTCATTACAACTTTTATTTTCCTTAAAATCCATTTCATCATCACTTTCCCAATCTTCAACCAACCCATCTTTCTTCATAATTTCTGCAAAAGAATTGTCATGATTAATTTTAATTTCAGTTTTTATGACAGAGTCAACAGTTAGTGAAACATTGACTAGAGGTTTTAAGTCTGACTTTGGTTGAAAACCTAATCCATAGGTCTCTTCATCTGAAGTAGTAGTTGATGAAAGTAAACATGTATAATCATGATTAATTGGTGGTGCTATGTTAGAATATCCAACTCCACTTTTACCACCATTAATTTTTTGAGTCATTTAAGACTTGATTATACCTTCAACTATATTTGAGGACAACTCAAATTGCAGTCAATTTTACAGATAAGAGTTCACTGTTAAGTTTATTGATTTCTAAAGATAGTTCATTGCTTTGTGTGGTCAAATCCTTTATTTTAAAATCTTTATTGTGAAGATTCAATTTTGATTGATAAATCAATTTGTTTAATACTTCTATCTTTTCTTTAAAAAAATTCTCATCATTTTTATATTTACGAGCTTGATATTGAAGTTTTTCTACATCTAAAATCAAGTGTTTGTTATGAACTCTGGATCTTTGAACCTTTTCTATACATGTATCTAAACAAAGATTAGTATGTACCTCTTCAGTCTCTCCTTGGTTATCCTTCTCTTCAGGTATGACATTTACCATGAAGGCTTTTAGTTCCATCTTTTATTCTGCTTTGGATGTCGGAATGATCTCAACAGTATTGACATTTTCATCACAAGTAGGTGCTGAAGTTTCCTCAACAGCATTCACAGCCTTTTTATCTTTAGTCGGAGTAAACTCAATAGCCTTTTCTTCAACTTCTTCCTTTCTCTCTACAGTCACTTTTATTTGAGCTGGAGTAATCTCAACATCCTTTTTATCAAGCACCCCTTCAACATTCTCACATACTTCTTCTGTAAAGATTCCCTTTATCAAATCATCAGACACAAACTCAGCAAGTATATTCTCCTCAACATTTTCTTCAGCAGTTTGAGTTTCAGCTAACAAAGCAGTAGACAATTTAATGTCCAAAATCTCCATCTGGTCTGACTAATTGTATTCTTCATTTGTCTGAGAAACTAGGGCTTTGTTGTTTGATGTGCTAGCTTTATCTCCCTTTGATTCTACCTCCACAGTTACAATCTTTTTTCCATCTTTAGTTTGATTTGACCTTCCTTCAGTACATTCTGTAGCAAAGTGGCCAGGTTTGTCACAATTATAACATCTCAAGCAAAAAATCTTTCTTCTTGTTCTTCTTGAAAAATTTTCGCCCGATACACCACCATAGCCATTTAATACTTGATATCACTTTCTTCAACATCATCGGGATTAACTTGTTGTAAGTCATCAACTAAGATGTTGGGTGCACTGAGTCTTTCGGCTGTGAAAGATTCGTAGCTGTTCATGAAAGTGGTGAATAAAGCCAGATGCTCTTCCGCTATTTGAATGCTTTGCTTGTTTGGGTTGAAATTTACAACAAATGCTTGTTGTGTGGACTAATAGGATTGACTGTGTGGATAAATCTAAGGTTATGATTGAGATTGTACTAGATTGTAATGGTTTTGAGGAGAGGCTTGAAAATGTGACATGGATGGATCCTTGACATTTGGGTTAATAGAATTAGCAGCTTCTTGTTGGCACATCTAGGAATAGTTGACATAATAATTGGGTTTACTAGCCATTTTTGCATATAATACTGATACTTCAGCTCCCATTGTGTTAATGTAATTAGCATCTCTCTGCTTGTCATCCATTGCATATGACTTGATGGTTGAAATGAGATCGCTGAGGGACAAAGTGAACAGATCCTTGGTTCTCTTAATGGTAGTGTAGTTATTATTCTAGTTGTATGGTAAAGAATTCAATAGCTTTTTGTTTACAGAAATATTCTCCAAGGTAATTCTAGCACTCTTCATCTTTGTTATTAACTTAACAAATCTGGACATTTGAGCATCTAAAGTTTCACCAAGTACGTGGTTAAACATATTAAACTCTTGGTTCAACATGTCCTTTCGGTTTACCCTCATACCTTTATTAACCATTATCTACTTCTCCATTGCATCCCACAAATCTTTAGCTTTTCTATAATCCATGAACTTTTATGCAATCTCAGTAGTAAGTGCCATGGTGAAAGCAGCATATGCTTTTTCATCAAGCTCAAGTTTCTTCATGTCTTCCTCATCCCAGAGGTGTTCCGGTTTAGGCACCAACTCTCCCTTATCATTGTTATGCACAGGGATATACGAACCTTGTTTGATTGACCTCATCATCCAGGGTTCGGTGTAAATAACATTATTCTCGAACGATAAACCCAGTCTAGATAATCTTCTTCGCTGAGAAGTCTAGGGGGTTTTGTGCTTGTACCAATCTCATTGTTGAGGTTGAGGGTAGCAGTGATGCGCTTCAGATTAGCCATCTTGAAAATCAAAAATCAAACTTTTCAAAGAATTTCAAACTTGAAGTTTTCGCGCGAAGAACAGAGTTCTCACGTGAACAAACACCAACTTTTCGCGCGGTTAGTTTTCTAACTACATTTTGAAATAATTAAACTTCTCACGCGAAAGGAATTTTTTGTAACAAACTTTTCAACAAACTTTTACGAATCACAAACTTCTCGCGCGAACAAGAGCTTTCCGTGTGCGATCAGCATGCTTTCGCCTGATTCATTTTCATCCCAATTTCGATGATTCCAACTTCAATCTTTCATCAAATTGTTCAAAATTGATTAATTAAGCTTTGAATTAGTGATTTAGGTTCAAATTTTGATCCTAAGTGTCTCTAATTGATTCAATTTAGCTCGGTTAATCACATGAACACTATCAAATCTTCAATTAACAACATAATGGCTTTCAACATCTTCATAAGTGTTCAAAAACAGCAGAAATCAAGTAGATCTTCAAAGGTGAGCAATCCGAAGCTTAAGAACACTTCAAAAACACTCTTTAATCTTTAAATCAATCGATCTAGAGCATACCAAGCTCTGATATTAATTGTATGGATCAACATTAAAGGGAAACTTTATTGATGTGAGTCATTGGATATTGTGAATTGGACATGTTTATGATGTTAGGATCATGCTGGAATGCTTGTTGATGATGTCTAATGTATTAGAATGCGTTACGTGGGTCGTATGGATACTTGATGGATTACTTGGGAAATCTAGGTTTTATGGAATATTGCAAAAGTATTGAGTTCATGTTAGAAGGTTATGAAATCATGTTTGAGATTATAATAGATTATTATTGTGTATGTTAGTTGGTATGAATCTTGTTGAGTAATGTGTTAATGATTGTCATACATGCGTGCGAATCTGAGGCCCCTACTTAGTAGGATTGGCAGGGTTTAGGGTGTGAAGTCGTGAGTGGCTTCACATGGAATGTAGTGCATGATTAAACTCAATGTATGATTTGTTGGTTGTGATGTAATTATATTTATGTTAAGCATGTTGATTGGTTGAGGTTCGTATGTGTTGTATGATAATTTATGTTGGTATGATGATCTTGATAGAACTTAAGATTTATAATATGGCATACATGGATAACTTGTATGATAATCATGTGTAATGAGTTACTATACTTGATCAAAAAATGTTTCAATTAACATGTCACCAACGGGTCAAACGGGTCAACTAGGTCAAATGAGTCTTTGTTTTCCAAATCCCTTGGGTCAACGTGTTTATTGAGCACTTAGGGTTATTAAACTTCTGGTTACACATACTTATGTACTCACATGTTCTAGGTAACCTTTGACGGGTTTTCCACTAACAATTAGCTTATCTAATATTGTTCATTTGCATACCAGCTGAGTTCAATGTCCTATTTTTATTTACTCTCTTTTTGTGGAAGAAAGCATAATTTACTTTAAAACGCTTTACTATTATAACATGTGTTTAGTATGACATAGTGCGTATACCATTGAAAGCCCTTACACTTTTGGATCATTAATTAAGGAACCTAGAGGGAAATCTTGGGTAGTACTACTGGGTATGACAAGCCCCACCAGTACGACCGGAGGTCCAACGGGTGTAATATTGTCCTAAATGACTAACAGCATCATGACTTGGTATGTCGTGGCGAAAGACAATAAACGAACATAGTTAGCTTTGATCGCGAAATCACTATGTTTATTACTAATGAAATTAGACTAACTATCTATTTCAATACACTTGTTTATATTTTACAAACGTTATTGTTTATGATGACTTGCAAACTCTTGAACTCACCAACCATCGTGTTGACACTTTTAGTATGCATTTCTCAGGTCGTTACTAGCAGATGCTCATAGGAGCACTTACGTGTCAAGCCTGCTTTGAATAATCATTGTTTTACATTTGGTTAATTGCATATTTACGTACATCAGTTTGGGCGCGTGTTTGGCGCATTTTACATTTTAGCATTTGGGTTTGAAATATTTACTAAACGCATTTGCTATGTTTTAAAGATTTAAACTCTGGGTTCGTTTTAAATGTTACATATAGAGTCATTCTAAGTAACTAATAACTTGGATCCTGGTTTGTTCATACTCCTCACAGTGAAACTACACACGTGAATTTTGAGGGTGTGACAATGTACCTTATATCTTGCAGTAGAGACCGATAGATCCTTCTCCATCTAGTGCTTAAATGAGATCTGTAGTGGAAAGAGTTGTTAATTATTTTCCTAAGGATTCCCCAAAGACTAACGAAGAAAAAGTGTTGCTAAAACTATAATAGACCTTAGAAAGGGAAGAGGAAGAGAAGACATAGCGGTGTGATCAGAAAGCAAAGGACTCCAGTCATTACTGAGAATATCAGTGAGGAGGTTCCTATTTTTGAGGCACAAGCTGCAACAAGTGCAACTCAGACTCAAGAGATTCCATTAACAGTCACTGAAGCAACAAAAGTAACTATTAATAAGACTCCATCAGCATTTCCACATGAGTTCTCTACACCACAAAGAGATACATTAGAGAAATTGGATTTTAATCTAGTTGATTATTTGAATTCACCTCCATATAAGTCCAAGCATACCATCACTTCAACTGAAAATCCGATTGATATTCAGGTTATTCTTCAATACTAGATGACTTATCTAGAGAAAGAGCTCTATGACAAGATGAAATAGATAGAGATCTTGTAGCTAGATAGTTAGTTGAAGAAGGTTTGAATTAAGATTCTTGAAAACCATATGTAGTTCATGTTTGATTATATATAAAGACAGGGGAATCAGATGAGAGCTTGGTCCTCTAAATCCACTAATCAGGCTAAATGAGCATAAACTGATAAACATAAGGACATTGGTGAATCCAGTAGACAACACCCTGTTAAACTAGAAACAATTAAAGATGTTCAAGCAAATTTTGATCAAATAGAACAAATGGTTGAAGTTGAAGCACAATCAGAAACAACCACAATAGAAGTAGAAATTGGTTAAATTATGACTAAATTTCAAGTATATAAAGGGATAGTTGGTGCATTGGGAAAATCTGATGAAGGGCTTGATAAAGTGGATTATAGTGATAGTTAAGATGATGAAGAAGATGAGGATGATAAAGGAAATGGTGATGATGTTTCTGAGGATCAACCAAAGAAAGATGATGATGGAGATGATGGAGATGATGATGAAGATGATAATCAAGGAGGAGATGTAGCAAATGTTGTAGGTCTATGTGGTGAATCTAGTACCGAGAATGTCTCTAGACCAAGTCCAGACAAATCAGAAGCCTACAATCTGATTGATCCGGAATTGGAAAATCAATATGAGAAGGAATATTATACTTTTTAATAGAAAATTCCTATAGAAGAATCTGATGACGAGTTGGGTGATTTTGATGATCCAGTTAAAGAAGTGGTATACACAAACATATTTAGAAATAGTTTGAAGGATTTATACGAAGATGTTCCATTAGAAGAAGGGGAGATAGCTTCATCTTCAAGAGTTAAGCATACAAAACACGCTAATATCCCAGGAGATCCATCTAATCAAAAGGGTGCGCAAGTTGTTATGTAGATTGGAAACCTTACAATCAAAGCTCCTCCTCCCAAAGAAAAACACATTCTGAGATATGCTAAGCCAGACACATGATATGGTAACATAAAACCAGTGTTAATTTGGATTTATGATGGTGAGAAGAAGATGTACGTAATTAAGAAACGACTTAGTGAAATCAAGTACTACAAAAATGTAAATTATTTTCACACTTTGCATGTAGCCGATCTATATACTATGGGTAAAGTACCATTTTTAAACTCAAGCAACTATGGAAAGGCTAAATTGATTAGTATTTGGATTTGGAAGCAAAGCAAGTTTAACTTTCAGAATTTCAAGACTACTAAATCCAAGGTGTTTAAAGATGAATACAGAATGGATCCCAACACCAACACTCTGATGATGATACGAGTTTACAAACATCCGAAGACAATAAAGAGGGTTCCAATTTACTCACCAGTTCTAGTTAATAGTTTAGTAAAGTTAATGAGATGGGTATGTGAGAAAGAGACCGGACATGTAGTTATTTACTATGCTGATAAAGAGTTCAAAATTATTGATTCGATTGAGTTGCTCAAGTTTCAAATGGAAGATTTGATAAAGCTTCAAGTATTTCCAATTGAAGTTAGTGAATCTGTACATTTAGTAGCAGATCAATTCGTTTGGACGATCAACAAAGCATTAGAAAGTTGGATGTATGCTTATGGAGATGATTACAGGTGTATTGATGTGGATTTTTGATGGGTTGATTCACCAATACTAGGGGAAGATTGTAAAGGTCAAACCAAGAGGCTCGGGAAATCAAAACATAACCATGCAAAAACATCAAAGAGTATGCAAAAACATTAGGCTATGAGAGTAAATAGAGGTGCAAGAACACATGCTATAGGGTGAAAACTTAATTATGTAGTATAAAAACATTGGGCAATGAAAGAACATGGAGGTGCGGGAATATATGATATGGGGAAAAAACTTTATTTTGTAGTATAAGTAGTTGTTTGAGCTTTATACTTGCTATCACTTCTTATTTTCCCACTTCATAAGCTTTAAGCAATCAGTGATTGAGAGAAAACCTTATTTACCAATTATGTTTTCATGAATTTGACTTGTGATTATGTTTACCATTCCAATCATCATTCATTTCACATTTGATGGATTGAGATCAATCTTATTGTAGTTCTATCAAGGAGAATCCCAGATTTGACACGGTTGAACCATGTGTAAGCTGGTAATTATACCGAATTACCGATGCATGTAATGCTATGCATGGGTTTGCTATGCATGCAATGACATCAAATAAATGTAAATCATTTGAAATTCATGTATGATATACTTAATTATGACTAAGTGGGGGGGTATTGACCTGAAATTGTCGGGAGTCACATGGTCGTTGAGGAGACCATGTAATGAAATACATTTCTTATTAAAAACAAAAATAATAATTCAGCTGTTTATATTGTATTCTCACATAATGATCTGTCTATTCACATGATCTTATAGGCCAGATCCTCTATCATCTCCTCCCTAAACAATGGGAGCTTTATCCTCTTTTGGTTTTTACATTTGTTTCTCGTGAGTTATGACACTCTCACATCAGTTAACTACGTCTCTTCCTCTTCAGACTAATCTCTAAACACGACCTGTAATGTATTTAATAGTTTCCAAGTCTACTCGACATACTTGTAACTCTAGCCATGTTACATTTTAGGCCTCCTATAACTACCATATCATCTTTCTCATTGGTTTCACCTTTTACTCCTTTGTCCTTACCCACGCAACCATTATCACACCTACCCCCACCACCATCATGTCTTTCTCATCTAATGATTGCACATATCATTAACCACAGTCATCGACCTATGCACTTTGATAATCATGTTTTTCTTCACGTATCATCTAATCCCACTTTCAAGTCCATCGCTTATCTGCAGGCGCAAAAATAACAATATGGTGGAACGTCATATGTATGGAGATTGTTGCTCTAAGCTATAACTGTACTTTGATCATAATAGTTGCTCCTTCTTAGGCTCATGGTGTCGAGAGTAAAAGGGTTAATTTATAGGATTAAGAGACACCTTAATATATCTGGTAGTCAACATAAATCTTAACTTGTTGCCAAGGGCTTTCATTAAACAGATGACATTAATTACACAAATGCAATCAGCCTGGTAGTGAAACTAGCCACCATCAGGTTGGTTTTGTATGTTGCATTCTCTAGCAAGTGGCATATTTGATAAGTTGATGTCAACAACGCCTTCTTTTATGGCGCTGAGGCTGTGTAGATGACACAACCTCTCGACTTTGATGACCAAACTCACCCACACTATATATTTGTGTTGTAGAAGCCTTTTGCAACCTTAAGCAAGCTTGGAGAGCTTGGTAACTCTATCTCCGACTCTCATGGCATTTGGTTTTATTCAATGTAGCGTTGATACAATAAAAGAAAATATCTTTAACATTTTTAAAAAAAATATACAATGATGCTTTCAGTATACAGTTCTTTCTCTAATAGATCTCAACATATACATATAACATTATATATAAAACCATCCGGAATATGAATATAAAGCAACTCAAACAGTTTGCATAATAATAGTGAATATAAGGTAACTCTCTAACAAACATATTAATACTCATTATTCATCCAAGATCACATGTAGATCACAGTGGAGAAGGTATTATTTAAAGGCCGCCTGGCAAGCGGTCAACCAGTAAAATCGAAGCAAAACATATGCGATACTTCAAAATAAAAACAAGATTTTAAACTATTAATTTTTAGATCACTCCATCATTTTCGTATTATGAAATTATTAGAAAAAGAATATGATTGGTCCCACATGGATCCTATGCACATTTGATTTGTAGATTTTGTTTTTAACACATATAATATATAAAATAAATTAATTATATAAAATAAAAACAGTGTAAAGGTATCAAACGGATTAATTTGTATTCAAATCAATAGATCTAAATATATAATTTTTTTTTGTTTGGGAAAGCATATCTTCCTTAACTAGAATGATGATTACAACAGTGTGCCACCCACGCTCCTTTTTCTATAACTATTTATTCAACAATGTCTCTTTTTTTTCATATTTGACATTATATTCCATGCATTTTAAAAAGTAATAAAAAAATTGATCATTCTGACCATCTTTATAAACATTTAAATTTTATTCTTCGTCGTTCATTTACAACCAAATTCATAAATCGTCCATTTTAACACTCTCCTTAGGAATAAAGAATTTACGTGTGCTAGTTTTATATTGTCTCACTAGTTACTAGAGAAATATTTAATACACAGTCTAAATTATAATGTTTTAAAGAAAATATAAACGTTTCCCCTTGCGAAGTATTTTTATACCAATAAATATGTTTGCTAATTTCATTTTCTAATAATAAATAGAATAATATAATAGGTACGTTGTTATGCTTTATGTTGTGATTGTAAGATCAAAAGATTATATACGTTGTTTTCAAAGGACCTTACTTGAACAGTAGTATCTGTTCTATAGGTTTGAACCATTGCTTTGTAAGATTTCTTGAAGTTGATACATATAATTCATTTATCATGATTTAGTCCTAGTATGCATTAGTTATAAGGATATGTTCCTTAAAACATTAAAGTTAGAATTTTGTATATTTCTTTGATGAGTTGTGAATATTAGCCGTTCTCGTGAAGTTAATTTCACTGCTTGGATAATTTCACTGCTTGGATAAGGAATAGACGATTATAAGTTACAACTTAGATCATAGCCTGTAGCTTCTTAATTTTATGGAGATTAGTGTGTTTCAATAGCATTATTCTACCAAGGTTTGAGATTATGAGCCTCTAGCGGAAAGTTAGTCTTTTATAACACTTTAATAAGAATGTAGTTCTTCATAGGAGTGAATATTAGAATAACTCTACCGATAGTCCAAGGGCTTTTGTATTTTATTTGACTAAATTGCATCCTTAGCACGGGCTTAGTCCATTTAGGAAAACAGTTGTCATAATGAAAGTTAGTTAAAGAATCAAGTCAAACTTAGTCCAAAGGATTAGAACGCTGGATGATAAGTTTTTTTATCTGATATATCTATTGAGTTTATTATTAGTTTTAGTAATCTTTATTCCTTAACTTTAGTTATTATCATCTTAATCATTAAAAACCTTTGATGGTTTACTATCAGTACTTACTTGTTCTTGTGGATCAATACTAGGTAGTAGGTACTTACCAAAGCTATAACTATAATACAATAGGTACACTTGCTTTGTGTATGTTAGTTAGTTCATTCGATATATATCATTTTATAAATTTAAACCTTGCTTCCTGTCACGCTACCGAATCAGATAGAAAAAGACACACCAAAGTCTTAGGCTTCTTTGCTTAATCTTGATCGATCGTACCAAAGAATGGGGCGAAATGTGGTCTTTGTTAGCTAGGGTAAGTTCTTCTCAATTGCATTGAATTTTCTAAGTGAATGCTACTCATTATATATAATCTCCAAAACCCTAATAATTTCCATAGGCTGTTCAATAATTATCTAGCTTACAATAGACTAATTTTAATCAACAAGAATTATGGTTCTCCTCCTTTGAATGAAATTTTGGGTTAACATCCATTTAAAATATCATTTTTAGACTCTGAAAAAAAGGAGAAAATTTTGGTGAAGTTAGTGAACAAAATTGCTACAAACTCTCTATAAGTCACCGAGTTATTTGAAGCATAAGTTTATTCTAGACATCTTCTATTTTGATTTGCCTAGTTTGTTTTAGATTTAATCTTTGATATACTATAACATCTTGACTTGGTAATCTTGGCTAGAACCACTTTAGGGAATTTTGCTAATGTGGATATATTGGGTTTTCTTCGTCTTCTGAAAAGATCTATCACTTCTCTTTAAAAGTTGTTGTTCTAGCACATTACGGATGTATTATGAAGTTTCACATTCATTACATATGGATCCTTGATGGGTTTAATTTTTAAAATAATAAAAAATTAGCATGTTAAGGTCGGTATCTAGAGCCTGTTATGTGAGTTTTTTAAAATTAAGGATATTGTCAAAGTTATATAACCAAAATTATATAGTTTTTCATGTTAGAGAAATAATATGTGGTAGTAACAAGTTTATTTTACGAAGTTTATGTTACCATCTTGCGCATACAAAGATATAAAAAACATCAACATGGAAGTGTATATGTTTTGTGTTAAATACAAAGCAAGTCATGGCCGTTTTGTTTGAATGTGTTCATTCAATATGATTGTAAAACTATATATCATTTAGGTATGTAATGGTTTTATTTTTACAATTCTTGTATTTATTTTTTATTTATTTGGAAAATATGTAGTTTAGCTTGTATTTCAATTTCCAAATGTAACTAAATGAAGCACAACCATATATTGGGATTCAAGACATGCATGTTGATATAAACCTAGTATTAAAGCAAGTGAGAGCTCAATATCAAGCATTTTTTTTTATCTACGGATCATTTTAGTGTTTTCTTGGCTCATAATTAAGAACATCGAAATTTATATAATTTCACTTGCATATACTATCTTCGTGTTATTTTGAATACGTTTAAAATCTTGGAACTTTAAGATGGCAAAATCATATTATAAAAAAACAAATAACAATGTATATGTGTTTGTGTGAGCATTACAAGCCAAAACAAGCTGTACTAAATTTTTGATAGAAAAAATATGTGTATCTTTGCTACAAGCTAGAACAATAAATAATATGCATGTCACAAGAACACAAACTAAATTGAAACATACAGTACATATCAAACATGCTGTACATAGCCGCAATATTTGAAAAAAACTAAAGCACTATTCATACTTTGGTTTTCGCAAGAAGGAAGGAAGACAAATCTAAGAAATAGGGAAAAATGAAAACGCATATGAGAAGGAATAGAGGCCGGAACAAAGGATTAAAAGTAACTGGATATGAATAAATGGAGTAAAAAAACAATGTTTTTTTTAACTAAGTGTTTAAACAGAAATACCACAAGATCTTATAAAAATAAATATAGGTCTTGAATTCAAATTTTACCTGTAACAAAAATAAAACGGGGTTTCAGGTGGGTCAAAAGGTTTTCTCATCTAATCGGAGTTTCTTACTGATAATGGTTTTAGATTTCGTACTTGACTAATAAAGATAATCGGGTGGCCCGATGCTAGTCAGTGATCCAATTAGCTGTTCAAATGAAAGGTAGAAAAAATAAATTTATGATTTAGACATCGATTATCGACTTTTATTGCGCACATTTTTTTGTCTTTTTGGAGGACAAACGATAATCAAATGGTACCAATAATCAAATATATTAAACAATATAAAACCTGGCAACACAAGAAACGACACCTATAACGATTACACCTACAATAACTACATATATATATGTAAAGTTTATGATACAAATGGATAAATTTATGCAAAGTGTACGAAATAATAACAACAATTGATTTAAGATATAAACGGTTCAGATTTAATATGAAATAATAATATATTAAATATGCATGAAGGGGTAGATATGAAAATAGTCTACAATTGTTGATTTTTTTTAAATTTCTCCTATTTTTTAACACATATAACTTTTTATACGACGTTATTATTTTTAAAAAATTACACCATAAAATCTAGCATTTTATTCTTTTTAATATGAGTATACTATGTTATACTTTTTTTTCAAAATACAATCAATATTTTTTAAAACATCTATGTGTTGTACATATAACTTGAGTGATTATTAGTTGTGTAATTATAAACATAATTTCTGTAATTCTCCTATAATTTGCGTAATTAAAAATATAGCTTGAATAATTATTATTTATAACGTGAGTAATTTTACTCTGCGCAGTACAAAATTTAACTTGTGTAATAACAAATATAACTTGCATTATTATAAATCTAACTTGCGTAATTATTTACCTTATATGCGTAATTGTACCGCGGACGAAACTACCCCTCCGTCAAAAAACATGTATCACGCACCGGTAACTTTGTACGTTTCACATAAAAATTACACTTTGTATAGTAACTGGCTCATATATACATACACACACACACACACACACACACACATATATATATATATATATATATATATATATATATATATATATATATAATCTCTACATTTTTATTATTTTAATGACACACTAAATCCCTTCCGATACTCCTTAGTGTATCCTTCAGTCCTTAGTTTCACCCCTCGTTCTTTATAATATACTTCATTTATCTCGAAAAAGTATATTACGCAATGGATGACAATCTATGTGACAAGTATTTCATAAAACTACCAGGAGATCTAGGAAAAAATATACACGAATCATGTAAAACAACATACGGAGAACAACACAATCTAGGAATAGGACCAAGAATAACATATACATTTGGTATATTAGAAGATAAATGTTAAGAAGTAGCTCTACAAGAACAGTTAAAAAGAAATGCATATGTCTTTTGTAAAACGGCTATTTACACACCTCAAGCCTATGGGTTCTACGATAAAAAGAAGAACATAAGAAAAAGTACTACGTACAATAAAAATATTCGGACAAGATACAATAAAAACAAATATGTTAGAAAGCCTCAAACAAGAAAATGTAAATGTTTTGTATGTGGAGATGAAATGCATTTAGCTAATAAATGTCCTAACAAAAATAAAAAAAAAAATTGAAAAAGCTAGTCTAGTAGAACAATTAAATGACTATGGAATAGAAACTATTAAAACTGATAATTCAGATAATGGATCTATTTATAGTATATAAAGTGAAGATGAAAAACCAATTGCTAAAGTAACATATACATATATGAATACCGAAATGTATAACCATGATTGGAAACATAAAAGAGGTAATAATTATATTAAATGTTATAATTGTTAATATTATCCTAGTATAGAAAAAGGTCACAATACGATATATGTTTCAAAAAAATATGTTGTATTTGTCTTAAAAAAGAATATAATATAGAAATAGATAATACATCAAACTCAGAAATAACAAATATTACAAACTCTGATTTAACTATCCTAAAATTAAAAAAGATAGAATTAGCATTAGATTAAATACGTTAAAATTAAAAAAAAAATAGACATTAAAGTAAATAAAATTAAAAATTAATAGAAGAAAAAATACAAGTGGTAGAAGAAATGAATCAAATGTCAACAGAACCAAAAGAAGAACAAACATATATACAAACACAAGGTTCAATGAATATAATCAATATGCAATGTTGTTTGTGGTTAGATAACAACAAATTCATAGACCTTACAGCTTTAGTAGATACTGGAGCTACTAAGAGTTTAATATCTTACAACTTAGCCCCTGAACATTATTATAAAAAATTACCATACAATTTGGTTAGTAGGACAGTTGAAGATAGGTTAATTTCTATAACACATTACTTAGAACCTGTAGGTATACACTTTTTAGACTTTTTAAAAAATTACAGTATAAAATACGACATGTCACAGGTAAATATAAACCCATAATATATTAATTCAAAATATTTTGTAGTTGGCTTAAACTTTTTATTAGGATGGTGCTATTACAATAACAAAAAGTTTCATAACTTTTAGTAAACATATATATACGTTTCCGACAATAAGATATAATAATACATCAGAAATTGCACGAAAGCGTGGTGGTCAAGGAAATTTAGAATTTTTAAAACAACAAAAACAAAATAATTTGATAGAAAATGAAAGTATAAAATTTTTAACAGAATTTTTAAATCATGAAATAGAATATTTATGTAAGTTCAAGCTAAAAAATCATGATATTACAATCAGAACAACTAATGTAAAATATAGTCCACTAGATAAAGAAGAATTTAGAAAACAAATCTCTAAAATGATAGGCTAAGGACTAATTAAAAAATCAGAAAAGTTCTCATAGATCAGCAGCATTTATAATAAAAAATCATAGTGAGATAAAAAGACGAAATGCTAGAATAGTATATAATTATAAATGGTTAAATAACAACACAATAGATGATGGATATAATATTTCAAATAAAGACAGTCTACTAAACCTAATACAAAAGAAAAAGGTCTTCTCAAAGTTTGATTTAAAATCAGGATATAATCAGCTAAAACTAGAAGAAAGCTTTAAACAATGGACAGCGTTTACATATTCCGAATGACAATTTGAATGGAATGTTCTTAGTTTTGGATTAAAAAAATACTCCTTTCATATTTCAAAGGTTTATGGATAGTATATTTTTGAAATACAATTTTTTTTCGTATATATTAATGACATGTTAGTAGCAAGTAAAACAGTTCAAGAACATGAGCAACATCTACAACAAATATTTGAAGAAATTAGAAGGAATGGTATAGTAATTTCCAAACAAAAAATGAAATTATTTAAAAGAAAAATATCATTTCTTGATCTAGAAATAAGAGATGAAAAAATAGAATTACAATCACATATTTCTATTAAAATATTAGATTTTCTAGAAAAATTTGAAAACTTAAAACAAATACAAGCATTTTTAGGATTAGTAAATTACGTAAGAAAATTTATCCTAATTTGTCAAAGTTAGCAGGGCCATTATATAGTAAAACAACTAAAAAAGGACAAAGATATTTTAACGCGGAAGATATAAAGTTGGTAAAAGAAATAAAAAATACAGTAAGAAATATTAAACCATTGGAATTGTCATTAGTCACAGACTATATAATTATTAAACCCAAAGAAGTTTAAACATTTTCAGAAATAACAAAAGCTGAGCCTGAAAAAATAATTAAAACACAAGAAGAGTTGATTGCAAAGTTACAAGAGCAAATTTTAGAACAAGGAAAAAACACACATTTTATACAAGAGAGAATTGAAAATAGTCTCTTAAAACAAAAGATAGAAATGCTCGAATCAAAAAATAGACAGTTATTACAAAAGCTCGAGCAAAAAAAAAAAGAAATGATATAGTTTTAAACAGGTTATTATAATAAGGATTCTTGATACACCTTGGAGACATTGTTTAAAACCGGTCATTGACCGATCACCAGAATTTAAACAAATCGTCTCGCAGAAGATTTGTACAGAATTTCATTCAATTCTATATGAATTACAATAAAAACTAGTTGACCTAGCCTTTGAAGACACATTAAATTCAAGATTAAGAGTTGTTAAAAGAATAGATGATGAGGGATATTTTTACAAGTATTTCCTCCTACACGAATAATATCTGAAGATGAAATAGTTCAATTCTACCATCATGGTATGATTGATTATATGGAATTCAGATTAAACAGTGAAGAGCGTCTTCTTTACCTATTGGGTGAAAAATTTGTAATGATAACAGGAAATATTGCTACACATATATTCCCTCTTAATATAGGTTGTAAAATTTTTACTTCATTCCCCCATGCCGATTCCTACACTTACAGACCTTTACGCAAAAGAATCTTTATTAACCACCAAGCTACTACCAGTGATTATTTAAAAAAATTAGCAGTTACTACAAATATAAATTTCTCCAACATGCCTTGGTTAGATAAGTCCCATATAAATACAAATATTATACCCAATGTTCCTCTAAATTACAAATCAACAACTTAGAAAAGTTCATTAAAAAATATCAGCAAACCCCAAAACTATGAGAGTATTTTCATTGGGAACAATTTAGACTTCTTGCTGAAGGACATTATATACAAATATTGCTAAATAGAACTGGAGTATGTTTCTCCCATTTGTAGGGGAAAGTGACCTCCTTGAATGAAAACATATAATAAACTTAGCAGACTCTGATGTGGAAGATAATGATGATCCAGATACACCAGTTTCTATAGACAGCACTCATAGGGATTTTTAAAATATAAGGAATAATCTCACATGTGAGTCAGCCCCTAGTGGAATCAACTGAAGACAGTCATTCATCCCCTCAAGAATAAAATGGAAGACAACCCCTAGTGGAATCAAAGACATACGCTCCTGACATGATTCCTTTATTTCATTATAAATAATGTAGTTTGTGATCTTATTTACTTTAAATTATAGCCGTTGTTTTTTTATTTTTAAAATAGTGGTTGTATCCGCCCTATTAATAGAGGGCATTCCCTTCATTGTAAGACACAAGAAAACTCAATAAAAAATCTCTACGTTCTTATTATTTCAATTGCACACTAAATCCCTTCCGATACTCCTTAGTGTATCCTTCAGTCCTTAGTTTCACCCTTCATTCTTTATAATATACTTTATTTACCTCGCGAGTAAAAAAAAATATATTTTTTACCTTTCTTCACCTCCGACATTGTATATAAACCTACGTATTGGGTGAAGACTTTCTCGTTTTCGTAACTGTCCTCCGCTGCTATTATCTGTAAGTCCTACTCTTACCCTTTATTTTTACTGTTACTGTTATTTTTTGTATTTACCTTTTATTTTTTACTTTTTACCTTTCGTATATTCTATCTGATCTTTAAATTGTCATATTTATATTATTTCTCTATACCATAGGACAATTTAAAGATCAGATAAAATATACAAAAGGTAAAAAGTAAAAAATAAAAGGTAACTGTAAAAAATAACAATAACAGTAAAAATAAAGGGTAAGAATAGGACTTACAGATAATAGCAACGGAGGACAGTTACGGAAACGAGAAAGTCTTCACCTAATACGTAGGTGTGTGTGTGTGTGTGTGTATATATATATATATATATATATATATATATATATATTGAATTTTCATATATGCATTGGTCTTGATAATCTTATAGCAACAATATGGCGTCACTATACCTAAACTATTGCGACAACATTTATTGAGACAACATTTTTTATCATTCTCGACTTACTTATTGCGATGACTTTTTGACGACTATATGTCGTCGTTCTGGTTTATTGCGGAGAATTTTTGGAGACTTTTTTTTCTATTCTTATCGTAAGGGCTTGACTTGAATAGCTTACAATATTAAGTGAAAATAAAAAACCTAAAAAAAAAAACTCCAAGTCATGTGAGAACTCCAATATTTATGATAACTTCAAGGTCAAGTGAAAACCTCGAAGATGCAAGAACTTGCATGTATGCGAAAACTTTGGTGAAGTTTGCATACTATCCATAAATATATAAATAGGATGTTTAGCTTGATTTCATTATGGGTGTGGAGTTGGTTAAGAGAATACTATCTATTTAGAGAGAGGTTTGTTTGTGAAAGCACAAATAGGCCATCCGAGGGGAGCTAACCTTAGATGGATAGAGTTTAAACAACGTAAACTCTTTTGGTATTGTAATCATTCGACTTGGTTTATAATATGGTTAAATTATTACTTATTATTAAACAGACACGAACATCCATCTTACAAATATCAAGAGTAACTCGAGATCTAACGATTGATCCGGACCTTACAATTATACTTTGTAGCGTGGTAAGTGTTTGTAAGACTAATTCAAGGAAGGACATCCTTGTGACAACTTCCCTACCGTAGGGTCCTGAATTGATGGATAGTAGTGAGAATCTTTTAAGATCGTGAAGACTCATCACCTAATCACATCTCCTCGCTAGGACATGTTTTATTGTGAAGGAGAAAGTAACCTTACTTTTTTTTGTAATCAATTGAACTATATTTAACGTCATAAAACTCCATTTCATTCTCTGAACCAAGTTCCTTTCAGTTATATATCCTGTGTTTTTCAAATTGGATCCTACATTTTCCTTAAGCGTGCATAAAATGTTGGATCATATGTCATTTTGAAAAATCAAATTATATTGGAAGAGACATATATAAACTTTTTTTTATCTATTCAATAATGATAAATCCATTTTCTTTAGTTTTTTTTTTTAAACGGAAGAAATTAATAAAAACAACTATCTTCACAAAGATAACCAAGCAACCAAGAAAATGGCATGAATACCAATGCGCTTAAGATGTGAAACGTTTAAGTCTTCGGACCAATCAATCATTGTCCAAGGGACTCTATCACGAGGCATTGAAAGACCTAACCATGCTGAAATCAAACACCATCACGAGACAATAAATCCATCTTCTTTAGTTTTAAAGTAAACGTAAATAACATGTCTCTATGAAATTCAAATACTACTAGATACGTGATGTTGTAAATTATTAATTGATTGTCACCATAAACGTAAATATGTATACATAAATGCTTAGATGTTAGATTTAATTAATTGAAATTATAAATGCTAAGAATTATAGGAATCTCAATTAATGTTTGGGTGTTTATAATTAGTGAAATGGAATAACACTTGATTGAGACCTTTGCTTATATCAAAAGGGTGACCGACTGGCCATGGGAGATTCGATCGCAAGGGAAATGAATATATAATTTCCACTTTCCTTTATTAATTGATGTTTTTATGAATATCCCTTCTGTTTTATTAATTATTTGCAGATTAAATAAAACATGTCTCTTCAAAGCAATGACAATTCAAAGTCTCAACCTTCTGGTATATGTGGAAACTCGATCAAGCATTGTAGACACATGATACCAATATGAGTCTCAAGTTATGAAAACTATAAGCTTGTTTTACTACCAACTACGAGGGTCAGTCATGTTTATGAGATACCATTCATAATTCAATAAATAAAATACAATACAATGAAAAAGAGATAATTTGAAAGTAAATAACAATACGATTACGGTTTAAATACATATAAGTAAGGAGAACGAGTAGAAGAAGAGATACTGAGGCCCTTGATGAATACAATTACCTTAAACCAACTTTCGAGTTTATGAAGAAAACTCCTTTGTTTCACATGGTACAACAATAAAATTAGATTGTATTGTTGTAGGCCATTGAGTCTGAAAATGCTCCAAAATGTTCGCTAGAATTTAAATGTGTTTGAGTGTTCTTTATAGCATACAAAGTCTTCTAAATTTTCTAGCCTTTCTCAACTAATGTACCACTTTAGTTAACGAGTACCACTTTAGTTAATGAGTTGAAAAACGAACTAAAAACTCCTCACCATTTGACTTTGGCATTAAATTGTATTAAGCATCAATTACACAAATAGTCTGTGTCGTTTTGTGGTAATAACATGACTAGGTAAAACTATTTTCAGTAACAAACTTGGGGTTGATAATTTTAGTTTTATAACCACTTTTAGGGTCCAAGGCTAATTTTCATTAACCATATTAGGGTCTAAGGCTAACTTTCATTGTATTTTTTGATAAGGTTAAATGATATAACAAAAATACCCTTGTATAACTAAAGGGACCATTTATGTAATATATTATTTTCCAATTATGAGGGGCCTTTTGTGTAAAAACAACACCACCATAATCATTCACTGCTAGTAAACCCCCACCCACCCATCCACAATCTGTTCTTATTGCCACCTTCGAACATCGCCTTCTGGTCTGCCCTAACACCCCTACCTCCATCTACTGACACAACACTAAAATTTCACCTCTAGTCGCTTTCGAGTTTCGATCCTATTTCTACCATTCGACCGATGAGAAGAACCACAAGAGACAATCAAATCATTTCACTCATCTACGGACATAAAAATCAAATCTTTTTAGATCTAATATGAACATGATTATACAATTAATAGTTTCAACAATCAAAACCCACAAAAATAATATGAAAAATTGGATCTAGGTCAATATTCTAGGTCACAGAAAATAGATCTAACATAAATTGTGCTTAGATCAAATACATTTATGAACAAAACAAGATAAACCAATCAAAAGACTCTTAAAATAATAAAATTCAGGTTAAGAAAGCTGAAAAGTCAGACCATGGTAAGAAAGATTTCAAGATTAGGTGTAAGAACATGAACCCATATATGTAAAGTAAGATACTTGAAATGAGAAAAGAAAAGAAGAAATAAGGATTTGATGTATATGTAATGCGGGTAAAATAACTCTTTTTCATCTCGTGAGCCAACAGTGGTTGTTAGAATTGTTCCAAAAGCATGTGTCTCGTAGCTCGCTTGAAATCGACTCGATTTGTAAGCGAGCTGAACACGAGCTAAGTCTTCGTTGGCTCTTTTGAAATAAAGCTTAAGTTGAAATTATTATAAATTATAAACCAATATTTAAGTTGTATCATTTAAATAGATCACAAATATATGGTTATTTTGATATTTTCTAATAAAAACATAAGTATATGAATATAGAGTACGAACATAGTACATGAAATACTAATATTGTATTATTGTTTCAATGAGTTAAGATAAACACATATGATAAAATATTATATCTTATCTTTATATACATTAATATATGTAAAAATATAACAAAAACATTTTTTTATACAAACAAGTTGGCTCGCAATGCGACTCAGCTTAGCTCGTATATAAACGATCAAAGGCAAAGCCCACCTTAGCTTGGCTAGCATCGGCTCGTTTACTGCTCTAGTGGTGTTGGAGGTGCGTAAAGGTAGTGGTTGGAGATGAGGGATACATGATGGGTTAGGTTTTTAAACTTTAGTTTTTGAATTAATTACATTGATGGTCCTCAGATTAAATAAAATTAATTAGATAAATGATCCTTGTAGTTATAAAATGATACTTTGGTTATCTTACATAAATACAATAAAGAAATTAACGGCACCTAGCTAGCCTTAAAACACAAACTAGATACAAAACTGAAAGTTTACGCTCATAACTTGTTACTAAAAAGTTAGCACTCAATCTTGTTTCTAAACAAGTTTTTTGAGGTGTAAGAAGCGGTACGCTCATGGATAAGTATCATTGGTGGTTGGGATTAGCAGGTCAAGTGGAGTCCATGGTTTCAACCCCCACTTTATTTGTGTAATACACCACTCGTAATCCGAGCGATCATTCACAATTGTTACAACTTATATCGGAAGCAAACTAAGTTTACATTTAAAACTTACAACATTCTGAGTACAATATATTATTTATTTATAATATCAAATAACTAGAAACTTGTATGAATTTGGGTTCCATTCTATTATCTTCATATTATTTCTATGTTGTCTCATTAATTACCTTTGATATGTGTATTCAAAATGATGCGAGCCATATGCTTGTGAGCTCATGTTATAAAGTTTACGAAAAAAACACTACACAATTGGCGTGTACACAAACATGGGCTTTGATATTTTAGGACAGATACAACACGTGCAAACCATGATCTTTTCACAACCACTAGCAGTGGACTTATCAAACCCGTCAACCATCACATAGGTATGGTAGTGTCGTGAAGCATACGAGGAACCCTATCATTGTTTCAGTCATTTCGACACATCCTATTAAGCATATAAGGATCCAACCCCTACTGATAATTGCACATTAACAACATTCTTGTATATTACCCGTTTAGATAGAAAGAGTATACCATAGTTTTATAAATAGATATTTTTACTAACCTATTTAACAATTGCTCAAAAGTTGATACAGTTTAAGCAATCCTAATTTAGATAAAGGTGCAACTAACTAGTCATTGTTATGATTGAATATTGGCTAATATTCTTTTGTTTAAGAATGGATAATCAGTCCATGTCTAACTCAGGTTAGCCTATCCAAAACCCAACCCTAACAATAGCCCTAATGTTTAAAAATGATAATACTACTAATACTAATGCTACTCCTAATAATAGTAATAATACTAAAACAAATAATAATTAACTTACATAAACTTAAATGAGAACATACCTTCAAACTATTTACTACTATTTGATGTGGAGTCTACTCTACTCACGCTCTTACTCGAACTCCAAAAACGACTACTAATAACAAAAAACGAGGTATTAAGAACTTGAGATTCTTTTTATAATAGAAGATTATCAAGAAAACTTATATTCTAAATTCAACTTTAGGATTTCTATTTATAAAGAAGCAAGTAGGCACTTGAAATTTTATACTGGGATGAAAAGGGATGAAAAGTGAGCAGATGTTTAATATTGATTTGGTGATGAATCATTGACAACTCATGTTGTTGGGTTTTAAGCATAAAAAAAGTACTCTGCTAATTTTATTAGATCGAAAAGAACTGGTATTTTAATCAGAAACATTAGGATGTGTTATATTAAGTCAGACTAGATTACAAGAATGAACAAAATGATGGAATAAGAGATACTTTCATTAACAGAAGGTTACAATGTCCTATACAACTGGTTTAATGATTCAATTTAGCACATAGACGTTCCAAGGATACGCACTGCTAACATAATAAAATGATAGTGTGTAACAGATGTCAAGGTGTGTTCCTATGTGTCATTTATTACATGTTTAAAACGTTAAGACTGGATAGATGCTAAACTATATATTTGTTTATCGCATAAAATGATGACTAGATATCATATGCATCTTTGTATATATTATTAGTTTTATATGAAAATTTTTATGTCTATATACATATGCATAGTACATATGTTAGTTCAGATGATTGGAGCATGATATATGTAGGAACATATGTTTCATTCGTGAATGATATGTTGTTTGTTTGATGGTGTGAATGGTCTTTCTTAGGAACGGGTCAATTGAGATGAGAGACCTTTTTAAGAGGCATGGATGTAAAGTCCTTTTGAAGAGGCATTGATGTAAAGTCCTCGTCAAGAAGCGTAGATATAATGTTATCTTCAAGAGGCATTAATGTAAAGTCATGTTCAATAGGCATAGATATAAAGCCCTCTCATGAGCATAAATGAAGTCCTCCAACTATAATGTGATTTTGTGTTCGATATGAAATTGATAGACCCTAGTACCATATGAAAAGATCATGTAGTGAAGATTCTTGAGCTTCTTGGACGGACAATGAAGCTACCCTACCTCTGTGAGGTTAGCATTCCCTCCTTTTGTTGTGTAATATTAAACTTTGAATAGAAAGATTATTTTTGCTTCTATGGTTGATATTACGATTACAAACTACGTTGAATGCCACTACAAGAAAACAGCTCTATCGGGACGACAAAAGTCGTCGCCATAGGTTCTATTTGTCGTCGTCATAGGGTGAGTAGTCAAAGCCTTGTAGCAATAGCTTAAAAATTGGTCGTCGCGATAGACGTAGTCGGCATAAAACCCTATCACGACGACATGTTGTCGCGACAAACTCGTCGCAATAAATATTTTTAATTCAAAATTAATAAAAAAAATGCACCCTATGGCGACGACATGTCGTCGCCATAGGTAAGTAATTATTTTTATTTAGTATTAAATTAGTTAATAATTGTTTAATAAAAAACTATTAATTAATTATTTAATTTATCCTATGGCGACGACATGTCGTCGCCATATGGTATCTGGTTAAAAATTAAAATTTTAAAATTCTGTTTTTTTCAGGTTTTTTTACCTAAAAACCAAACAAAATCTCAAATCAAATTCACAGAAATTCAAACTAACGTATCAAATATCCAAATGAAAATCAACTAATTTTAGTTAATTACATACCAAACTAATATATTTTAAGTTTTACAAACCAAACAAACAAACTATTTAATTGTCGTCGTTTTCATCATCTCCATCGTTATCGGGATGATGCTTTTGTCTTTCAAATTGATTCATTCTTTCTTGCATTTCTTGCATTTGGCACTTTAGTTCTTCCATTTCTTCATCCCGATGTGATGATGACCCGCTTGATGGCTCATAACGAGAGAGATTTTTTACTTTTCGTCCAACACCTCTCGTATGACCAGGTCTTTGTCCTAATGCCAACTCTAAACATTGCATCTCATTAACGGGCGACTCACCCGCCTCCATTTGCATTTGGGCATATTGATTTTCAATTTTTGCCTGCAATTATAAAGAATTAAAATAAAATGGTATTAGGATTTTTATGAAGTTTTGACAGCATAACTATTATAAAATGAATACAAACCATGTTGTTTAATCATAAGCACAATAATATAAAATTCCCAATTATCATAAAATTCCTAAGTTTAAATTTATAAGCACAACTAACATAAAATTCCTAAGTTTCAATATATAAACTAACAACTCATCAAAACCAACAATTCTCAAATATGGATAGCATATAGATCATATTGGGTCAAATTCACCAAACACGATATATTATAAACATATGAACACATAATAATAACATACTTAACATATAAACTTACCCAATCTTCTTCTGCCCTCTGGTTCACCCATCCTGAATCTTCACTGTAATGCGCCCTCCTCCACGTTTGGATGTGACTTGGGGTCCCAGTTTGTTGCTCCTAAAAACATTAAAAACAATATTCATAATATTTGAAAAGAATTAATAATACATAGGATGTATAATATATGTTTTTCTTACCTGAATATATCGTCTTTGAGTATATGATTGACTACCATGCAGACTTGGATAGAGCTGTTTAGCTCTATTCGTTACGCCTTTTTGAGAAAGACGTTTATGTTGTTCACTTGCGAACAACTCAACCACCTGCTCCCAAGACTCTTGACTTTGCCCTTCAGGTGGATTATTGATAGCCTGCTTAATGTTATCATAGCCTCCTTCATTTAAAAAATGTTGTTTCATGTCATATCTCCTATCTCTGAAAGCTCGTTGGCAATCCATATGTATTCCAAGTTGTATACCTTGCCAGTGGTCTGAGCAACGATGAGCTTCCAGATCAAAATATTCCTGCAAAATAAAATAATTAGAAACATATAAAAGTTATGATTATCAAATTACAAATAAAACACTACATAAATACTCGCCTCTAGAAAATTGAACAAGGATATCTTGAACGTATCAGGAACTTTATCCCAAGTGGGATAATGAAAAGGAGCAGTGGAAACATGATTGGATAAAGCTCGAATAAATAATTGACTGTTTTCTCCAACAGCTTTATATTGTTTTCCTGTATGATCAAATTGCACAGAAAGTGGTAGCCCATTTCTCATATAAGTTTAGATTTCTTCCTTTTGATCTTTTTTTTAGCTGATGCTATATTGATATAAAAAATTAAAAAGTTAGTAACATTTAAAATATATTCAATTAAAAGATATATATTTAAAACATTAACTTACATGATTGGCAAGTAGAAGGAAGAGTATATCCATGTCCGTGGGGGTCCCGACCCCCACCGTCACCCCCGTGTGATCCTGCTACGTACGAAGACATAACCTGCAATAATCAATTTGTGTTATCACTATAAATATTCATGTGATATTTTAATAAGAAAAAGAATAAAGTGTTCTTAATACATACAATCAATCTGAATTATCACTATAAAGATATTCATCTTCATCTACAAGATCATCATCGCTCTCGTCCTTACTATCATTAATATCTAATGGATCTTCATCTTCTTCATCATCATTAATAAATTCTTCCTCATCTGAGAGATATGCATCTTCATCTTCTTCATCATCATTAATAAAATCTTCATCTTGAACAAGCGGAGCAATAGGCAACCAACTTAAGTCTACGACTAATTCACAATTATCATGCGCATCTCTCTCATCATTTATAACTCGTGCAGTTGATTCACCAACTTCAAAATTGCTATCGACAACCAAGTTATAATCAGATGATTGACTGTCGTGCAATACATCTATCTCATTAGCAACACTAATACTTGGATGATCCCAAAGCTTTCGATGGTGAACATCTTCCACAACCCTCCAATTGCTAGTGGATTTAGAAGGATCTTCAAGATAAAACACTTGTTGAGCTTGTGTTTCTAAAATACAAGGCTGGTCACCAAACCATTCACGACTAACATCGATAACAACAATGTTATTCTTTTTAATTACGGACCCCTTCCGTGACGTGTCAAACCATTTACAACGAAATAGTACAACGCTATAGCCATTTATATACTTCAAGTCGTAGATGTATTCTAATTGACCATAAAATTGTGTACCATCTTCTCCTACTGTAACAACACCGCTATTTTGTGTAGCGCGTCTGATATCACGGCTGTGTACCACAAATTTAACACCATTGACAATACAAGCTGTGTAAGAATATATGCACACGGGGCCATGAGCCAATGCCTTGAGTTCTTTGTAAGGAGACGTATTGAACTTATTATTAAGCATGAAGAAAATTCATTTTTTACATCGCTTCCAGGGAATTCAAGTTCAAATTCACTGTATGTGAAATATAATATTTATATTAATTTATCATTATTTTAGCTAAAATGAAACTAATAAGAATAATTTAAACTTAAAAACTTACGATATGTAGACTTTAAGTTCTTCATAGTTGTTCAGCACAAACCATTGAATGATTTTTTAGAATTTTCACTGAGGGAAATGATTTTCTTCTTTGACATTGGTCGACACTATGATGAAAAGACAGAGAAATTCCTCTTTGGAATGCCAGGATCTTCATTCCTACCAGGACGGTTAAATTTGATTTGAATACCCTCCAGATACATAGAGCAAAATGTTAATGCTTCATCTGCAACATAACCCTCTGCTATTGATCCTTAGGCTTGGCTTTGTTTCGAACATAAGCTTTCAGCTTTTTCATGTATCTTTCAAAAGGATACATCCATCTCATATATACAGGCCCTCCAAGAATAGCTTCTTCAGGTAAGTGTAGAATTAGATGAACCATAATATCAAAAAATGTTGGAGGATATATTAGTTCCAAATTGCATAAAATATTAACCGCTTCTTTCTGTGCTTTATACATGTCATCAACATCTAGCGATCGTGCACAAATCTTTTAAAATAATGTGCAAAGGTTAATAATTGTTGTTGAAACATTATCAGGTAAACCTACACGAACCCCAATTGGTAGTAAACATTGCATAAGAATGTGACAATCATGAGACTTTAACCCTGATGATATTTGAGTTATTAAGAATCACCTTATTTTTAAAGTTTGATCCAAAACCATCAGGTAGTCACACTCTTTTAATGAACTGAAAAAATTTAGATCGATCACTAGGTTTGAAAGAGTAAGAAGCTTGTGGTTGTATGACCTTGTTGTTTTTCACACTTAGCCATAAATCTGATCGTATTCCCAAATTTTTTAAGTCTTCTCTTGCTTTGTGTGTGTCTTTTGATTTTTCATTCATCAACAAGGTACCTAACAAGCTCTCACACACATTTTTCTCGATATGCATAACATCAAGATTGTGTTTTAAATCAAGAGATGACCAATAATCCAGCTCAAAGAATATACTCTTTTTTGTCCAATTCAACTCTGACTCATCACGTTTTCTTTTCACGCCACCGTGGTTGGGATGTTTACCCGGAACACGATCAGGAATGCGGTTAAGTTGTTCTAATATTTTTGAATTAGTTAATGCTTTTGGATGCTTTCTTAACTCCATCTGACCGTTAAACAACAACCTTTCTCTCCATTTATTACTTCTAGGTAAGAATCTTCTGTGACCGGTAAATGATATCTTATTAGTTACACGGCACGAAGGTATGTCTATGTTACACATTGCACATGCAAGATAACCTTGGCCACTCCATCCAGACAAGCTGCTACGAGCAGGATAATCATTAATGGTCCATAATAATGCCGCACGCATCGTGAATATAGTTTCTGTCGAGGCATCTCTTATTTGTACTCCATCATTCCACAACTGCTTCAACTCATCTACCAGAGGCCTTAGAAAAACATCTATGTCTTTTCCAGGTGATTTAGGACCGGGAATTAGCATAGTTAACATGAAAGAATACTCTTTCATACATAGCCACGGTGGTGTGTTATACGTTGTCAACACCACTGGCCACATACTGTAAGCTTGACTCATGTTACCAAATGGATTAAAGACATCTGCAGCCAGACCCAAGCAGACATTCCTAGGCTCTTTGGCAAATTCAAAATGTCTTTTATCAAATTTTTGCCATGCCTTCCCATCTACCGGATGACGCATAATACCATCAGTTGAGCGTCCAGTGTGATGCCAAATCATATCTTTTGCTGTGAACCTGGAACTATACATTCGTTTAAGCCGAGGAGTTAATGGAAAGTACCGCAATACTTTTTGTGGTATTTTTTTTCCTTTTGTGTTTTTATCAACCCATCTACTCTCCTTACAAACCGGACAATTTTGCAATTCTTCATTCTCTTTCCAAAACAAAGCACAATCATTTATGCAAGCATGGATGGATTCATATCCTAACCCAATCTTTTTCAACTTCTTCTTCGCTTCATAGTGTGAGGATGGAATGTGATTTTCTTTTGGGAATGCAACCTTTAAAAACTCTAAAAGTTGATCAAACGAACTATTTGTCCACTTGTTGATTACTTTAATATGCATCAGTTTGGCTGAAAAGTTTAAAGAAGACATCCAATTACAACCGGGGTATAACTCAGTGTTGATCTCATTATAGAGTTCATCAAATTCCAAGTCCAAACTATTTCCATCCTCATCTATGTTTTCTTCATTCTCTGCGATAACATCTTCGATTGCATCAAACATCTCATTATTTGATGTATTACTTGCTGGATGAGCACGTGTTATTGTAGCAAATTGTTTTGCTGCATCAGAAGAACTAGTGACCTCACCGTGATAAACCCATTTCGTATAATGTTGAGCAAAGCCACGATCATGTATGTGAGCATTAGTAGTTTTTAAATCCTGTCGAAAAGCATTGACACAATCTCTACACGGGCATTTTGTTTTGCCATCACTGTCGACAAATTTCTTAACATACTCCATAAAGTTCTTAAGACCTTCTAAGAAAACTGGAGACGTCCGATTTTTTATTTTAATCCAACTTTTATCAATTGTCATAACTGTTTCATACACAAACATAAACATTAACATATTATCATTCAACCAAAACAATCAAACATTATCTTATAAATCTTACAACCAACAACATCATTCAACCAAACATTATCATTCAACCAAAACAATCCAATTATACTTTTTAACATATAAATCTAATAACCTACAATTACATTCTACCAAAACAGCCATATTATTATTATTCTTATAAATCTAACAACCAAAAATATCATTCAACCAAACATTATCATTCAACCAAAACAATCCAATTATAGTTTTTAACATATAAATCTAACAACCTACAACTACATTCTACCCAAACAATCATATTATTATTATTCTTATAAATCTAACAACCAACAACATCATTCAACCAAACATTATCATTCAACCAAAACAATCCAATTATAGTTTTTAACATATAAATCTAACAACCTACAACTACATTCTACCCAAACAACCAAACATTATCTTATAAATCTAACAAACAACAAAATCTTTCAACCAAACA